>VWZT01009804.1:1743-55527 GCA_013397055.1 Pachycephala philippinensis
ACATTCATCTTCTAGCTAAACACAGAAGTTAAAAATTGGCCTTAAGGGCTGTTGTATTCAGCTGAAAGTCATACTTGTATGCATTAGAAAAAATTAAGAATATCGTAACATACTTTAGATGCCTTGCCATTCCATTTTTAATGAACTTGCCAGTGAAAAGAAAATTTAAGACAGAGATATGCTTACCTATATAATGTATCTTGGAAAAGCCTCTTGGGCTCAGGCCTTTAAAAACTGCTTCCTTGGAAGAAAGAACTTTCCTATTCTTCAGAACTATTAACTATCCTCAGCCAAAGCATTAAATGGCTACATATACAATATCAGGTTAAACATGCCTGGGACTGTTCTCTGGCATTGGAGCTTGTAGCCAGATAATCTTCCATGCTTGACCCTTCTATTCTTCAAAACAGGATAGTCACATGCATGTTTTGCCCATTGGGAGTGGTTCCTGACTAACACTAACACTAATTGTGCACAGGAATTGTTTGGGAAAGTGGATGCCAGCATGCTTTTTTCCAATGTCCCTGCATGTTCCATTTATGTTGCATTTTATAGTCACACCTAAAGCAATCTTCTCAAAGTGATTTGCCAAAACGAAGGTAAGAAGAAACTGTGGTTCCACATCTAGGGATAAATCACATTTCTAATTATTTCTTTATTCAAGCAGTTACTGACCTTATATTTATCCAGAAACCTGATAAAAGAAAGTTGATTGAAATTTGGCTATCAGTTTAGATATTTGTTCATATGAAGACATTTTAGAAAGTCCTACACAGTGTCTAAACCAGACTTCTAACCTGCAACAGATGTCTCTTGGTTTCGACATCCTGTGGCCTTTATGGAAGGATGTTACAGTGAGATCGGAAAGAGAAAACATAGTGCAATAAAATGAAGTAAGCACAAGTAACTTTTGCACTCCTTTGGGTTATGGCTATCAACATCAATTTGTAATGCAAATTACTTCTGAAGTGTCATTTATTGATTTTAAGATAAGAATAGAAAAGGAGTAAAGATAAATAAAACATCAATTATTTTCTGAATGCTGAGTATTCTGCTTATAACTTACTTTTTTTTTAATGTAGCTGGACATGCGCTGAAAATTTGTTTCACAGCATGGCCACAAGGACAAATAGCAGTGCATCTACTTTGTCAGGACTTTAGAAGATGTGTAGATGCTCCATTAGTGAACCAGAAAGTAATATAAATTTGTCACTGATTTAATTTCTCACAGACTTGCAATACTGTGCATTCTGAAGCACAAAGCTTTTTAAAAATTTTTGTTTAAACTTTTAACAGGGACAATAAGTGGTCCAGAAAATTGAGCTGTTGACCTGGAGACACTCAAATTAAATACAGTTAAATGTTTATGCCTAGGTGGTACAGCTTAAAAATCACATCAAAATGATCTATTACGAAAAATGTCCTTTTCTAGATCATGATGTATTTAAATTCCCATTTTTGATGTTTACATTTCTGTATTTATCTTCCCACTATTTAAAAATATGTGCTCAACTTCCTCAGGTTTCTAAACATAATTCATCTTATAGAAGAAGAACACCATAGACAATTTTTTCTCAGAGGTATACATTGGGAGAAATAACACACTAAGCATAAGCAGTTTTCTTAAAGTTTATAAATAAGTGGAAAAAATCTAAAAATCTTGACGATAATGAAAGACCACTAGTGTGCACAGCATTGTTAATTTGTAGTTTTGAATTATTATTGAACATTTTGTAGGTTTGCCAACTTTTTCAATTGTTGATTGCATGCCAGTGCAAGTACTCATATGAAAAACTATATAGTGACTCTCTTGAGGAGGCTGTGATCTGTATACCTGTGCTATTGCTAGTATGTTTTCCATGCTGGGTTTAATTTTTTAAGGTGGTCTGCTATCCAAAAAATTGCTGTTAGATAATACATATTAGAGCTAATTGTCATAGACAGTACTCTTCAAAATCATTGTAAGAAGTAGTTTAACTTTCTGAAAAAAAAAAGAACCAGCTTCCACAAGAACATGGGTGCATGTCACCACCAAAAATGAAGACACGTGTGGCTGGCACATGTTTTGTTGGATATTTGAGGATAGGCATGTGTGAGAAAAAAAGACATAAAATGCCATAGAAACAGATGAAGAGAAGACACAGAAACCCATACAACAGGCCTGAGCAATCGCTGGGAATGTAGCTGTAAGAAAAGCAGAGCAAGAGAGATTCAAGATGACTGTCAACCAAAAAGGAGCTGAGATTTCAAGTGAAACATTCACATGGTTTCAGAGGAAAAGAATGTACACACAATCTTTATAAATAGAGTGCATCAAAACCTCTGATGCTATATATTTTTTCTGACCAGAGACACTGCATTAACCAAGTCAAATTAAGTAAGAATAAATAGCAAATTTTAAAGACAGTTGCCTTCTAAATAGATCCATAAATTACATTAACCTGGCAGCATTCAAAATATGCATTTCCCTGTCAGGAAATTTGTGCATATGCACGACAAAATACTTTATATACTTTCATTCACTAGACTTTTTCCTAAACTTACTCATTACTTTCATACCTTCCATTGCTGTTCCCCCTCATTTCCAGACTTAAGAAAGTCTTTTGTTTATTCCAGGCTACACTAGTGATTACTCTCCTCTGGTTAAAGTGCTTTTTTTCTCCTGCATTTCCTTGGGCAATGTTTATCTTTTCTCTGCCATTAGGCTGTGTTTTCCTGAACATTTTGGATTGTTTCCTTCTTATTTGCTCCCAAAGGCTAGAAGCAGCATATAAAAGCCCTTACTTTCTTTATTTTCCTATTTTGATTCTTCTTCATTGGCAAAATAATCCATGAGGTAGATTTCTATCTGCTTCACTTAAAACAATCACTGGCTTAAAAAGAGGACGTCTTTATAAAAAATTATCTTAGTGTGTTTATTTTTTTCTTATAAATCGTGTCTACAGAATAGCCAAATGCCTAGAGAAACAAAAGAAGAATGTACTATGAGTAGAAAGTGAATGAAAAACTCACTTTGGTGGGTATGCCATTTTAATACTGTAGAAAAGGAATTTGTGATTGAATAATGTTTGGATAAAAAGTTCAGTTAAATAAGGGATAATCTGCTGGTAAACAGATTATTTGCGAAAGCCATTTGTGTTTAAATTATAGGATAGAACAAAAAGTACTTACATGAAAAACTGTCACAAAAATCGTTATGTACGTGCAGACCTGAAAATATGATCTTTCCTTTTTTAATTTTTTTCACACCAAATTTCATTTAGCCTAGTGACTGTAATTTTTTTTTCTTTAATTTAAAATGTAAATGTTCTGTGTTTATGATTGTCTGTGAATAACTTTGCATACTGCTAAACTCAAATGTTGCCTCATAATCTTCAGAAGTACTAAAGTTCACTGTCCAGCCTACGGGCATGCTAAGCAGAGATGTTACCCATATCTGAACTTTCCTTAAGAATTAAATTTCGTGAAAAAATGGTTATCTAAAAAATTAGTGATAGACATTTAGGGAGTTTGTTTTGGTTTCAAAACCTAGATTTATAAAGGTAAATGCAGTTTTTTCTAATCCATCTGAATTTTGAATGGGAAGTATGTTTTATTTTACAGTTGGTCATGATATCCTTATTGTACCTTCATTTTTTACATCTTCTCATAAATACCATCTAGAACTTGAAAAGTGGGAAAAATCCTTAGTATTCCTTTATTGTTGGTGATTAACTCAAAAATATAACATGGCCTACGGGGGAAGGAGTGTCACATACATGTCTGCTAGCCTGGCTGTGAGTCTTTGTTTCATTACGATGGACATTGTGTTACACATGATTCCAGCGACCTTCATGGTTATAAAGTTAGTATAAAACTGTGTAACAGTTGAACATTCAAGATCTACCAAACTGATCAACTTTAGCAGTTACACCTTCTTCCTCCTTCTCACTCCTTTAATAATCTTCCCTCCCAACAACAAAATTGTGTATATTTAAATGAAGATTTTCTTACCAGGCCTCTACCAGCTTTACCCTCTTCTAAAAGTAGTTCAGAGATGTCTATATGAGACTTCTTTATGGCTGGTGTTCTTCACATGTAATAGATATAATCTGTCCAGTTCCCAAAAATTTCATTCAAAATGCTATTTACTGCTGTCAAAATGCCTGAAATAGAAAATTTCACATGTAATTTCAGGGAAGTTACAGAGCTGTAATAACCTGGCTATAGGAATACAACTACATGTTTAGGTAGCTGTTGAATAATATTAAATTATTGCCCCTAGGAATATGGGGAGTTTTTCCATCTGCAGAAATTTGAAGGATAAGCTCTTAGAACTCTGTATGTGCTAAGCAAAAATTTGCAGTACTATTCATCTAATAGGTTTTCTCCAGCATATACACTTCCCTTTGATTTCAGAAACATATTGCAACTTTTTAATTAAATGCTATTTTTGGTTATGTGGTAATGCAGAGCTCAAGAAAGGTTCTGGATTGCTAGTCTAGTGCACTGAGATCCTTATTCAGCCACAAAAATAAACAGTGCAGGACTAATGATTAAAGCACACTTCCTGGTGCTGTTTCACTGTTGCACTCCAGAGGGACCTAGGTTACAATGTAGTTCAACCTCTTATACACTTCTCTGGAATATGTGGACTCTCTACCTATACTATGTTCCCACAGTATTACTGGAACAATACTGCTCAGCTGGTACTTAAAAATAATTAGGCAGACAAGAAATCTTCTTATAAATAATACAGAAGAAAATATGTTACAAAAATTAATTTNCTCTAAATCTGTTGATTCTATGTGGTTTTGGTCTTCTTTTAAGTTTCAGAGTTTCTCAAAGGAAGTGGGCTTGGCATTTTATAGTTGCCTGGGAAGCACTGCCCATGCTTATGATTCCACAGAAATATTTTTAGTATGATGGAAAGCTCTCTATCACTAATAGCTGCTCTTAAACCAGCTCCTTCATAACACTTGAAGTGCCCTCAGTTTCCTTCTGCCAAGGCGGAGACCTAAGAACCCAGTTCCTCACTTCCTTAGCATNTGTTGCATTTTTTTTTCTAAACGGACATACTACATCGATCCTAAAGAACAGACGTCAATGTCTCTAAGACACTCCAAAACACTGGTGTGAGCAGATGTCTGAGGACGCCCTCCGCCTGTTCGCGAACCGCCTGGGGCGGATCTCAGCCCCGGCTCTCCGACACCGGCTGTGAAATCCGGCCGAGTTACTCGCGGTTCCGCTCAGGACTCCCAAACCTGGTTGTCACACCTCTTCCACTGGGCTCGGCGCGACTGATTCTATTATTATTTGAACCAAAGAAAGGCAGTGACCCCCTGACCGAGCAGCACCCCGGGCTGCCCCGGCCGCTTCCCGCGCCTTTGTCACCTCAGAACCCTTCTGCCGTCACCGCTCGCCTGCCCGCCCTTCCTCCTCTCCTCCCAGTCCCGCTTAGGCAAAAGAGGCCTGTTACAAGCAGCCAGTGAAGAGGAAAACTCTAGCCATGCTGAAAGGAGAAATTAAAGTGCATCTAAAACTCCTAAAGCGCCCTGCGAGCCCCAAACACGCTACCGGGGTGCCGCCTCGCCTCCTCCCTCAGACCGGGCTGAGCGCAACTTGCCCACGCAGGAGAAAAGACGGAGGTGCCTTCAGGATTTTATCTCAGGTTCACCTGTTTTAATTCACAGACCTGCTTCTCATGCTTTATATCGACTGCTTAAAGCTCTCCTTTTTGAGTCTTAACATTATCTGATAGCGAATAATTAGCAATGTGTAAGTGCGTCCCCCCTCTCGAGGTAATGGAACAGTCCGCCGGGTTCCAGGCGCCGAGGCTCCGCGTTTAACCCCTTTCCTGCCGATCCCAAAGAATTTGCCTGACGGAGGCGGGGTGGGATCCTGTCTCGGGCTCCGCTGCGCTGGAGCACCACGGGCAGGTCAGGGTGGTGAGTACACTTCATAACAGGAGGTGTCAAATGGGGGCAGCGATGACCCACCCGCAAAACGGTCTTAAATGCCGTCAGGTAAAGTCATCCAACATGTTTTATTCGTAGTGTTGTGGAAACGTGTAACAGTGTTTAAATAGTAATTGGGTAAACTGAGGAGGGTTTTGTTGTCTTGTTTGCTTGTTTGTTTGCTGGTTTGTGTGTTTTTATGATTCCCAGTGGATAGTTTTGTAGACCCTGTGTAGACGGCACCTACCTGTCCCGCAAGTGAGCAATCTCCGCATCCCTGCAGACGGAGCATCGTCCTCGCTCAGCCGGAGCGGCTGCTTCCCTCAGGTGGGCTCAGTCATGTACGGAAAATCACGCTCTGGAAAGCCAGTGTCCATAAAAGGGACAGAGGAGTCCTGCAAGCTTATTCTCACAAAGGCAGAGAGTCCCCCGGGGCACACGCCCGCAGGGTTTTCTCTCTCTCGGTTTCGGAGGGCGCAGCCCCCTTTTATCCTAGACTCCCAGCCGCATATTGCCCTCTCCCTTTCCCCGTTGGCTGAGGTACTAGGAAGGTACAGCCTTCCCGAACCGCCTACCACATATCCCCCCTTGAACCTGTCGTTTTATCCCAAAGTTCAGAAGTTCAGGCTTGTGCAGACCCACTTTTCTGTTTCAGGAGCCAAGCAGTCTGCGCTTTGCAACAAACCTGCTGCTTGAAATTAGTGGAGACATTAAAACCCATTTCAAAGNTGACCCACCCGCAAAACGGTCTTAAATGCCGTCAGGTAAAGTCATCCAACATGTTTTATTCGTAGTGTTGTGGAAACGTGTAACAGTGTTTAAATAGTAATTGGGTAAACTGAGGAGGGTTTTGTTGTCTTGTNGTAGAATTGTTTGCCAAGACAGTAGCACACATCTTCCCTATCAGTCACCTCTCAGAAACTTTTCTCTTCAGCAATAACTGGAGAAATGGAGGTGTCCTGAGCCTGAGAGCTGGGGTCCCAACCTGCCTTTCCCAATTTAAGTGCTTAAATGTCTAAGGTAAGATGGCATGGGTTTTTGACATACAGTCGTTCCCAATTGCTGAGGGATTAAAGAAAATTTAAAATTTTGTACTTACTTTTAAAAATAATAAAATGCAAAGGATCATTTAGCTGAAATTTCTGGGTTTTGTCTTTTTTTAAACTATTCCTTATTTCTCTATTCTTTCTTCTCCTTAACTTCAAGTGGCAATTCAATCCCTCAAAAAGTTTTTGTTAAACAAAATAAAAGCATGTAGAAAACCCTATCATCTTCTTCTCAATTCTTAGTCTCTTCAGTCTATTGTCATATTAAAGAGAAACTCCATTTCCCTTCCTCACATCATCTCCTAGGTCACAGTATTGGATCCCTTTGGAGTTTACGCTGATGTTACTGCCTGCAATTAAATGTTTTTCGTTCAGTATCTTCCATCTTTGACAAATTTTCCAGATTCCTTCTCAGAACCATGCTTTTTCTTTCTTTTCTCTTTTATTCTCTGATTCTCACAGGGTAATGCCCTTAACTCTATTCTATGGCAAGAGCCATTTACATTTTTTTGGAAGAAAGGAAAGAATATAGCTTAAAGTAAATGCAGGAGGAAATTGGTAATTTTACTCCAATTTATTAAAGTTAATCCTAGTTATTAATTATTAGGCCTGTGCTGGTAGCAAGGAATATGTGGGAAGACTTTTGGCAGAAAACTTCTGCAAGTTGCACTGGTGCAGGAGACCTTTTTCCAAAAGCCTCCCAAGTGATATGAATGGACCTACAAAATAGAGTTTCTTGTCTGCTTAAGGCCAGGCAAGGTGAGTTACTTGTGCTGGTGTCTGACAAATCATGAATATTGGTATCATATTTCTTTCAACATATTAGGCATTGGAATATTTATGTTTACTGCAGTTGCCTAACTTCTGGTCTGAAAAGTGTTTTGCGCTTTCTGTTTATGTCTCACCATCAGGCCTGGTTATCTAATCTAGAAAGCACACATGATGTACAACTGCAACCACGGTCTTCAAAAGTGAAAGGAGAAGGAAAACTCATTTTGCAAAATAACAACAAAAATTTGCACAATATTGTTTACCACATTGCAAATGAGTAATGTCTGCTTTTGCTTAGAGTTGGATGAGTTCTTAAAAAAAGGTGTAAATTAGGGTATTTTACTCACCCAGTGAATTTTGCTGTTTGCTTGTCTTCAATCAAATGTAGAGCTTTCCTTTTGATACGATAAAGTGTTGTGAGCACTGGGAACTTTGGAGGTGGTGTTCGATTCTGTTGACCTCCTGGTCTCCTCTCTAGGTAGAAAGGTGCTCTTTAACACTACCTTCTTGCAACATGGCTACGATTCTTTGGGTTTGGGGTTTTGATTTTCATTTGTTTTGGGGTCTTTCGGTGTGCTGGTGCCCAAGAAGTTCCACTTGAACATGAGGAAGAACTTCTTTACTGTGCAGTGACCGAGCACTGAACAGGTTACCCAGAGAGGCTGTGGAGTCTCCCTCACCTGAGATATCCAAGCCTGGACACAATCCTGTGCCCTGTGCTCTGGGATGGCCCTGCTTGAGCAGGGAGTTTGCACCAGATGACCCACTGTGGACCCTTCCAACCTGACCCATTCTGTGATTCTGTAAATATATTTAGGTATGAAAATACACAGTTAGGCCAGAAAAAAAAAAACCTAAATTCTATATTGATACATGAAGATAAAAATGACACTCTTTAACAGGTGAACTCTATTGTAAATACGTGCACTATGGTACCTCAGCTGCACCAAAATTTTGAGAATAGTCACCATGTCCCTCTAACATCGCTGAAAATATCAATATAACTTTAAAATTTTAACCCTACTGGATGTAAAATTTGTCTTGGAACCAAATTTTTCCCTTACTATTTTCTTAGAGTTACTGCTTTAATGTTACAATAAAGGATAATAAATGTTAGAAATCTTTCTCTGTTCTTTGAATGCTTACCCCATAGACATGATTTTTCCCGTAGTGCCTTCTTGTCCTTGTTTCAGGAGTTGAGCAAACTGTGCCCAGTTGTTTTATTTCCCTAAAATAATTATGCCAATTTTGTGGCTCATTAGTTTGCAAGAAAGCCATTATTTGGAATGAATCTTTACTCCAAATGACAGTTAGGAGTAAAGAACAGATTCTAATTTTTCACCTCCACAAATCAAATTAATGACATTCAAAAAAACATGCCCAATGTTTTGGTCCAAGGAGGCAAAAGGTTAAAAAAGGTGATGTACCCAGATCTCTTAGGTTGTTATTTTGAATATACTCTGGTGTAACATCCAGCCTCCTATCTGGGAGTTAATTGATCTCGGGACATAAACGTTTAGATAAAGCAGGTAGTGTGCAATCCATCAGCTGCGAAGTTCGGTCAGGAACATGCTCCCACACTCCTGGAGCTCAGCTGTGTAAAGAGCAGCAGGGCTCTTCCCCACTAGATGGTGATACAGGAGCAGCTTTGGCTTCCCTGTTTTTTATAGCAGCAGGTTCGCCTCCTGCAGGTTCACATCCCCACTCGTGAATAGTCTCTAAGATGTAAGCGGACTATTAAAAGTACTTTCAAACAAACTTCTTCCTTTTTTTGTAAAAAGCAAAGATTCTGGGAAGACTATAAAGAAGGTCGAACTTTACAAAGAGAGAGGAAGTATTTGAGTCACTCAGTGAATGTGCAAAACTTATTAGGACACTGGAGGAATATCTGTTTCTGAAATTTGACATTCTAAATGGCATGAGTTAGACAGTCTTTTGTCTAACTCAAAAATAATGGTGTAATTTATCACATAGCAATCTATCAATCCATACAGCATGAAAGATTCTGTGGAAGATCTTTGTTATATCAGAGGGATGTCTGTTGAACAGTTTTTCATATGTAAAGACAGCAGCAGAAGTTGAAGCTGTGAATATATTTAGAAACATAGGTAGGTAGTTGTATCAAAAATACACGATACAAACTTTAGGCAACTGGGTGTTAAGGTCTGTGGGAAAATAATGGTGCATATGAAAAGTCACTGATAGCAATTAAAAGTCTCACACTTCTTTCTCATCTGTGAAACTTTGAGTTTTTTTAAATAAATAGGTAAAAATCCTCTTTAATTGAGCAGTTTTATAAGCGTGGACTGGTTGCAAAAGAATTCCTCCACAGTTCTTGCTCCCCAGTAGTTTCCATGCTTCTTCCTCTGATCCTCTGCGTGTCATCTCAGTGCTTGCTCTCAAGGTCTGATTCTTCTAAAATGGTGTGGGTTATCTGAGATGCAGACTACAGCCATGAAAATATAGCAAATAGAAAATAGGAACATCAAATAATAAAGTTAATTTGGAAAGCTTTTGTTTGTTAATCGTCAGTGAGAGGCTAAGAGAAATGCTTAGTGTAGTTTAGCAAACAAAAAAAAAAACTTCACTCCCTTCATTGAAAAATTTAAATTGGGCCTTGCAATTTTCCTTGTCAGCATCCAGTATTAATTTCTGAAACACTAAGTTGTGAAAACATCCTGGTACAAGTTGTTGCTATTAGAAGCAGGCAGGAAGTAAGACATTTTAGGAAATAAAAGATTTTCCAGTACGTTTTTTGTTGTTGTTGTTGTTGTGAGTTTGACTATTAATATTAGGTATCAAAACACCTTGGCTGAACTGTACCAGTTCAGACTTTTCTTCTGACTTTCTTGACAGGTACCTTGATGTTGTTACTCATCTTGTCCTACTATATCTCTTGTGATTGCTCAAATGTTATTTTCACAACATTGATAATTATCTCATCTTTACAGGTAGTAAAAAGTTTTTTTCTTGAAAAGTCTGTGATAATTTTTCTCTACTACTCTTGTGCTGAGTAGGATCAGATGACATGGTGATAATATGTCCTGCCTGTACTGTAGCTTCCGCTGTTAGAAACACCAATGGAGTTGCATTAGTAGATGAAAAATAAACAAATAACACAAAGAGACATTTCATTAAGGTTGTGGCATGTATTTGCTGGAATTTCTACATATAATTTAATCTTCCCTCTCAGCTTGAGTGATACAAGCTGAGGATATAAGCTATCACAAAATGATCCTGTCCACCTTCTTACTCTGGGAATATACACAGATTAATACATTTTTCCTAACGCTCTACCTAGTTCCCACAATCATTTCTGCTTCTCATCCAGTTTCTCTCTTTATTTTTACGACCTACCGTAGTAGGTAGGTATTTGCATTTGAGGAAGAGTATCTCAAAAGGCATCTAGATATCCCTATTAAAAACAGAAAAAAATAATATTTCACAGTTTTGTTGCTGAAGTAAAGGATTTTTGCAACCACAGTCTTAGGCATCAGATTTCCAAATTTAAAACAGACAGACTTAGCAAAGAAGAAGAAAAAAAAAGGAATAGAAACTGTAGAGAAAGCAGGTTAATGAAATGGTAAAGCAACATCATTAAAAAATTAGTTAGTGTAGAAAATTGTTAGTGTTGAGCAAAGAAGTGATTTTTCCATCTTTTAATTATGTTTGTCACCTTCTGCCAAATTTGTTTGTGCCAGGAGTTAACTGACATTTGAAGATATATTTACGTGAAATGTAAGAAATAGTACGGAGCATTCTGTGTATTAAGAGTTGGATCTAGGAAGATTACATGTAATAGAAAAATGAAGAGCTGATATGTATCTAGAGGAGTCCAAGAGATTTGTGAAAAATTATTTGACTCTGGGAAGCCAAGTTCATGCTTCCCTCTTTACTAGTATTTATCCATGTGTCCATTATTTGCATGTTTCAGTATCACTTTTACCAATTCTCCTGGGAAAATTTTATAACAGTAATTTTATTTCAGGATAGTTTTGTTGTAATACAGGAAGTATGGGAGTTTTACAGGTGAGAAGAAGAAAAATTATTTAGAGCTTTGTCTTGAAATAAGCAGGTAACATCGATTCAGGTAAAGTGACAGAAGTAATGACTTTACGCAAAATTTACACACAAATGCTCTGAGAAGCAAGACTTAGTCAAAGGCATTTAGTATCTCACTTACTAATCATTGTGGTATATAGAATTGTTGTTACGTATTATAATAAATAGGAATTCTGCCACCCAGGTGTGGAGGGCACTCCCGGGGAAAGTAGGACGGAGGAGGAGGAGGAGGTGTATGAAATGATGGAGATGGGAGTTGCCCCCGCCCCTGGAGAAGAAGACCTTCCCCCCGAGGAAGCAAGCCAAGCCTCTTGGGTGGCTCCGCCTCCTTACGAGGCCACGCCCCCAGAGGAAGAACAAGACCTCTAGGCCACGCCCCTCGATCGCGTCACGAGGCCACGCCCCCTTAGGGCTGTCCCCAGACGCAGGCCCCACCTCAGTTCCAGAAAGGTCAGTTTGCCCTTGATGGTGATTGGTTCTATTACTGTAAGGCTGTTACGTTACATGTTCTGATTTGTTGTCACATATGTCTGTTGCTCTGTGAGCCAATGGTTGGAGTTATCCGAGTTCGAAATTTTGTACCCGCCCCCCTTTATAGTGGACTGTACTGGGCAGTTCGGGGGGCTTCTGGCTTGTCCTCTGTTGGAGCAACACCTCCACTCCAATAAAGGCTGTCAGTTGCACCTCACTCCCGCCTCTCGTGTCTCTGCTGTTGCGTCTGCCCAAGGAGATACGTCTGGTGCTCGTGGTCGGAGGGGCTCGTCTGAGAGGCCTTGTCCGGGTCGCCGAGGCTATCCGAGGCAAAACAACGATAGCGGCCCGCGACAATTGGCGCCCGAACCGGGGACCCTGGCCCGATTGGAGGAGTGACCGCACCGGAACACCGTCCGAGAAGACACCTCGATCAACATCGGCTTCGGAGCGCGGCGGGGCGCCCGGAGCCAGAGGACCTTCTCGGCAAGCGAGTCACCACCAGTGGAGTCCAGCGGCTGTAGTCGTGCACTGCCTGGAACGGGCTGTGAGCAGCGCCACCAGCTCACGGCACGCCCAGAGCAGGGGTCCGAGAAGCAACCTATCCGCCAGTCGCTCTCGGAGACCCGGCACGCACACCGCCCCGGAGCGTGGAGTCAACCCGACGTCGAAAGCGGACGACATTCGAAGCGCGCGACGTCGGGCAAAGTCGAGGACCGCGGCAGCAGGGACCAATTGCTGGGTTTTCTGTTTCACACCTGCCGGGTAAGTCGAAGGGACTGACTTCCCCGGAGGTCCCTGACCCTTTTTCCTTGGTTTTCCCTTCTACACCCAGCCAATTGGCAGAGAGGTCTTCGACGCGATGGGTAACTCCCTCAGCGTCGAAGAGCGGGAGTTCTACTCCCAAGTTAAAATCCCTTCCGCCCTGGCCACCACCCCAGCCACATAGGACGAATCCGCAGACAGGACTAAAAACTAGTTTATGCTTTTCTGCAAGGCGGTTTGAGTCCCCATCTTTAAGGCTGGCAAATGTGCATTGTACTTTTTTAATGTATTCTTACAAATTCCATACGTACAACTATGAATTAATTCTTCTCATTTAGTGTCTGTTCTGTTTTACATCTATCTATTTGCACAAATGAATGAGCCTCCCTATCATGTTTCCCTCTTAAGTAGACTCGGTACATGCAATTGCACACATAATAATTTTCTTAATCAGTTAAGAGAATCTGATAATCTACTGATTATATAGTGTCTTCAGTGATAAACACACATATTGTTTTTTTCCATTTTGAAACAAAAACAGTATTTACTAGTACTTTTGCTTAGCCTTGGCATAGTAAATTTTGCCATTAAAAAAAAAAAAAGAGATGGATTAGACTACAGATAGAGGTGTCTGTAAAATAACTGTGTTGTTGTGTCACTGTGATATTGCTGAACTGGCCAGTGAGAAAGGGAAATACCTTCTTTCAGACCCAGTCACTGCTATCTGTTGAACGGTGTTGGTGCAAAGCTCGGAATTTTCTTCCCAACAGCATTTTGACTTGGGCGATTTCAACTCTCCGGAAGCTATATAATGTGAGATTTCTAGTTAGAAACCTCCAGCTCTGTTGAATGAGAGCTATATTCACACTAGAGTGGTTTACTCATGTCTCATTTTCAACCTCTTCCAGGGCTGGAACAGAAGTTTCCCTTCTGTCTCTTCGATGCTTCTTGCTGCTGTTGGCACTGCCGACTTCTCTGCTTTAACTCCGGGGATCTGGCTCATTCATTTATTTCATCTCAGCTAATTTCGAGTTTTCTGCTCTGAGGTGTAGAGTCTGTTTTCTAAGCCTTCCTCTTGATCGTTAAAAACTCTGTTGTGTTTGTATGAAAGAGAACAGACATGTTGTTATTTATAATAGTTGCTTGGTAGTACAGAATGCCAGCAGTCTGTATTAACAATGAGTCAGAAAACTACCCCCTCGCCCTAAACAGCTTACAGTTTAGATAAACAGCCAAGGCAAGAAGGACTGAATAGGAAACAGTGGAATAGTAAAACAACTGAACAGCTGAGTTCAATGCTTATCTTGTTATGCTGTTGGTTCTTTATTTTTTTACCTTAGAAGTTTAAAAATTGAGAGTATTTTGTTTTCCTACTTGTTTTTGAACTAACAAGGGGATCTGACTTCCATGGGCCTTTAAGGCCCATTAAAGAAAAAAAAAATCCAAGTAAATATATTAAAAAAGTTATTATTTTGATTTTGGAGGACAAATCTATAGATGTTAGTAGACAAATCTTATTTCTACACATTATTCTAGTTGCACCATTACTTTACTGTTCACTATAAGACTTTTCCAAAGGTACATGTTCTTCCAAATAAACTATTTTAGGATTCACGTGCACTTCTAATTTGTGTCAGTTTCTGTTAATACAATTTAAAGCAGATTCATTCTGATAATAGAAAGTTTCACAGAAAAGGGTAAAAACGATTTACAGTTGTCTTAAGGCATCATTTAGAGCCTGTGCTGTGCACTAAAATGGGTAAGACTGCAGACACAAGGTCCATGGCCAGGTCATACCCAGATGTGTTTCTGTCTAGGGTGGTTTTCATACCTAGACTCTTATGTAATCATCTCAAAATGATGAGGAAATCTTCCTCCAGTAAAGACTCAGGGAAGGTTAATGGTCCAAATACTGCTTTCTCTCTTGGAAAGATAAATCACTCAGTAGGCAAAGTACAGCCTCAGCTGGAGCAAAAAAGTTTAATTTGCATACTGTGTGCCTGCAGTGGTGAACAGCCCTCAGAATATGGAAGAACAATGTGTTATGTTTTTTACCCAGGAAAAAGCTTATTTGAAAATTGCACGTCTTAGTAGCTACTACAGGAAGTGTGATTTCTCTCAATCTGATCAACAAAAGAGCCCAATAAATGATAACATACTAATTTATTTCACGACCTAAGTGGGTATCCTGCTAGGGAATTTTGAGGCTTGATGTGGGTTTTCAGAGAAAATTCTTGCTCATAGTTCTGCAACAATTTAATTTTTCTAACTTTCTCTAGGATTCTGAGTAGCTGTTGCTTCAGACATAACAGATGTTCTGTGCTATTATTGCCAAATCGTATTATTTATCTCTCAAAATGTTCAAAAATGATTCATTGAACAAGACATAAAAATAAACACAATAAATTGCACAACACATTAGAATAATATTCAAATTAAGGTGCACTTTCTAGAAAATACACACTTTAAATTACATTAGTTAAATATCTTACTAGGACAGCAATTAAAGGAATCCTTAAAAAGAGCAATGGGCTTAAAATGTTTTCTTGTTCAGCTGTAAATGATCTTAAGGAAAATTTAATGAAAATGTAAGTAAACTTTCATAATTGTACCAGACAGACCATTTATTGTTTCTGATATAATTTAGAAGTAGAGGTATATAAAACAATTAAAAATATTTTTTCCTAAGGCAATAACAACATAGGAATATAAATACTCCTTGGCACTAGGATATGTATTTGGTGATAGGGTAATAATGGTATTAGCACGGCCAGACAACTTCCCAGCATTAATGAGCTGCTGAAAAATTTTGCATCTAAAATTTGAGTCAGACACTTTCTATTTCTAGAAAAATTCTATTACCCTTAATGTTATTATTTTTTAACGTGGGTGATTTGTTTTAGTGTTATGCATTCACCATGTTTAAAAACCATTCTATCACACTGCATTGTTTGGAAACCCAGTTAGTAATGCATCCATTTGTGAAGTGAGAACAAAACCAAATTAAGCAGACAAAAATCATCTATTTGGCCTAACAGTAGTTTCTTAAGTCTCGTGATTCAAATGTTAATATAGGATATGAAACCTTACTAGGAATGACAGTCAAAGAAGAGGAATAAGATATTATTCTATATATTGAGGCACACATGCTTTCTCTGAGTGGCAGAATCTGTCAGTAGCTATACCTGTTTAAAGTCCAGAGGGGTGATAAAACAGAAAAATCACAAAGGTGCTTTCGTGGTCAGTCAGGATAAAACATCAGGCAAAAGCGACGAGGCAGATGAAATAATTTCAGACTAGGCTGAACTTTGGTAGAAGTACAGCATATGGCAGGATGCAAAATATTAACAAGTCATTGGAATGTATGGGCCATATTTGTTATTTCAACCTTATGAAAGAAAATAAGGTGAAATGCATCTGACATTCAAATCACCAGTATAGAGTTCTGTGAGAATTTGAAGGTGAAAAGCAGCACTTATGATCGTGGTAATGAAATTGTAGAACTCATGATTTCTAGAAGGAAAATAAAAATACCATTAGTAAAAAAATCCCACAGTAAAGGATCATAATGGAATAAAGATCTCAGGATACCAGCATATCCCTAGAAAAAGAATATTAACGACATTAAAGACAGACGTACTTCAAAGTGAAGAAGATTGGAATAATAAAATGAAAAATGTAGGATAGCAAATGACAAATTTGCAAAGAAAGATGAGAGTATTAGTAGCTATCCTGAATATCTATCAGCACTGTCATACTAAAATCCAATAATCAAGCACAATATTTGGATGTTCAACTAAAAATATCTTCAGTAAGATACATGAAGTAGTATGTCCGCTGTGTTTGAAACTGAAAAAGACCAAAATAGAGGGGTTTTTTTTTCAGTTTTGATAACTGTATTTCATTAAAGTTCTGGTCAACTTGAGAATCAGTAGAGGAAACCTGCTGCAAAACATGATACAGTAAGAACAATCTGCTGGAAAATACGATATGCCTAACAACTTGAACAAAATGAACCTTACAAAAATATGAATGAACAAAATAACAGAAAATTAATTCTGGCTGTACAGCCAAAGGTACGATGTCTTACATTCAAAAACGTAAAGTGTATCTGAAAATAGGAAGGCAAATGGGAAGGTTTTATTTAAAACCAGTGTTTGTTCTGAGACAAGAAAGAAGAGCTCAGTTTGCAGGAATAATAATTTACGTTAAGCATTAGAGGAAAATAAAAGAAAAACAAAAGCCAGTATTTTCACAATTTGGTAGTTAAATACTGAGGTAGATGGCTTGTCTGTAAAAGAAAGCTGTGAGCCACGTTTCAAACACTGTAAGAGTGGTGGGATAGCTGTGATGGTTTAGGGACATAAGCAAAGCTGAAACTGTTCATGAAAATCAGGGGTTGTAGATTTTTAAATCCAATGGTGGTGGTGATGACTTTATTATGTAGGCAAGAACTGGAATCAGCTCCCAATTTGTCTGCTTTCTTTTCTTGTGTGTTTTGGATGTATTCAATTTCAAATAACACGTTTCAGTGTCTTCTGTCTTTTAGTTAAGGTGTGGATTATGATTATGGAATAGTTTTGGTCTGTGTATTTGATGCATTTGCTTGGTAAGTTGTTCAGGAATTATGACTTAAAATCCAATACGGTTAGTAAAAATCTCCTGTGCACTTAAAAGGAAATAGAGGTAGGCTCTAAAGAGGCTAGCATGCCTTTCATCAGCAGTTTTTCTTACAACAAGCTGTTACAATTTTGCTCTTACTTTGTATAGCACAACCTTTGTATGTTTGTGATACTAGGGAAGACAAAGAGCGTAGGGGTCACCTCCAGAATGAAAACTCACATTTTTCAAGTGCATGACTTTTATTTCTGCTACTTAAAATTTTCCAATAAAAGGAAATTGACACTAATGAGATTTTATTTCCTTGTATATTTGGGCTTTGTGCCTACGGTGATCATTTCAAACAGTCATCTAAGTAGCAATATTTATTTTATTTTGTATTTTACTTTTCAAAAATGAAGAGGATATACCTTGAAGGTGTTCAGGAAAAACGTTTTCTATAGAATTATGTAGCTCCTGTAGTGTAGTTGTTTTATCCAAAGTGAAAGAGAAAAAAAGACACAGTTCTTATGTAATATTCATTCAATTTTTAATCAATGCAGTAAACCAAACTGCTGCCTACCTATATAAGTTCTGTTACTAGCGCCTGTCCTGCTTCACTGGATTACAGATGTATAGGAAAAGTGATTTCTGTCTTCACCTTGGCAACATTCACAGTCCTTTTTGCCCAACAAGCATCCACTCATTTCAGGTTATTTGTTTTCTCTCCTCTCATCTGCAAGAATGGAAAAAGATCTAGTGACAAAGCAATTAAATAATTTGCTTCACAATTCCTCTCCATACCTTTTCCTATGACATTTACAATAAGCATGTTTTGCTCATTTTCATCAGCAGTTCTATAGATAATTTTGCGTGTCTTAATTTAGCTGTACTTTGTAGTCCGTTTCCTTGCACCAACCTTACGTATTTAATTTCCTTGTACTGGAAGATGATACTGTACTCTTTTTGAAACAGTTAATGTGTTTTTGCTCATTATTTAGTACTATTGTGAAGACTACTATTGGGTGGTAGATAACCCAGCCAATAATAGTAAACAGTGAAAGAGATACCTTGTAGGACTTCATACCTTACATAATTTAAGTATCTGATCTGAGAACTTAGCTAATCATGGTCCTTTTGGGGAAGACTCAGTGTTTTTTCCACAGATAAAGTTAACACGTTTTGGTGCACTAATACTTAAATACATTTGGTTCAAATTAATATGTAAATCCTAAACTTGGGTATCAAAATATTTAGTGTCTCTCTAGAAAAATGACACGTTTAAAAGTAAACTTTTGGCACAGGTGTCATACCTTTATAAAGTTTTGGCTCCCCTCACCAACCTGATTTTCACATGTCCAAATGCTTTTCCTTTAAGGGGTTCTTTCTTTAAAGAATTGCTTTCTACAACACTATTCTCCTATTAGGTCATATTATTGGCTTAATATGCATCAGAAAATCAATTAAAAGCGTATCTTCATTAGTTTTTAGCTTTGAAGCAAGCATCTCAATTACTTTTGTTCTGCTTTGCACAACAGGCTCGGGGAAGGCTGAACCAGTGCCCCAAATGTGGCCAAAATGTGATGGTCAGACAGCTCAGGGGACCGAGCCGGGCAGTGGGGTCAGGAAGGACATCTGTCCTCATCACCACCGATTTCACTGCACAAATTGACTCCTACTGCCCTGTGCCCCTTGCTAACACAGACAGCACCTGTTTTGTTCTTTGGTCTGTTTGTTCTTGAAGGAATTTTTCCTGTTGGATGTAAGCAACTGTCACGGTAGTTTATGAAAAAACGTGGTTTCTTGTAATAAGAGACAAAAGGAAAACTCTTATTTGGAAAATATCTGCATGAGAAGTTGTAGTCATTAAGCTTTTCCTAAAAATTTTTTTCTTCTTTAAATGAGTTTTAAAATAAAGTTAGTGGTGCATAACTGATGCTGTATTTTGTTTGAAAGTATTATTCTAATATTTTCTGTTCCTCTTTGTAATAATTCTACACCGAGGAAAAAGGTGTTACAGGCAGTCACTGTGGGAAAAGGAGACTGGAAGCTGAGGGAAGGAAAATTCCAGTGCCCAAATTGTTCTGTGTTCCATTGGTGTATACTCATAAGTTTTTAAAAAATATTTAAAACACTTAAAATATTAATTCTAACATCATGTTAAGCCAAAGGACAATCATTTGAAATACTGTATTTTACTGTAGGACATAAATTTCTGGTTTTCTTGGTCGTATTATTTACAGTGCTTTGAATTAATTTCAGCATGAGAGGTCCTATGGAAATGAAGATGGCATGTTTTCCTTCTGCTATGTCCTTCATCCCAGTACTCCTACAAAGATACGATTGGGATTGTGGGATGGGAAACAACATCCCTTGAAGTTAAATGATGGAATCAATGTCATGACAAATGAGGTTATGAAAATTAATTACTCTGCATGCTCAATAAAGATTTTCTACATGTACACGCATTATGTATAACATAGTGAAATTGTTCCATGTATTAGCAGCTTGAAAATGTTACTGCCTAGACGTAAGTTCTAAACAGGAGAAGATTATTTTCAGCTGAGTAGGAAGTGGCAGAAATCAGTACATTGGGTTTAGAAAAGAAAAGAGAAAAATCAGGGAAAAAAAGAAAAACAAAAGGAATTTAAAAACAAAGAGAATATACCGTATTATTCACAAAACCCCAGGCTATTTTACAGTGTTGAAGTATTACAGACTTCATAGTGGATTTTAAAACAGAAAGTCAACCCAGTCTGAATTGCAGGAGCTTTTCTCAGTCATTTAATCTCTGTCTGTGGTAGCTGACAGGTGCCTTTATAACTTTTCTCAAACACGTCTAAACCAGAAGGTACTTCTCCTGTTGAAAATAGACAAGAATAATTTCACTGGTCATGAATGGGATCACATTTGGGGTGAAATGTGATAATGTAAACAAATGAAGTAATGCTGTTTAGGTTTCATTAATAAGAGAAAGGAGACTATCGCAGCTTGCACCACAAACTGCAGGGAGAACTTTGCTAGAAGTGATTTTACTATTCAGGATAAAATTTGGTGAAATAATGAAAAGAAGGTGTCACTCTTCTTAATGAGGGGTTTTACTTTAAGTGCAAATTAAGCTAGCATGTCAAAGAAAACATGAACATCTGCAGCAGATGTCTTACATATTCCTCTTTTATATTCCCTACAACCTTCAATTCAAAGGCCTGCCAGCTTGACCTAATGTAGCTTCTCATGTAATCTGTAAAAAAAAATAAAATTCACACTAATTTATAAAAAATACGTAAATTTTTTCTTGCAGTAATGAGTAATTCACTTGATAATTCTATATTTCATAAGAGAGCTCTAGATACATGCTGTTTGTACATGATTATTCCAGTTAAGTAAAGTTTGGCATTGTTTAATCCTGATTGTGTTTTCTAGTTGCTGATAAGATTTTTGCTAATAAATGCTTCAGAAATTAAGATTCTGATCTCTCACATCCCTAGTACCACCCATGTTTGAGCATTAATGATGCTTTTGAAACATAAAAGTTCCCCAAAAGTCCCCCAAATGTTCTGACATTCAGAATCTTCATTGTGTTTATTTGTTTGTTTATCCTCTGGGCTAAAACTTAAATTTGTGGATCCATATTGCCTGCACTTCTGTTGTAGTCCTCAGTCATTCCATGACTACTTCTTATTGTTAACCTTGCAACCTTTAAAAGTCCTTAAAAAGCACTTCCTAAATTTTGGGAAATAAACTACCCAGTTGCTTGAGGACACTTACCTCAAGTCAGTGTAAATAAATAAACTAAAGTATTCATTCACTTAATCTTCTTGTATTTTTTAGAATACTAAGGTCCATATTCTGAAAACGGAAATTACCTTTTATTTTTAAAGACAATAACATTTTATTCAAGAAAATACAATTTCTGAAATATAAGTTGAAGGCACAATAGTTTCCTTTTGTTAATCACTTAAGGAAAGCTCAAAGGTGAGAGTGAAGTAACATCATCTGCAACACTTCACATCTACAAAACGATTTGAAATTTCCTCTAGAGTAATTGTTTACTGGTTTTCTTGAAAGTCAGTCCCATTTCTTCCTATCCTCTCACAATGGGAACTACTGTACACAACCATAGGATAACAATGGTCTCTATTCTCCCAGCAGTTACCAGGGAGACTGAGCTAATAAGGAATCATGCACATTGGAAGCACTTTCAGCTAGGGACTGAGAAATGCAAAAATTGTTCCTGAGTAGGAAAAACAACAATCATGTTTATCTTCATACAAATTTGGGTTTCCCTCCCTAAAAGTAGGAAGTCAGTTTTCACTCTGGAAGTTTGGGTGTATTCCTGATTACCCACCTTTCCTACTGGTATGACACCTGTGCCAAAAATTTTGAAAAATTTAATGAACTTCAGGTAAATGTCATGACAGAACAATGTTTTTGAGCTAAAAATCTGTGACAGCTTCTGATGCTGGCCATGCTAAACATAACGACGAAAACTCCATGAACTTCAGTGATGTAAGTTAGGGCCTTAAGAATACATTTAGAACACCAATGTACTTGCTGATTATGATTATGGCTTTGTGTTTAAATCCACTGAAGATTTGTGTACTTTTCTTAACTGGATATTTATTCAAGTGGAATGTTGTATATCATACATACTTTGAGTGGCAGCTGTTCTAACGACAAGAGCATTAACTTGTTAGACAAGAACATTTAACTTGATATAATTTTAATATAAATTCTAGTACATTTTGCAATGTTCACTTCTTCATTCTGTAAGCTAAGAAAATTGCATTACCCAAAATCTTTACAGACAAGCTAGTACTTTCTAAACACCTGGTCCTTTGAAATAACCAACCTAGTTGATCAAAGGAAGCTAGCTGTTTGAATCTTCTTGGGTTCAGCAAAATTTTCTATACTGTGTATCATAGTATCCTCCTAGAAAAAGTGTCCAGCTCACAGCTGGGTAAATGCATCCTGCCATGAGTGAGCAACTGGCTCAGAGGTCAGGCAGAAAGGGTTACAGTGACTTGGGTGACATCAGACTGGTGACCTGTCACCAGTGGAGTTTCAATCCTCGGCCCTGTGCTCTTCAATGTCTTCATAAATTACTTGGAGGCAGGACGGGAAGGGATACAGAGCAAGTTCACAGATAGTACAAAACTGGGAGGAGCTGTTGTGTCCCTCTAAGGCAGAAAAACCTGTGAAAATCCTTGGGAAATGAAAGGGCTGGACAATTACCAACCATGCAAAGTTTAACAAGAGCAACTGCTGCGTTCTTGCACCTGGGATGAGGCAGCCCTGGCTGTGTGTACAGACTGGGGAATGAGAGGCTGGAAAGCAGTGACACAGAAAGGGACCTGGGGCTCTGGGTCTATGGCAGGTTGAACAGAGTCAGCAGTGCCCTGGCAGCCAGGAGGGCCAACCCTGTCCTGGGGGCATCAGGCACAGCATCGCCAGCCGGGCAAGGGAGGGGATTGTCCTTCTCTGCTCTGCACTGGGGCAGCCTCACCTCTAGTGCTGGGGGCAGTTTTGGGTACCATAGTGTAAGAAAGGCATTAAACCATTAGAGAGTGTCCAAAGGAGGGCCACAAGGATGGTGAAGGGTCTGCAGGGGAAACCATGTGAGGAGTGGCTGAGGTCACTTGGCCTGTTCAGCCTCATTGCAGTTACAGCTCCCTCACGAAGGGAAGCAAAGGGGCAGACACCAAACTCTTCTTTGGGGTGACCAATGACAACCCTTGAGGGAATGGCCTGAAGTTGTGTCAGGGGAGGTTTAAGTTGGATATCAGGAAAAGGTTCGACACCCAGAGGGTGGCTGGGCACTGGAACAGGCTCCCCATGGAAGTGGTCACAGCATGAGCCTGGCAGAGCTCAAGAAGCATTTGAACAATGCTCTCAGGCACGTGGTGTGACTCACGGGATTGTCCTGTGCAGGGCCAGGAGTTGGACTTGATGATCCTGATAGGTCCCTTCCAACTCAGAACATTATGTGATTCTGTGAAATAATGTTGAGAAATGGATTACCTCTCTGTTTATATTTACATGCATCAAATAAGCAAATCATGCAAATAAGCAATCAATATTGTTTTAGAAGATTCTCCAGCTGAACCTGTGATTACATGAACGAAATCTTTATCAAGAATAAGATCATTCTATTTATCAGCTGGATGAAAATTTAGAAGGCAGTTAGTAAGTGTTTCTTACTGTATTTAATGATGCAGACAGTAAAAAGATCTTCAACTTGACAAGTGAAAGGAGAAATTTCTCAAGGCACTTGCATGCTGAAATCTTGAACACAATAGTCTCATCATCTGAATAGAGCATTAGCTTTCTAATCAGACAAGATTAGGTGGAGTTCAGTGTTGAAGATCCTCATGATGGTTGCAGAAGTCTGTAATTTGCCTTAAGTGAAAATTGCTGAAGAAATATGAAGAGGTGCCATACCTATATAATCACACACAACATAGCTCTACTTATTCTCAAGTCAATAGCAATATAATTGTTGATACCGATAGAAGCCGAACTGAGTCAATATTCTGTGAACAGCAAAATTTCTTCATAGAATTATTTTTTTTAATGTAACTGGCACATGTGACTACAAAGAAACAAAACTTATGGAAAGTATGATGGACCAGTAAAAAGTTTTCTTTGGTCTAGGGCCAAAGACATGTGAAACAAACTAAAAATGTTTTAGCCAAATAATTTTCTGATGTTCTGATTAAAAAAGCAGAGAAACTCTCTTGCCAAGTTTGAAGGCAGAACCTACTTTTTATTCAGTGTATATCTTGTAATTTTTAGGCAGAGGAATGTCAGTGCAGTCTACAATAATACTAAACCAAAGAGGCACAAGACTAACCTCATGTCAGTCTTAATGATGAAAAGAATACTGTAACTTCTCAGCATCAGTTATTCTTCCGGAAAAGAATTTGGATTATGAAGGATTGTGATATTTTGGGGGGAATACAGAGTTCTGTGGGGGTTTGGTTGAAATGCTTTGTGTTTATACATTTTGCCCTAGAGCAGAGACACCAGTTGATTTAATCTGGGGAGTCTCACCAATTAGTAGGCAAGCTGTATGAGAAAACTAAAACATACACTTTATGACTGGTTGCTGGAGAATTATGTATTTATTTTACTAGCAATTGTAGTTAATAAGTAAGTTGATTCACAATGTAACAGCAAATACAACATAACATCTGGTAAATGCCAGGTTATAAACTGAAGCAGTGGAAGTATAGAGGACTTCTGGGTGTGTTTACAACATATCTCTAGCAGGTACAATATGCAGTCAAGTGAAAGGAGACCCAAAATCAATCATATACACTTTTCAGTTCCTGCCACCCAACATGTCATATTTATGTGAGCACATTTGCAAAATCAGTATTACTATTTCCTTTATTCTGATGTATCTAGGCCACAGACTAGCACCCTTTCAGTATTCTTCCCTTCATTATAACTGTATCATCGCCAATTATAATCACAAGTTAAATCCTATTATTTTGGACAACAGCAGGCTGTTTTTCTAAGTACCCATCTGTGGGTGCAGGACACTTATTCTCCATTCCACTCCTCCTCAGACACCATCTCAGTAATGTTTCTTTCATCTTCATTCAAAAAGATGCAAATATTGGACTTTTCATAAACAGAAGAAAGCCTACACCAGCAGTGAGAAAGAGGCTGCAAAAATCAGATGTGATGCAAATTATGCTGATCTCCTTCTCCTTGGTCCTGAAAAAAAATCCACCATGAGCTTCACTGCATAATTTTGGTGTTTTACCAAACACCAAAGTTGGAAAGATAACAAGCTTCTGTGATAACAGACTTCTGTGCTTTGCTTGCTTAGATATGTTTGCTTGTCTGCTTATCTGTTTGTGTAAGATCTGCTGGGCTACATGATAGGATATACTTAGGAGTGAAGTCTTTTGAGAAGTTGAACAGAGGCAGACTGGTAAAGCTCAAGAGCCTGTGAGAGATTCAGTTTGCTAATTTTAATCACATTAGGCTAACTGTGCTGTGTATCCTAAAGTGTGATACTCCTATGGAATGTTAGTGATTTATACCACAAAACCCAATGTCAGTTTACCTTTGTGTTTGAGATTTATATGTGATAAGGAGGAGTTAACTACTAGGATTACAGCAATAAACTGTGAGAATAAGATTGCTTTTTGCCTTTGTCCACCTGAGAATTACGTCAACTACCTGATTATTGCGCAGGTTGAGATGGCTTAAAGCTATCATAGTGAATCATCCTTTCGTGATGGAGAAAGAAAACGAAAATTGAAATTAGGTAAGTGGTGTTGCCATTTGTATTTACTGTTTGCCAAGTGCAGCCGTTTGGAGCAGCAGTTGCTGCACGGAAATTGATAGAGGCCTTTTATTCCATAGCTACTGAGATTTCCAAGCAAGGCAAAATGTTTGAGCAGACCACAAAGTACTGCTGAAGAACCTTCATGGCATGTGTAGTATTTTGAAACTATTATATTGGTTTTCTGTTCATAATCCTTCTTGTTCCCAGATCTTACTTGGCGTTACACTACCTTTTCCTTTTCTCTGCCTTGTTTTTCCCCTCTCCTGCAGCTACTGCTGCAGATAGTGTTTGCATACAGTGCTGCATGATTTCTTACTATGAACCAGCTGAGCAGGGTTGAGAATTGGTGCACAACTGGTCAGGAACCAGGAATTGGTTTTGTAAAGCCAGTGTGTGTATTTGTGTTTTCAGGTGGTAAATCAGAGCTTGTGGTTTTCACTAGAAATGTGATAGATGTGTTCTGGTATGATGAAATAGGGTTACATATGAGAACAGTGTCTGCCAAGCTTCTGTAGCTTAGGCCTTCACCATTCACTTTGAAGATTCAAGAAAAATTTCCCTCATAAATTGTTCCTCATTGCTCTTCAGTCTACAAATGCACACATACAGCATCCAAAATGCAATGTACACATGCATTCAGTTTTCTGAGAACAAGTGCTGGAGTTTTGCCAGGTCTCTTTACATCCACAAAAGGTCTTGGGTAGTATCTTTAAGTCGGTTTGTAAGAAAGTTACACAAGAAGATGTGGATCCTTTTTAGGAGCCTCTTACTGTCTCCCTTATTGAGCTTGAAAATAAATACTTTTGAAAAAAAATCTTTATTAACATTTTTAAGCATCATGGAATCACATTTTCATCCATGTTGGAAGAGACCTTCAAGATTTTCAAGTCCAACAGCACTGTCGTAATCACCCCTAAACCATATCCCAAAGCACCACATCCAGATGCCTTTTGAACATTTCCAAAAACAGTGATTCCACCACCTCCCTTGGCAACTTCTTCCAATGCCTAAACTCTCTTTCAGTTAAAAAAATATTTCTAACACTTACTTGGAATCTCCAAGTATTAACCTTGGAAATTAGTATTTAACAATATTCATAAAATGTGCGTAAATCCAAAGATCAAAAGACACCATGGCTAAGTGCGTAGTGAACTTAATTGGGGTGATGTGAGGCATCCTGGACTATCCACCTGAAAAGGAGAGTGCCTCTGCAATAAAATCTGTAGAAGACTCTGAGCAGAGGATGTAAATTGAAGGTGCAATATACCTTAGCACTGAATTTGAAATCATACTTTTAAAAGGGCATCACCACTTCTTTAATGCTTGGACTGTGTTGAGGTCTCTGTAAAAGCTGTCACTTTTCCATAGGTGCCCCAGAGATGTACCCAGCCATTTTCAGAGCCGAACCTTTATTCTTAAACACTTACAGAGGTAAATTGGTAGAAATGAAAGGAGTCCCTGCACATATGAATCTCTGACACTTGTACAAGTACAAAAGAAATTGCTTTCAAAGAATACATCTGAACTGAAGATAAAAGCAGTTTCAAAGTTGTTATATGAAAATTTTAAATAATTAACCAAATTATCTTTGAATTTCTCTGTAACAACTTTGAAAGATTCTGCCTTTGTCATGCATCCCAGTGGGAGAAGCATTCCAGGGATCCCATGTTCTCCATTTGTCTGTCAAAATGGGAGTATCCTATTTTATTGATAATTACACTTTTTTGTTATATGGTAGCAGAGACACTTTACTTTTGGTTTTTAAATGGTTTACTCTTCCTTATAATTACGTGGTGATTAAAATACACTTTATATTATGTCATTTTCTTTTAAAGAGTGGCATTTATGTTAGGGGTAGGAGAAGCTCATAAAATAATGGCAACCTGCTTTGATAAGATCATTCCTCTAGTCAACTCCTTGGGTATCAAAAGGCCAGTAATTTTCCTTTGTCCAGAAGTCACTTTAAAAAGGCAATCTACATTTACACAGTTTACTGTAGGTTATTTGAGAGCTTATGGAAGGCATACAAGAAACAGACTTTATTATAATTCTCTTAGAAAACACAGCTTACTAGTACAATGTAGGAAACTTCTTGGCATTCTCAGCTGGTTTATGTGGATAGGTGTTTTCCCATGAAAAACTAATTTTTCTGTATTTGGATCTAGTTCACAAATATTAGAAATTAATTAAGGTTATTATTAAGGTATTAGATAATTTACTCATTGTCATTAATTGTTACATGTATACATTTTTCAACATTCTGCATGTGCTAGGTACAAGATATTTAATTTCTCCCTCCCCCTTCCCCTTTTACAGTAAGAAGGCATTGTGCTTAATTTCAGATAAGACACTATCCTATTGAAATCCCAATAAAGATATATGCACTTGGCTTGTAGACTACGATTTCCAGACATTGATAACAGTTACGACATAGTGGAGACAATCTACAAAATTTTAGTTGATATGGCATTTTTTGACACCTGTACTATCACAGCAGGAGCTGGCAGTGCAGAGGAAGGAGGTATGTCAGTTTTCCCACTCACCATTCTGACAGCTAGGCAGATCACAAAGAAAAGATGTGTGGGTATCCAAGAGAAAGAACTGATCCTGATTTGGATGGCTGTGCCTGGATCCACCAAAAATTTCCTGCATGAGCTTGTCACTCAGGGATGACATTTGTAATACTTGCGAGAGTTTCTAATTAAGGTCCTAAGTTCACTGTTCTGAGGGGATTTAAATGAGTCTTTGGCTGGAGAAAGCTAGATGGGGACAAGAATCTAGTACATGCTTGTTTTCTATTGCTCTTCTCATGATTCATATGGCAAATTTGACTCCTCGCCTAATAAAGTCCTCTAAGAGTAACTCTGGAGGCCTTGTGGGCTGCTAGAGGTCCCAGTCCTCATGTTCTCACCACTTCTTCACATCTGCAGGCCACATCTTTCAGGGGGTTGTGTAAAAGCCTGTGCCTAGCAGTCCACACAGCAGGTATTTTTAACCTGCATCTCTGAGGAGCTATAGAGCACGTAGTACAGCCTAACCAGCCTGGTGTGTGATTAATGTGTCTGGACTGTGCCTAGGTAGAGGTCTCGCCACTGCTGGGAAAGTTCCCAGGCAGTGATACCGAGATACTAGCTTGATGTTGGGCATCTTCATATACACTGACAAATCCAAGTTCAGGAAACTCGAGGCTAGTATTGTGTTTACAAAGAATATAAGGATTCATCTTACCTCCCAGTTCAATGATAAGCAGTATGAAATACTCGGCAAGGAGCTGAACCTGAGCTTCTGACAGCTTAAAACCACGTGCATTTGTAACATAGGGAGCTGACACCAAGGAATCCATGGATGTCAGTGGAGGGATCCTTATTGCCAGACCAACACAATTCCTACAGTCATCATTTTCACTGTCAGAGAGATTGGCTGGTTTAGACAAGCCACTGCTCTACCAAGAGTCTAGATTTAATGTACTTTCTTAAATATCTATTATGGCATCCCAAGAGCAATCCTGTTCAAGAGGGTGGATCCTGGCAAGAAGATCTTTTGCAGTGGGTCACTTCAGGCTGGCCAGAGCAGTCTAAGGAGATTAGAGTGTGCCGCTCTAAGCCCAGTCCCTGAATCCCCAGGAAATACATGTCAGATGGCCTGACATGATCCACAGGCCTCAAACATCAAATCTATTTCCCAGAATGAACTGAAAACTGCTTTTCCAAAATGCTGAGATCTGGCAAATAGTTTTGAGTAAAGTTTCCCAAGAGACATAGGTATTGATGTAAAAATATAATACGTAAGAAAGATGGACATTAATTTGGAAATAGCAAGTACTTGCAAGGATAATAAAAATTCTGTCTCACAAATAAAATTCTGAGAGCTTTAAAAAAGAAGGAATTTGCCTATTTAAAGCAGAACATGAAAGAAAAATTATTGGCTACAAATATCTTTCATTAAAAGATCACAAATCAGAGGTGTCAGGTAAGAGGGTTGTTATGTCATTTTTTTAAATAAAAAGAATAAATGTATAAACCCGCCAACTTTTCTTCAGAGTTTTCCAAGAAGTGCAGGATTTTTACTAAGCAAAAGGACAGAGCCCCACTTAGCCAGCAGCAATGAAATGTTGGCTGGGTTTCTTGACAGAGGTACAAAGTTTGGCTGAAGAGCAGTTTGTGACTCCAGAAATAAACTAACTGAAACTGAGGTGAATGGTTTATGTTGGCTTGACTTCAGTAGAGAGATTCTTCACTTTTGAGTGGAAAGGCTGGGGCGGTAAGTTGAAGCATAAAGTATTACCCCAGTATTTGCCACCAGATCTAGACCCTGCCTAATTATATTGTACAAGGTACAAAACAAAGGCTTTAACGACTGGATGACTTATATAAATCAGGATACATTAGAGCTGGTGTCTCCTACCCACAAGTATTGCAAGAGAACATAAAAATAATTATGAATTACTGGACTTTTACATAGCACCAAGAAGGTAATTACATTATTTTTATGCAGCAGGAAGAAATGAAAATGCCTTTGTGTTTGCCAAGGTAGTCAGATTGTTACTAAAAAAATATGCTGCTAGATTGCTGGACAATCATTATGATAAAACCAGGTAAGTTGGGAATTATTACAGACATGAGTAAGGTCCTTAAATTTGAGCATTACATGATGAAAATGATGAAAATTACCAGATGAAAATTGTTCAGGGAGAGATTTTAAAAAGTGTATGCCAACAAAAAGTTTTGCTGACATTGGTTATATGTGAAAAAATAAGTAAAAATCACAGAAATACAGCATTTTTCTTTGCTATGTTTCTGTTTATGTGACTTTCCTTCAGTATAGCCTGAGTAGTAAGGCACACTGATCTGGGTGATTTCAGAGAGCAAGAAAGTATTAGCCTGTTCTTAGTTTGTGATGAACTTGGTGACAGTGGTGGGCTGTAAAATGCTGTGGTAGGTATGACAGAAAAGAGCTTGTCAATGAAGAGGAGCAAATGCCAGACAGGACTGAAAGAGATTAATTTGAGTCTCGATTAGCAACAAAGTCACAAGCAAAAGGTGAAGTGTATTGAACACGCGCAAACTGAGAGGTTGTAAAAACTTCGTGATACCTAACAGTATATTTCAGTTAATTAATCCTTTCTTTGCTAAAACTAAATGTTTCCCACAAAATTTGTTGAAACTAAATATTCCCTCAAAAAACTCAATAATTCCCTCAAAATTCCTTGGACTGGCCTTACAAAGTGAAGCAAAACTAGTGAGGAAGAGGTATGCTGGAAGAAATAATGTTTTAAAAATTAACAACAGGAGTGCATTCTGAATCTGCTTCTAAATGAATCCTACTATCTAAATCACACGCTGTCTGGAACTCCTTTTTTTAACATTATCTCATTGTGTCTGTAGAATGCTGAATAAAAGTTTAAAAAAGGCTGAAACAGGAAAACCAACACTGTTAGGTTTTCAAGTGGCTTCTTGGATCTGAGGTCATCGGGAGTTCCATTATATTTGTGTAAGGCACAATCTACATTTTAGAAAATGATAATACCATTACATAATTGATTGTTAAATCTGAAAAGCAAGCACAGAGAGAAACTTCTGAGGCATATTTTTGACAAATGACAAACAGTGAAAGCAAGGAACTGCTTGTACAGGATTCTGAAGGTAATATAACTCAAGACACCCAAGTTTTTAGAGCAAAATTTGAAAATCTTAAAGGCAAACCACATCATGATGCAATATGAAGGTCTTTAGAGACAAATTGTAGATAGTTGCTTAACAGAAGATTTTCCAAGCAGCTGGAGGCAGAGAAATACACTGGGGTTAATGAGATGGAATTACTCACTAAAGTGGCATTCTGTACAAAGTAACATCCACATTTCCCAGTTCCCAGGAAATTGTTGTAAGCCTGTGTTACAGTCACAAACCACTTCAATTCCATCAGATTTAGATAGACAAGTCAGAAATTTTCCATAGCAGTGAATGATTCAGATTAATTGGTCTGATATCTCTAATGGATTCTTATTTCTTCTGACAATTAAACTTGGAAAACTACTGGATCACTGGAATAAACGATTCTCTGTTCTCAAGGTGTGCTGAGAGTTGTTTGCTAGAATTAGTGTTTGCACTCTTCTGAAAAAAAATTCAGGAAATCAATCTGACTTACAAGTTTCTGTGTTAGAAATGTGCTTTTAGGATTACCACTAGGATACATTTACAGCACTGAGCCATCCTCAAAACAGGAATAACTGTTATTTTCAGGGCCTTGTTTAGAAGATTTTCTGAACATCAAAGTCATCCTTTTAACACCCCATTTTGCCTTTGTTTACAGTATCGACATTTATATATGTACATGGCAGTATATCTGCATATATATATATGTATATTACAGTATCTACGAATACATCTACAGGTCTATCTGACATTAGTGAGATATGCAGTAAGCAGCAGGATCTATTGTCTCTTGTTTCTCTCTTTTTTTTTTTTTAAGATGAAAAAGATGAAAAAGATTTTTAAAAATGAAAAAATCTTTTTTAAAGATTCCATTTATTTGAATGGGAACTGCACCATGGAGAAGAAAATTCAGTGGAAGAACATAGAGTTTATTCTGGGCTCTCAAGAACTCACTGCAAATACTCTACTCACTTTTTCTCTCAAAAGCAGTGTGTGGATGTGAAACCTCTCCCCTTTCTCAAGTTTGCACTTCAGAAATGTCAACTTCACGTTCCTTCTTATTTTTTAACTGTTTATTAGAAAATGCAAGTGTTCTTGAGGAAGGTTGTTCTTTGCCTGATGCTTTCTCTCTGGATGTCATGACAGCAGGGTCGGGAAGCATTTCTGTGCTTTCAATATGTGAGGTGCATCCTGAAGATTTTCATGGTTAAACTGCTTAGGAAAATAGCACAATGCACAGGGAGCAGCAACACAAATAACATGTTATTTCTACAAATGGAGCATCAACTGCTGCTTTTTATTTTTCACAGCCATGGTGTGTTATAGTACCAGTGAATATATATGTATCACACAGTCTCCTGACATTTTGTAAATTAAATGTTTATAAATTTAAAACCTTTAAGTATGTCAACCTTTATCTAAATGGTAAGAGGCCCACCATGTCCACATCAGTCCTCCACAAAGGCAACATTTTAATATGCTGTACGCAGGAGAGGTTTTCAGTGAAATTTCTGCTTTCAGACACTGTTGCCATCTCCTACCAGTGGAATGCCACACTGTTCATCACCTCTGACCAGCCTCGGTATTTGCAAGTCATTTGTGATGGGAGAGGAAGGCAGTTTCACCACCAGAGTTAGCAACGAAAGAGTTAAAATGTAATCTTGATAGGTAATCCTGTTAAGAGGAGAATTGAAAATTATTTAAAGACCCTGCTTGATACTGATAAGCCATTCTATAGGATTATATCTAAGATAAATACTCAGATTTCGTAGACAGTTTCCTTTGTACACTTACAAGCTTCACTGAGTCTTTTTTTCAGATTATGTATTTCTTTCCCTTTCTATTATTAGAGAAAAATCACATATGCTTTTAGGAAAAAAATACAATTTTAAAGAGGAATGTTGAAAAACATTTTATTCGTTTTGCTATTTCATTTCAAATACATAGTTGATTTGCTTTTAAATTTTAACCTTATTTATGAATTTCTTGAGAGTCAAAAAATTACTGGAAGTTGTTTCTTTCTACCAATTGTAATGAAGGCAAAGTACCTTTCTCAGGGAACCAAATCCTCAGGTGCCTGCCTGAAGCTAGTTTTTTTTTTAACAGGTGAGCAGAGGAAAGAGTGGCTCGGGAGCTTCCCCTGCCTCGGGCAACTCATGAAAATACCAAGAAGAATTGCAACATTTTTGTGGATGGGGCTGGAAGAGCCTACTTTGCATTCCTGCTCTTTCCAGTGGAATGATACAGAAACTATGTTTTAACAGATTAACTCTCAATGTTTCCTTGGGACTGTGTCAATACTTGATCTATGTTAATAAAAGAATTATAAGTATGTAGAAATAGCATTATTTTAAAATACAATTTTGCATTCCTCACCAGAATAATAAAGATTTCATTATTAAATTGAAGTCTGAACAAGAGGATATGGACTTTAAATACTAGATGCAGCTGTATAATGTAATTAAAGGTATACTTAAAAATATATTATTTAAAGAGTAACAGGAAAAATCTGCTAGCTGTTTCAATCTGCTAGTTTATATGGGTCCTACTAAATAAAGTATTTTTCACATTTTACCGTGTCTCTTTTAAATACCTTAGTGCAAAATTGAAAACTAGCAATTCATCAGAACAAAAACACCAGCAAGAATGATACTACCAGTAGAAGTTTTCATATTTTGTTGTGGAAATTTGATAAACAGAACTTTGAAATATACACTTGAGATCTTCAGAAGAAAAGTCATGTGCAATTTGGAGAAGAATATTGGGGAAGAATAAAAATATCTGTACCATAATGTTTTGAGTACTAACACAATACTACGAGATTTGGTTCAGTGGAAACTGATGTATATATTTGAGTCCATGTACTTCAACTTATTCATGATACACGGTGTTTATTTTACTTTGCTAGATTAAAGCCTGTACTAGAAACACAGCAGTCAGAAGAGAGCTTTTTCAGTCAGGTTCTTAGACAGCAATGCAAGTGTTTTCTGCAGCAAGATTGTGAAGAATAAAGTGAGAGCTGTGGAAGAAAAGAGGGAGGTTGTTTTGAGTTTACAGCAGGTGCAATTGCTGTCATGTCAACATCCAGCATCAATAGGTATAAGCATTTGCAGTGGAAAATATCAAGACACTGAAAATCAGTAAAAAGTTTGGACCAAGAGATTACAACAAGAGAAACTACTTTATATGAGAAAACACTGTATGGATGACAAGTTAATGCAAAAATAATTTAATTATAGACACTACAGCTTTTGTATTGCATTCACAACTGAAGCATTTTCTCCTCCTCTTCCTTTTCTTTTCTTTTGCTCTTATGCTCTTTCCTGCTTTGCTTCTTCTTTTTCTTCCTATTGAACACATATATTATTTTCTAATATGTGATTGCTTTGCCATAATATGCTCCACGTATCATCTTAGTAATATATAAATAACTACACTTCCTGAGGATTTATAAGCATGTTTCTTGTAAACAGAAGGAGTAAAAAATATCTATTGAGAAATGGATAGGGATATTGGAAATTAATGTGAGATTTAGAAATTATTAAGCTCTGTAGAGTGTAGATGGAAAGAATGCTGTCAGCCTGCTGGGGGATGGCTGGCTTCCAGAGCAAAAAAAAGCTGTGGATCCTGAAACTAGAGAGCTGCTACTATAGCCTTCCACTTCAAAATAGAAGAGACAATATAGAATGCTTTTATGAGGTTAAGTGTTATGTTTCCTGCAGACTTGAAGCAGAGAGGTATACCTGGATGAAGGGAACAGTGACAAAAATTGCAGAGTTTCAAAGAGGCACCACAGCATGTGTTTTTCTGTGATTGCAGATACCCTATGCTTTCACAGCCTGTGCATAGAGGTTCGTGTGGAAATGGCAGTCTCTTCTCTCCTAAAAGCTAGTTGAAAACCAGAATAGAAATGGCTCTATTCCTACCACTCTGCCTTCTCCATGGAGAGTGAGATTTTTCCAAGCACTTCAGGCAATATGAGAGCAATCACAGAATTTCAAAGAGGACAAAGAAGGCATTGAAAAGAGGAGTGAGAAGAGCTTCAAGAACACTGAAAAATGAATGCAAATAAGCTACACTGACCTGTAGTACAAAATAAAGCGTTTCAGCTGCTTCAACAATGTATTTTTCACTTCTGAATTGGGGTCTGAAGAGAGTGTCTTTTTGGTGATTTTTACTTCTATAGTGTAGAGCTTCGAGGACCAAAACGAAGCAGCATGTGTAACATCAGTGAAAACATTGTGGTTAAAGAGATACGTAAACATTTTGTTTCATTGTGAAGTAACTCATTCCAAGCACTTCACTTAGGATAAAAACCTCCTCAGCAATGATTCTAGAAGCTGCCTCGCCTGCTAGATTTACAAGCTTATTTCTGTACTCAGACTGGAGATCTTTGGTGCATAAGGGATCTGACTCTCAGGGGAAACTGACATAGATGCAAAGGGTAGGAGTCAGCTCAGGTCCTGATAATTATTCACTGAAAACAGCACTCTGAATTGTTCATGCTGAAGATCTCATTCTATACGAAGACAATGCTGTGATCAGGAACGCCCACGAGGCTTTCACAGGTGGGAACACAGACCCTGTGAGCAATTTCTAACAATACACACCCCTGGCACTCTGCAGTGCAAACTAAACACTCTCAAACTTGACTGGAGACAGTACTTTATTGTTAGGTTTTCCTACTGGAATTGTCTGTCATTGTAGCTAGAGTGAAATTATTTTTCCAAAATGCAAGGATTATGGCACTGTTAAAATTGTCTACAGATTGCTTGACAAAGCAGTTACAAAGACAGCATGGAAAGAAATGTGTATTCCTTTCATCCACTGGGAGCAGGGATAATAACCTAGAACTGGCTGGTGGAAACTTTACATTTTTTTTCTTTGATATCTTTATAAAAGCCATATCAGACCAAAACTTCGATTAGTGCAGAGTGGTTTAATTCTACTGAAATCAATGGCATTACACAAAAGTCTTGGCCTCTGTATATAGATATTGCCAAAGGACCTGCTGTGTTGCATAGTTGTTCAATGTTGTTTGCTTTTGATGAGTGATACACACCATTTACTCTCTTCCCCTGCCCCGAGGTGGTAAGCAATGAACCCACACAGCCTCTGAAGGCAGAGGCAGTGAGAGATCAGGGCTGGGAGTCAGAACCTGACCAAGTGATTGTTTCAAACATTTGCTAATTGTTCCACAGTGTTTATTGCTTTTTTTGGAGTTTCTTGGATCCTCTTTCATCAGTCTCAATTTGAGGTAATTAACTTCTGAGGAATAGTTTAAGGTTATCAGATTTTGTTCATTTGTTTCAAAATTCTTCTTGTGGTTGGGGTTTTTTTTTCTATTCAATAAGTCACCTTAATGGTAATATACTCCATAACAAATGCACATCTGTTTACTTAGTAGAATTGATGGTTAACTGCTGTTGTATTCTGTTGAGTTTGCTTAATCACTCTGTACCTTGATATAAAACTACTAATTTTAAGCAGCACAAGATAGGATTATCACCTATGGTAGAGTCCTAAGATAACATAATAAAAAATCCAAATCTGACACTGATGCATTGTATCCTGTTGAACTGTTAGCTTGCTCATTACATACGGTATAAAAAAAAGGTAGATACAAGATACACATAACTATAAACTACATACTTTTCCCTCTTCCTTCTCTCCTGTCTCTCTCTTCCAAAAGAAAAAAGATTGAAAGGACTTGTTACAGAAATACAAACATCTCAACTAAAAACTTCTGAAGTTACAGCACAAGCAGGAAAAGTCTTTGAATGAACTTCCTGTTCTGCTAGTTTTCTCCCAAACAGAGGCAATTTTATTAGGTTATATCAAGATGAAGGATGGAAGAATCTGGATCTTATCTAGTTCCAAACCAAAGACTTAGTAGAATTAATTAATATTGAAGATACCATAGTGTACCATCCTAAAACACCTATTAAAGCATGACTATTCCAACATTTTATTCCAAGAGATCAGCCTTTTTCAAGTGAGATAAATAAAGAGAAAATAAGCAGCAACTAACTCACTGAGATTATAGCTGGATGAAATATTTATTGCTGTGAAATGAATCACACAGAGAGTTTCAGACGCAGAACTTGGAAATGGGCCTGTCTTCATATACTTGGTGATTTATTTAAATGTTCAACTGATCTTTAGACCTTCTGAAAGGAAAAGGGGACTGTTTTTTTCATTAAAGTTGTGACCATAAGAAGTTATGAAAATAAACGTTGTGTTGTTTACTTGTACTAGATTGACAATAAACTATATATTTTTGAAAAGTAATGATTCAATTCATTTGGCGAACCTGATGGAATAGGCTGAAAATATTTGAAAAGTTACTATCTGCTATTCAGTTTGTCACAACTCAAATTATTTTAAATTTTTTTTTTAGCATTTGTTGGCCATAGACCTCATACCCAAATCCTGCATACCTTTCTATTCAGAAAAACATTTAACTTTGGAGGACTTCAAATCAAATGTTAATGAGTTGAGAGATGACATAATTTCCATTCTGTTCTTCCTTCCTTCATTTAATAGATTTTTGTGTAATTAAAATAATTTTTACATATATTTTTTACCCATAGATCTTAGAGGATGATATATAGTTGTATTGTTTATATGTAAAAAATTATATTATGTAGCTAATTATGTGGAAGATATGCTCTGTCAAATACAAATCACTGGGCTTAACGTAATGGTCCCTTTGGCCTTAAAAATTTGGGATGCTTTTTTTAGTTTACAAATGAAGGTAGAGAGGATGGAAATTATTCAGCTGAGAGAGATGTAGAATGGAGCAGAACAGAGATGACACATCTCTTTTTTCTGCATTGAACAACCTCAAGCTCTTGCATAATTTTGCCAGAAATTGTCTGTTCTAACAAAAGTTAACAACATGGGAAGGGCCTCTGAGTGTCATAGGCAAAATCAGAGTAGGTCCTTCTGCTTAGTGAACTAATAACTCTGGGGCTGATAAGCAGCACTTGTTACAGTGCTCAAGTCCCCTTTGGTGACATTTGGTTTGCAGATCAATGACGTGGAAGGCGATAACTGCTCAGAAGCCATGTCAGTCAGTGGATCAGCACAACATTATTTACTGACAGGAGAAGTTTTTGCCTGTTGTGCTAAAGGTGATTGACTTTATAAAGTCTTCTGAACTGTAATGAACCACCCAGTCAGTGATGTCCAGATCATAATTCTGCTATTGTCCATATATACGTGCATATAATGGACTAAATATTGTGTATTTTTAAAGATAAGTCCTGGTGCTGCCCTGTGCTCCAGTAAGTCATTTGCACACAACTATTCTTCATCAGGGCTTTCCTTCCACTACCTTGCTCATTTTAGCTGAGGAAATCCATCCTGCTCCATGTGGCAGCTAACAGGTTTCACTAAAAACTGATTTAAGATGTGTTATGACTAAAAGGGAGAGGTTTTCCAGGTGCTCCTAGTATGAACATCAAGGTAAAAACTTCATGTTTCAGAAATGGTCATTCTCAGAGGTGGATTTATGTCTGTAGATACTGTTCTTTTTGTCTTTCTGTTCAGTAGTGAAAATGCACAGAGTCTTTTTTCAGTTAATTATTATGGTTATTTTAATTAAGCAGTAAGTACCCAGAACAGATACCAGCAACCTGCAAAAGATTGCCATGCAAAGTAATAAAAGCAACATAAAGTCTGCTGGAACACTGCACACTGAAACATAATTCCTCCAAGAGATCCTAAAGGATATGGATTTAAGATTTGAGTAATTTCCCCTATGGTAAAATTCTAATTTGAAAACAAATTTCTTAATAATTTTATAAAATGAATTTTTTTTTAAAACTTCTTTTGTTTCAGGAAAATGTACAGAAATTTAAATAAATCACGTATAATTTGCCCTTTTTTGAGGTAAAGTTCCTGTCCCAGTATTTGCAAAAGATAATTCTCTGAGGAAAAAAAGAGAAGTCTCTCACTGAGTTTATATATCAACAAAAAATGTTAGTCAATTCAGAAGCTTATATTGTAAGTAGAAGCTTTTCATGGTGGATAAACAAATAACAGTATCCTTTTGTGTCTGAATAGAAAATTAATTATCTCAAAGTACTCTCTGGCTTCATTGCCATGTGGGTTGGTAATATATAGGTGATCCCTTTAGGCTGTTTCTCAGGTTGTAGACCAGAACTTCAGTGTGGAACCAAAGAGGAAATAATTGTAGAAGACAGCAGTTGAAAAACTGGTGTAGCTTCTGCTCCTTGTAAAAACTCATCTAGTAAATATTCCATCATGTCCCTTGTGGATTACTTGGTTTAGCGTTTTAAATTGCATTTGATGCAGAATCACCTCAAGTGAGTCAGTCCAGATGCCAGAGGCATGGGTAACGAAGGCAGTTCTGTAATGAAAGAGGAAGCCTTACAAGAGATGTGGAAATAATTTATGCCACTTGAGATTTCAGAAATAGCTTACATCTGAAAGCATATTGTAGCTCAAAACAATCACTAATGGGAGCACAAAGCTGTGCCTGTCAAACGTAGAGCGTTCTTCTGCAAACATACGGCATCACTATAGACGTTTTTGTCCTGTGCTTCATCACGGTTGTACCTCCTCATTCAGTCATCCTTAGCAAAAAAAATTTGATTGACTCATTACAGCCAGTTCTTAGCTTACTCAGCAAAGCAAAGGGTCTGTATTTTACTCAGCTTGCAGCGTGGCTGCTGAACTTTGGTCTGTTTGCAGAGTTCTTGCAGGCAGGGACAATCCCCAAGCCGCCACACAGTGAATCGGCTCTTTGGAGGCACTAGGTTGGGAAAGAGCCATTCCTGCTGACTCAGAAGCATAATGGATAGACTGTCTCTAGGGTGATACTTACAGTATCTAAAATTACCTTTTTAGACACTCATACCATCTAAAATAACATATTTAAATGTTCGGAAGACCTTATCTACTCTCCAGTGTACCGGAAAAGCAGGGTTAGAATTGTTTCCATTAGTAATGGTTGAGCAGTGGCACAAAGAAGTTGTGGTAAGACAGGACATCTCAGGATGACTCAAATATACCTCTACTAGGTGCGTTTAGCATTTAAGAATTTTAATAAAATACAGCTGTTTAGACTAGTGGACAGATATATCTGTTCTTGGGGATCCAGCTGTGCATTTCCAACAAGAAAAGACTGACCTCTCCTATACAACATCTCTCAGACTTATCTGCTGGCAAGAAGAAAGTAAAACTGGTGGAATTTATCACCCTTTTTTTGCCTAATAAGAACCTTTCCATAATACACATTCACAGCATGGCTACACTTTGAACTCTAAATGCAAATTAATGCTATTTGGTGTTCAGGCTGCTTCTCATCTCTGTTAACCTGTGGAATCCAGCACATACTTTTGTTTGTGCAGTGAAGGCTCTCAAGACGTCTGAGTGCTAACTGTATTCTACATCTAATTGTCAATTTTTTTTTACTTAGCATCTCTAGAAGTATTTCCATTCCTCTTCCATAATTTCTTCTTCACTGTGGGATTTAAGCGAGCAGAGGTGAAAATTAAGGTTGTCATTAACAGCTAAAAAAGGTGTATGGTTCTTTTTGGTTCTTCTTTTCTATAGAAAAATATCCATTAAAATGTTCCTGAAAGCACAATAGAAAAACTATGAAAATATATGCTGGTTAGGCAGCTGGAGCATTTGCAACTTCTTTGTAACAGCTTAAAAATCTCATTAATCTGAATGAGAAACTATCTCTACGAAATCCGAGCATTTAAATTAGCATATGCTCTAAGCAGGCTTGGCCATGTGACTCAACCTATTTAAAGCTCAACATCTCTTTTCTTCTGGGTTCTAAATCCAAAATCTGCTAAAAAACAGCCATGGGCTACCACAAATCACACAAATATACAAGTAGTACTGGTCGTAGATGTGCCGGGAGATCAGGCAAATCACTTCCATACTTAGTCCCTCATTCTCATATACACTATACATATCCCTTTGCATTACAGGTAATAGAATTATATTCTCTAGTTACAGATATGTATTTCCTTTGTGCTAGATGACTGAAATATCTTGGAACTGCAAAAGAATTGTTGTCATGTTATATAGACAAAGGTCTTCATTCAGTGCTCCTGCAACACATTACCTTAGTGACAGAAGGTGTTGCTACTAAGTTTTCCAAGTGATTCCTAGGATGCTGACCTGAATATTTAAACCTTAAAGGGAGGAATGGAGTGTGCATTTTCAATGATAAGTAAAAAAAATTAAATATTTCCTTGACACTAACAGGCTCTTCCATGATGCTCAATAGTAAAAGCAGTTTTGCAGCAAGACCCCTGCAGTTCTCCAAGGTGGTCATCCAGATTTGTGCTCAGGTAGCCTAGAAGCTCATACAGCCCATGGACAGAATTCATATATTCAGAATTCAGTTGACAAATCACAAATTTTTGCTGTGGCACCAAAGATTTTCTGTTACCTGTCCATGACAGAAAGCTGGAAAGCCTTGATCCCCCTGTAGAGAGGTTAACCAAAATGCTCATTACTGTGTTTACATCTGTGCCACAGCCTGAGGCCCTCATTCAAGGTGAGTTTTTCTAAGGACTAATTAAGGGCTAAGCTGAGAAAACACTAAAATAACAGGGAGAATGAAGCAAGTATTCTGGGTAGGAGCCCCATATTTCCTGTCCACCTTATTCCAGACGAGCATGTTATATTGGTCACATCTACTCTTGTAGCTTTCAGCTTTATTGCCACTGACTAATTCTTTATGTTAGATACAGATGGAATTTTAAAACTGGCAGGTGCAAAACATTCCTTTAACTATGTTACTTAACAAACCGAAAACTGAATGGTTTTATGTGTTGCTACTCTTGTTTTGGAAATAGCTTAACTTCTCAGAAACTCCATACTTGAAAAACACCCAATGCACGGGTTGCAAACCCTGCAGGTATTGTTTTTCTTCTTTAGAACACTGTTATTCGATTTGAAATAAAAAAATATTTTTGAAACATACTGGTAGATTTTGTGCTATCAAGTTTTATAAAACCCATAATCTGGAATTCTCTTAAGCCTAGCAGTTTCACATTAAAAATACTAAATAATGAAATGTTTGCAAAACTCTATTGGAGAGGGGGAATCTGATAATTTGGACATTATTACAGCCATGTAAATGTGCTGAAAATATTTATAAACAAAGTTCCTGAGCTTGCAGGCATTTAGAGAGCAATGCTACCTGAAATAACAAATATCAAGGCTTCCTGCTGTTGTATGAAAAGTAACAAACAGATATGTTATTGTACTGCAGAGCTCAAAGCTAATTTGTAAGACAGATTAAGATAGAAAATGTGTAGTTTTAAAAGGAACAGAATGAGCTGGATCATTTTTTTATTCCTTCTCTCTTTTTTTTTGTGTGAAGTTCTGAACAGAAAAGTCTACAGAGCAGGCCTAAGTGGGAGATTCCACAGGAAGATGTCTTTGCTTAGAGGTCACTGAGTATCATTCCTTTTCCCTTTTCAGTCACAAACACCACAACACAACTCTGCAGCATGAAGTTCTAAGGCTGGGACTGAAAGAGTGATTTAAGAAGAAAGAATAGGTACAGTCGTATTGTGGAAGTTTAGTTAAGCTAAATTGACATAATTGCCTTAGAAGTGCAATTCTTAAGTGCTTACTCAAATATCCTCTAGGGTCAGTCCCTTGAGAGATGTGGTGATTCTGCCAAGACTGTGAGAAGATATTGGGAGGGGTAAACAACATTCAGGGACTTAAACGCCAGCCGCCAGCTGGTAATTCAAGCAAAGAAGTTAAAATCTGAGATAGTTCATCATTTACAGCCATAGGTAGAGTATTTTTGTAGCTTCAAAATACTAGCTTTGGACAGAAGAAGCTGCTAAGGCTTCCTGGCTTAAGATTGATTAATTTATTTATCATAAAAACAGGACTTCAGAATTAAACATAAGTCTTTTAAAAAATTAAGTTCCTAAGTGAAAAAGCAGTTGAGATTTTGTGTGTTCTGGTCATCCTGTTTATACCCCTAGTGCATATTTTGCAATTTTCCTTAATTGTCCTCTGAAGTGTAGTCCGGAATTACATAAACTTAAGCTTGATCTACCAGTTGTATTAACTGTTATAGGACATGCATAACTCCCCTCAAGTCAACACAGTTTAGATGACACTTGATTCACTGCCTTGGAGATTGCTGAACTTAGAGCTATAAATATACAGTGTGTTTGTATGTGACTGTAAGTGTTGGCTAATTTTCCTTTCCTGCTAACCCCACAACCTTTCTGTTACTGACATATAATCTGTCTTGGTGGCACTCTCCTCTGTTCATACTGGTGATGTGACTCGAGCTCCAACTACTGCAAGGCTCACTTCTGGTAAGAGCTGTACTCACATGTGACAGGATCATGGTCATATTTACAGCTAGCAAATCCTGAACCTTTCCAATTCTGGTGGTGGGCTGTTTATGTGGTAAGAACAGACCATGATGCAAGGTCCAGACCCCTTTTCTGAATTAATGGGCTACCATGTGTGTCTTTTTTTGGCCCTAGGTGACCAGGCTACAGGAGACCTAAGATATACTTCAGGAAAACTGAGTGCTTCAGGTTAGGAAATTGCAAATACTGTTACAGTTTTTTCTTCCAAATGGACTTGAAAAAATAATAAAAAGCAGGTACTGTCAAACTAAATCTTACAAAATCAACAACGCGTGGAAGAGGCATCAGTTGTGCTCTGTTGAGTAGTAAGAGGAGTCCAATTTACTTTAACTGTCCAATACTGCACCCCAGAGGTAAAAGAGCATTGCCAACATTCTAACATGAAAGAAACCAAAGCACAATGCTTCAGTGCACTTTTGGCCTTCAATGTTCACTTTAAGCACCATTGAGGACGATTCTGACGATTCAAAGCCACTCTGTATTGCCATTAAATGCCCTGGTTTGCATTTGAGAATTACCCGAAGTAGTGTGCTTTATTTGGGACAAAGGAATCAGCTGCTACAAGTGTCACTGCACTGCTGCTGAAACCACATGCCAGATGGTAAAAAGTGAGATGTGTCAGTAGTTTTTCATCAAAGGGTGCCCTGAAGATGCATCTCAGCTCTGTTTTGACACTGGCCCAAGTACTCAAGCATCAAACAGTGGTGGAATTCCAGCTAGACCTGTATTTGTAAATCACTTTCCTCTTTATTGCCCTCCTCATCCCATGATCTTTCATGGCCATTGAAGTATGCTGAATGGAACTCAAACCCAAAATGAGCCTGGTGACCAGAATATAGGCCAGATTTGCCTTTCAGTCTCAGCAAGTTTGTGATGTTTTGGTTGTTTGTGGTGATGGATTCAGCTGCTCAGAAAGAGGTGTGTTCTCCAGACATAGAACTGCAGACTACTTGAAAGGCTTGCTTGAACATGGTAGTGTGTGCAAGCTCTGCCAAATCTGCTGGAGCTCAGGCAGAGACCAATCTAGAAGCTAAATGTACTTGTGCTGCCCCCACAACTGACTGGAATATACATATTATACTTACTATAACTAACGATGAGTACACGTTACAAGTAATGATAAAGCAGCACCTCCTGGTGGATGTGAATTCAGCTTGTGCAAAAGAGTGTTTCAAATGACTCTTTGTGAAAGGGATAGTGCCATGTAAAACAGTGCTTTCAGCAAGATAAGTAATAAATAACAATTTTTGGGGAGCAGAGCAGGTGATAGCAGATGTGTATTTTTGTTCCTAAGTCTTTAATTCACAGTGTGGCCTTGCTTAAATTAGATCCTACCCCTTTTTTTTCTCAGATGTTTTCTCTCCTTTTGGGAAATAGTTTTCTTAGATGGAAGATAACATCTAAAAGCAAAGTATCAGCACTGCTGCAATTCTGTTGTCTTCCCAGTTATTTTCCTTTTGATTCTCTCTGGTGAGCATACTTCCACTGCACGAAGCTTGCAGTTATTTTCATTATCTGCCTTTCTTTTGACTGACAAGCCATTTTCTAGAAAGTCCTGTCTGTCTGTACAAAATAAGCACTTACTATATCTGATGTTCATAAAACGTAGTTAATTTTACCAGGCTTTGGGAGCCCTGCAAACCTGTGGATGGGATGTGCCTTCCATCCTCACTGATAACACACTATTCCTGTATCTTGTGTTGTTCATTTTATACTGCGTGCACTCAAGTGATGGTTTCTTAAGTTTCAGTGAGGGATGCCAGCCAGGCCTTTGTGCCTTCTTAATTACCTAAGTATAAATGTTACCATACTGAAACCAGGGAGAGTGCAATTTCTGTAATGGTTTTCATATGTGGGAAAGTAGTCAGCTCCTTCTGGAACTAAAAAGTCTCAAACTTTGAAGAACTCTTAAGTGAGGCTTTTTATCATAAGCTGGTATCCCTGTGGTTTCAACGTAAGAAGCTGAGAACTTGCTACTGTCATGGGCATTGGAGTAAATCCCTTCCGTTCCTCATTTGGCCTGGTTGATTTTAAGTGGACATCAAGACTGTCTAGATACTGGTTTTGCATAAAATCCTATTTTCTATATTATGGAAATCCTGTCTTTAAAAGCATCTTCTTACAAATTAGCCTTCAAATGGCATTTCTTTACAACTCACCTCTGAGTTTTATTTAAAATCTAAAAAGGAAAGCAAATTACTTCGAAGGAAAATGACATGAAATTAAGAGTCCAGTCTTAACTTTGTAAGAATAAACATAATCTCTGAAAATATCCACCCTTTTTTAGCTATGAATTTCCCTATAGTCCTCTCTCCCTCCTTTTTGATATGAGTTACGTATCAGCCTTCTTTATTTTAAGTGAATTGTCAGTTCTTCAATAAACATAGGTTCAGGTTTCTTCTGTAAGGCAGTACTTACATACACATTATAAAGAGATGCTGTAGATAAAATTCTTGCCAGCACAGTAAAAGCATTGTGTGCTGTTATACCTGGTTGTAACACACAGACAGATGTTCAAAACTAGCTGAAGTTTGCCCTTAGTTACAGTCAGTTAATCACAATTTTCTGCCTCAAAAGATACTAAAAGACCATAGTTCTTTCTTCCTCTAGACCCTCGACTTTCCACCTACCTCGGTGTACAGATTCAGTGATTTGGAACAACAGGAATGTTATTGATGCTCTTTTCTCTTTTTTGTCTTTTGCTTCAGAAAAGAATGTCTTCTTCCACATATTCTGGTTTTCTCTTAGTATTTTTTCCTTTTGTACACTGATGTGCAACACAGTTTAGTTCTTTTTATGAAAATTAAAATGGTGAAAAAGTTGAATAAATGAGATAATGCATTTTAAGTTTTGTTAAACGATTTCAATATGGAAGACAGTTTTAGAGCTCACAGTTTCTTCCTTATTTTCATTGGAAAATCGACCTTAACATATTGCCCTCTGGTGGTACGAATTGGGAGTTTAAAATACCTTTAATACCGTGGGGGAAATACTGTCCTGAGAAATTAAATCGAGAAAACACAATTATTGCAACAATGATATTACAGTTCAATATTAAACAGCATTTTCTGCTCTTGTTGAATACAGCATCATTCATTTGGTTGGAACAACTGCAAATATAATTTTGAAATAAACTGTAGTCATTTTGCTGTCTTAAAAACTTCCAATACAAACACTTGTCCTTATAGCCTTTCAGTATGACACTTTACAAGAGAGGATTTGATTTTAAAGACAAGATAACAATATAGTCATCTTTCTGATGAGCACAAACAACATGTTTGCAATAAAACATGAATAGATATAACAAGAACAGTTTTCTGCTGTTTGTATAAAGGGCTATAAACTGTGGTAATCTTGGTAATCTCTTTTTTACAGATAGTTTTCCATTCTCCAGCAGAACTCACTACAGATTGTGACTAGAAGGTCAATATTTTAAGTGTACTCACTTGTACCTCCCTAGAATGCGTCAACAGAAATAAATGATGAACAACCAACAATAAGGTGCTGCATTTCACACCAAATTGTGTTTTTTTATCATGCTGTGAAGCTGCCCAAATACACTAGGCTCTGCACAACATCTAGGAGCAGGCACCCCTGATTTAAGCAGATTACCTACATTACTTTCTGTGAGAAAATAAAGTGGAATTTTCTCCTTATTAGTCAATCTGTAATTTTTTTATCTTGCAGTTGTGTATTTTAACATATTTATTTGCTCCAGGCAGTGGAATTCTCCTTTTGTGAAAAGGAGTACCACAAATGATTGTTTGAACACATCTGAGCATGGAACAGTTTCAAAATATCTGGCTCCTAAAATCACTCCTGAAAGCCCACCTGTGATTGAAAGTGAACCCATCAAGGCCGCCAAACAAGGCTCTGATCAAAGAGATGCCACCTGCATTTTGTACATACTTCAGACATGAAATAGGCTTCAGATAAACAGCAAGCTAGTTTGTTATGCCTAAATATGAAAAGAAAATTAATGTGTCATCTAAATGAAATCTCATTGGATTATTTATCATTTATCTTTAATGTAGAAAAATGTGCTGTAATACAAAGCTTTACTTTTGAGGCTTTTCTAGTGGTTTGGCGTTTTCTGTTTGTTTGTTTGTTTTTTGTTTTGTTTTTGTTTGTTTGGGTTTCTTTTGTCTCCCACTGTTATTTATAAATAGGTATTTCCCTTTTGACATTAAAATTAGAGATTTTAATTATGGCATGCTTGTGCCTGCAGTCAGGTTGGATGTTTGGAGAGGAGTGGACTCCGGTGTATTTTGGGGTTTTGTCTCCTCTTGCATCTCTCACTCATCCAGACAGCACCCCTTTGTGCTGGGAATACTGTCAGAGGAGCCTCAGAGCAGGTGGAGGAATAAAATACTTGCATGCACTAGTGGGGGACATGAGTACAAGTGCAGGGCTTCTGGCCAGCTCTCGGCTGCCCTTTGCCTCAGGAACTGTTACATGCAAAGTCAGCTGAGGACATTGTGCTTTCCAGTGTGCTTCCAGCTTTAAAGGTTGAAAATCTGAAGATAATGGAAATAGCCTTGAAGTTGCTGCACATTTTTGGGAGAAAGAAAGACAGGTCTGTTGACGTTCCTTGTAACGCTTCAGTGTTGCTAAGTAGCTTATTTCTCTCCCTCTCTGTTACACTCATTTAGGTAGTTCCAGAGTATATTTGAAGTAGGCAGAGGAACACAGCAATGTTGCATCAGATGCAACTAGGAAAAAAAAAACTTATAAAGATAAGCTTTTTGGAAACTCTCTTGGGACTGTTGCTTTAATTTGGAACATGTCTGAAGATATGTCTTTGACTGTCCAGCACCTTACATGCAGGAGGCATTAGCTCCTAATGGAAAGAGCCCAACAGCTGAGATCCATCATTACACCGAAAGCTCAAGTTGATTTAGTTGAAGCAATAAGTGCAAAAGTAGACCAAAACAAACAACTACCTCAGTGGCAGTTATTCCTTTTCTTAACATTTGTGTCCTGCTACCTTTGTCCCGTTTCCTCTCCTGAGTACTAAGGATCGTGGCGGCCATTGGGCTTAAAGCCAGCAGGAGATTTCCATTGTACAACAACTGGCTATGTTCTTCTCACTTGGCCTCTTGTCATTCCTCCCTCCTCCCCCCACTCTTCCTTATTTTTAATGAGCTTTGGCCTGCTGAATGCTCAAAGCTTTGCTGGCTGCAGAGCAGTGGAGCCTGACCCAGCTCTAGCCTGAGAAACAGCAGTTCCTAAAAGGCTGCTAATGCCAGCTGACCTCCTTGTGACCCCTGTAGCATGAACATATTACCTTGTGTCTTGTTTCAACCCAAGTGGCCCAGGATTTACTGCAGCATGAGATTAATCTTGCCTGTGTGCAGAAGGGCTGTGGTTACAGTGATCTGTGGTGACAGGACCCTTTGAAAAGACCAATAGAACAAGTAGAATCACACTGCTGATTTCCTGTGCTCTTGGGATTTTTTGTGGCACTTACATTGTGTTTGGGTAAGGACAATCAGTCCAACTGCCACGTTTTGACTCTAGGAAATACATTTATTTTCTTCAGCAGATGTGCAAGGGAAGAACCCTGTGGACTTTTCCACAAAAGGCATATTTGGTGCAGTGAGTTGCATGCACTGGGAGTGATGCTTGGCCATTTCTCCTTCTTACACTGTAAGAACCATGCATGTTCAGTGTCTTAAGCTTCCTCACAGAAATAAAGTGCAGACCCAACCTCAGTGGACAAATTCCTGTACAATGCTAGCAGCCTTTATTCTGTGGGGCTAAAGATCCCAGGGTTGAGTCAGAAGAGAATGACAAAACAGCCGGAGGAATGAGAAAAGACACATACGAATCTTTTCATTTGATCTAAAGCACACATGCAGGTGCAGTCTGTCTGGGTAGTACAGAAGGTTACAGGCAAGAACCTGGTTTTTGATTTTTCTGTGGCCTGTACACACATCTTTCCCCTAGGTCTTGCATGGCTCTTACCCCTAGTGGAGAAGCTAAAACTTACAGTTGGGAATCTCAAATGCATTGTGTTGGACTACTTTCTTCTCAAACATTTCAAAAATATCTGGCCCTCGCCATTGGAAACCAGCCTCTCTCTAGCATTCCTCTTACTTCCACAGACTTGTCTGTGGTGTATTTTTCCTGGGACGGATATGAGGAGTTGGAAAGGAATCTGGAGAAAGCGCATATTGTACATCAAAGGGATTCCACACTCTTTTTTCAGACTAGACCAGACTAGACTAGAATCATTGAGTTGGAACTGACATACAATGACCATCTAATCCAACTGCCAGACCACTTCAGGGCTGACCAAACGTTAAAGCTTGTTAAGGACACTGTCCAAATGCCTTTTGATCACTGACAGACTTGAGGCATCAACCACCTCTCCAGGACGCTGTGTTTGACCACACTGTCACTAAAGAAATGCCTCCTGATGTCCAGTCTGAACCTTCCAGGATGCAGCTTTGCAGCATTACCTTGATGCTCTAAAAAGTCTTTGTTTTGAAAGAAACAGTTTACAGTGACCCATACGGAGAAGCTGGAGTTATTCTAAAGCTTGCCAATTTATGTGAAATTAAACTTTGCTGTTTCTGGCTACTGCCTACCACCTTATTCTCTGATGTGTTGAACAAGTTTTGCAAGAGATGGAATTTTCTCTCAGTCTCTTCATAGAGCTACTACTCTGTTGAGTAAAGTGATGAGACCAGTTTTTAAAAACTGCTCTTTGGTCCTGTGAGTATGTTTGCATACTTGCAGGAGTTTATCAGTGTTCTTTTATGCTAATTCAGGTTATGTTATTCGTGAATCTCATAAATCTTGCTTTTCCAACATATGAACTTTATCACTCCTGTGTAAGATCAGCCCGTGGTGAAAGAAGGGCAGACTCAGTCACTTTGCCTTACAAATGTTATGCACCTGGAGCACTCAGACAGAAGTTTCCTGTAGTTCACCCAGTGTACAAAAATCTGCTTGCCTTTGCCCACAAGAATCATATTACTATAATGTTGATCTAAATGCAAAGCATGAATTGTGTTTTCCTGCAAAGATCCTTTCAGAGCAGTCAGACACAGAACTGAAAAGCCAGGCATAGAGCTACGCTGCAGTAACTACAGATTCACATTGGGTCCAGCATGGATTTTAGTCTCTTTGTTCATGTTTTCTAATAAGGAAACCAGACACCCAAGATGATTATCTGTGTAGCGTGCAATCCCACAACTCTCTCTGATGTGAAGTAGCCTACAGGATCAATCCTGTACAGAGGTTGACACGTAGGGACAGAATACTGCTTAAACCAGTATTTGAACAGAACAGCTGATTAAACATCTCTGAGGGCAGAATATATACTGTAATCCCAAGAAAATCAATAGAGGCTGAAACTGATCTAGGCTCTAGGTGAACTTGATGTTTTATGTTCTCTTAATTACACAAGATGATCTCAGCTCCATCACTGCACATTTTGGTGATCTGTATGCCTCCAGGTTCTGTCTTTATATTGGTAGATCACAAACCAACCTGAGTCCTTCTGATCCACCCTCCTTGCATACACTCATTTCTCTCCTTGCTCTCTTATGAAATTCATTGATCACATACTCTCACCCCAACCTCTTTATCTTTGTTCCCAAGGCATTGCTGCACATTTCCAGCCATTAGCATTACCATCTCACTACTGTTTAACCTTTCACTGGCCCATGTAGATAGGGGTTGTTTTTCCTTCCTTTTCAGGACTTGTTTCTGGTTTTGAAAGAGGGGTGTTCCACCCAGCTGATAATGATCCTTAGGATTTGAATATCACCATCTGTTCTGTGGCCATCCCTACCCTTTGCCACACCAGCCACTCCCTTAGCTCCAAATCCCTCAGCCCACTGTTATTTTGTATTTCTGTTTGCCCTAAAACCCTTCTTTTGCTCTGCACTTTAGGTAATTTTAGAGGCACAGCAGAATTTTACCAGGATTTGTGCACAGTTTAGACTATAGGAGATTAATGGCATCTCCCAGCTGGAGATATGTGGGATGCAAAATAGTTGAGTGCTTGAGGTGAGGCTGATTCCCATGGATACATAATTTGTAATTTCTTAACATTTAATTCTGAACCCAGTAATAGGTTTTTTGGTCCCCCTAGGGTGAGAGGAAGTGCTGCTGGAAACACAGAGCTGCTGAGGTCTTCAGAGACATACGAAGCTACGTATCTGCTTCCTTGGCTCATGAGACCTCCATATACCCTGCCAGCCCTGAATGTATCAAGGTTATGCCAAAGGCACTTTTTTGTGGTGATGAGGAGGGTTGCACTGCAGCAACTCCCTGTCTCTGCCCTATGTTTTGGTTTTCTTGCCCTATTTGCATTTTCCTTCACACATTTTCAGGAACAGAAGGGCTGAAATTAATCTGTAATGTTCAGAAAGCATTTCAAAGGTGCCAGCACGTGACTGCTGTTGCCATTCTAAAAATGCCTCTTCCGTCTCTGTCAAGCATGGCACAATCAGCACCTGCCCATTGTGAGGGCACTGCCACCAGTCCTGGGCTCTCCCAGGTGGCAGAGCAGAGAGCTGCTGCCCTGCTGGGCCTGCTCACTGAGCCACCCTGTTCTACATCTGACTCACACATTTTTATGCCGGCTGAATATTTACTCTTTGAAATTAAAATTATTCCAACCTATGCATGGCAGAGATTTCTTACTCCAAGTTAACATTAAATGTTGGATGCTTGAATCCTGTAAGGACTGGAAAGGGAGGGGTGGGGCTGCTTTGTGGCATTCTGTTCCCACGTCAGATGATACAAAACTAATAAAGCAGTTGGTTCCAGAAGCTGGATTTTCACAGAACAGCCAGAGGTGCCATGGAAGAACTTCCCTGTGGGGGAACTGTGGCTGTAAACATGACTTGGACACAGCAATCCATGAAGACAGTGAGATATTTACTTGAGTGAGCTTGAAAGGCTCAGACTGAGGCAGACTTGTTGTTTCTGGCAGAAATAGATTCCCCAGGTGAATCTAATAATTTCAAGACATCTGCTTGTAGATTTAGACAGGGCATATCCTTAGCCTAGAGAAATCTTCCTCAGCTGATCTCTCCTGTGATAAATGCCACTTACTTCAATCAGGAAAACAGGAGAGCTGTGAAATGTGCAAACAACCTCTTCAAATATCTAGTTACCCGGTGCTCAAGAGGACAATGAAAGTTTCATTGAAAATGTTAGGATCCATGCAGGACACTGAGCTCACTGTGCTGGCTTAAGAAAGGATGCTGGCACATTTGGCATGGGGGCTGTATCTGGCTACATTTCTTCTGAGTTTGCTGACGTCTTTAGGTAAGTGCCTTATGAGCAGTTGAGTGGTTCCTGTGGCCTTTGGAAGCTTACAGGTAGATCCTGCAGGAACACCTTTAATCCTGTGCAGGTCAGGGCACAATATCCTATTGTCTCCCCAGCATTTTGCAGGAGTTTCTCTGTTGCTGAATCAAGGTGATTTATTTCCCTTATAAAGTCACTCAGGTGTGAACTGAAAAGGCCATTAATCACGTGAGGGAAATTCAACATAGCCTACTGCTGGCCTTGACTCTCTAAAAGAAGATAAATACGATTTCAACCCATGGTTTCCCTGTGTTGGAAGATGTCCTGCAAAATATTACTACGTTCTCTTTCTCACTTTCCCATCCCCCCCTCCCTTTTTTACCTTTCCCTCTCCCTGACACTAAAATCAGTTTTAATGAAGATGTTGCTGCCAGTAAAATGGTGGGTATATTTGTTTAATGAGCCTGTTCCAACCTGTCATTTAATTACCCTATTATTTCT
>VWZT01009804.1:83757-106202 GCA_013397055.1 Pachycephala philippinensis
TGCCATTTCTGAGGGTTATTTGGTGCATTATGTCTCCAGGAAGAGGTATTTTTGCCTGGGAAGATTTTAGGTGCAAAATACTGATAATTTTTCCTGAAGTTCATGTATAGGGAACAGCTGAGGAGCAAGATAAGTGTTATTTGAATGCATTAATTTGAACAGCTTTCTATGAAAAATCGTATCTGCAAGTAAAATGCAAAACTAATGCTTTTCTGGACTTTTTTTGCAAGACATGGTGGTAATGAACAACAGGAAAATTAATTTTAATTAACTTAATTAACTATGAAATAGACAATATAGTTGTTGTATTGAATAATGCAATGAATCAGTTGTTTACACGTGGATTATTATTTTGTTTTTGTTAGTGATACAAGATACCCACAGTCATTTGACTTGGATCTATTGAAGGGCTTTTAAGGAAGCAACATAATAACCTGGCAGCAGCACATCTTGGTTGTTTAACTTGTAGAAAAGGTAATTGCAGAGGCAACTATTCTGAAAATTCATAGTTCACTGTCATAATTTACCCTGAGATACTGTAATTAGTACTGTCTTTGTTAAGTCTGTATGATGATGCTGCATTTAGACAATACTTATTTTTAAAGCAACAAGTTTGCTTAAATGCAGCCCCAAAAATTTAAAAGAAATGAAGACATTTCTTTTAAAGAAATGAAATTTCATCTTCTTAATTGTTTTTTCTTTTCTTTGTTTTCCATATGGATTTGAGTGAAAGATTTCTAAACTTTCTGCATAAGTGCTGATGACACAATATTTAATATTGTCATAATATATATTAACTAGCCCAAATTATCCTGAGGAATAGACACCATGTATTGGTAGTATTCATTTCTGGATGTATGATTAACACTTCCAATTTTCTTGATAATGAAAAGTTCAGGAAAGAATATGTAGTTAAAAATATCTCAGAAGAAATGCAGTTATCAGATGCAGTTCTTTAAGCTTCAGCTGGCATCAAATGCTACCTATTCACACCAGAATGACCCTTCCCAAATTTTTAGATTGATTCTGTTTCTCTTGATTTTGCAAGTTTGCTCATGTTTCTTCTGCCCTTTGATAGACCCCCAGGGCACAGCATGAAGAACAAGCAGCTAAGAAGCAGTATCTGTTTAATAAGCAGACTGCTCACTAGTGCTCAGGCCCAGGGTAGACAGCATTTTTTAATTTAGCAAAGAAAGGAAAATGAAGAGATAGTGGCCAGAGCTGAAAGATTTCTTTAGATATCCCTAAACTGGGGGTGAATGCAGGGGCATGGAAAACATTTTGAACAAAGTAATGCAATTTTAGGTAAGTGCGGAATATCTAGCTGCAGTCAATCTATGCAGGTTCTCTTGTTACTCATAAAAACCAGGAAAACCTCATGTGATCTGTGCATAGTGACCACATGTCATATGGAAATAACCAGCATCAGGAAACATGTTATTTAGATTAATAATCTGCTGTTTAAGAATCAGCCTGAGAAGGCTGAGGTACTCAATGAGTTCTTTATCTCAGTCTTCATTGTCTGGCAGTCAGGCTTTCCATCTCTCAAGTCCCTGAATCTCCAGGTGGAATTTGGAGGAGCAAAGTCCCTCCCGCTGTAAGCAAAGGTTTGGAATCACCTGATGAAACTGTATGGAGGTCTATGGAACATGACAAAATGCATCCCAGGGTCCTGAGGGAAACAAACCACTGTCCACCATACTTGGAAATGCGTGTCAGTCAACTATAAAGAGGAAACAATCTACCGGGAAAGAAAATGTGCAAAGGAGGATGGGGAGAAGTAAAAGAAAGGGGAGGCAGCTTTGCCCCACAGTCTTGTTGGAAAGAAACAGGAAAGGGAATCCAAAGGACCAAACAACAGAAAGAGGAACAGTAGAAAATACAGCAAGATATTTCCTGGATAGGTCCTAAGGTCCCAGTCTCCTTTCAGGACTCTTCATCTCCCAGCAGCAATCCCATAAAAGCTTTCCCAACTCCACCTAAAAGCCCTCCCACTTTGGTTATGCTCCTCACACAGTTCCATTTCTTTTCACACTTTCCAGTGGCTTCCAGTACAAACTAGGAAAGAAACCTGCCTAAGGATTCTGTAAGACAGAATGTGCACATCTGTTCTATCCAAAGATGGGATTTAAATGCGCAGTGCATATTCCAGTGATTATTCTCAGATGTGTAAAGCTGTGGGTCAATATTACACCGTTGAGTGTGGACAGCTACGGGTAGCGGTGTGTTTTGTGTTTGGGCCATCAAATACAGCGTTACAGAAGCAGATTGGTGCCAGATGGATCATTCTTGTTCATAAATCTTTCGAGAAACACAGGAAAGAATGGATGGAACTTTCTCTTTGAAAAGAAAGTTACAGGGTCAAAGGTACAAAATCATCTGGATACCTATGAATATTACACATACTTGTAAGCTAAGATCTTAGTTTAATGAATGTACTACAATGAAATTACTTTTACATAAAAATCTACGGTTTGGTATCAAGTTCAAAAAGTGAGAGTATGACAAATTTAAAATCCTGGTACTTCACTAATCCTGGTACTTTCAGTTGCTGCTGGAAGTCAGTAAAAACTTTCACAAAATATGTCCTGGTTTTTGGAATTGTTTTCTAGAAACCCCTTTAAGCTGTAAAGCACATGAGAAATACAATATACTTAATATTAATAGAATCTATGGGACATCTTTAATTAAGAACATGGGTTTAGAACTGCTAGTCACTGAGCCAAGTTTCCTGTTACAGTGGAATACTTTATCAAAAGTATTTTTTAAACTGTATTGGAAAACTGATTAAGTGCTCCTAAAACTCCTAAATGAAGATGCTTTCAGGAATTCAACTTTAAATAATGTAGGGTTAAAAACATTACTAATTTCCAGCTTAAATTCAGTAATAGTGATTTCCATTTCTTTTTGTATGCTTTTATCTTATTTAGCTCTGTACAAACTATGTTTCAGAAACCTTTGTGGTTTTTCTTATTTGTTTGTTTTATGTATTTTTCATTTTTGTTTATTATGAAGTCTTTACTTTTTCCTTTAAGGCATTTGTATCCTTCACTGTAACTGAGATCAAACTAATGGCTTCTTATCTGCTTAAATAATTTCCCAAATATTTTTGAAACTGCAATCTGGAAGACACTTTGATTGCTTTCAAGAGCTCTAGATAATAACTTACAAATTTGAGAGATTTATGAAAAATACTTGCTGCTATATCTGTAACTTTATGCCCTAATTATTTCATTATTTTGAGATAAAGATTGTATCATTTCTGTACTTTATTACATTAAATTCTTTGAATTTATTTCTACTTTAGATATAGACTTTTTCATTTCTATATTGCACTTCTGCATCACTGTACTGAGTTCATCAACATCCTTGCTGAAGACAGAGGCATGGTATTTGTTAGTCTTGGACCTGGGTCTAGTTTGCTTTTTAATCTTTAATCTAGAAATCTTTAATGCAGAAAGTCACTCCTTTTTATTGGTTTCTGTTTATATAACTAAAGATAATGTTACAATTTCTTTTCAATTCTTCTGCAAGATGTAACTCAGCTGGACTTTGGAAAGTTTATACTTCATGCTCTTACTTCTTGACCTCCACATTTCAGCTTTTTTTATTGCTACAGCAGTAACTGCTAAATAATATCAGTTCAAGATTGTTCTGTGAGGTCAATATGAAGCAATTAGATTATGGAAACACACATTTTAGGTTTCACTGAATCTATAATGTTTTCCTTTTAGAAAAAAGAATGTAACTAGTTGTTACTATTTTCTTCATAGGACAGCTAAGGTTAAGACCAAGATAACAACAGAGGGTTTTGAGAAGCAATGTAAAAAAAAGTACTCCTATGGACTTCTACTGCAGGTGACAGGAAGTTCTTCATTTGCCTTTTTTTGGTAATGTCCACAAGATTTTTTCTTCTGTTTTGAACCTATGCATAATTGTCACATGACATCCTTGAAAGTCTTCCAGTCTTTGCACAGATGGTGAATATCTCAGTATCTCCTGGTTTAACATAACACTGTTTTAGAAAAGCAAATCTGGAGTTCACTTTAATGAACCTCGCTGTCAACTTACGAATTTGACATTTTGAAAAAAAAAATTCTTTGATTTGCCAAGTCGTGTGGGTTTTCTTCACATCTCATAGCAAATATTGTTGTCCAATATGATTGAAAACAAATAGATTTGGTTGGTTTAGTTCAGGAGTTTTTGTGACAGCTGGCAGCATACGTAAGTTATGTTTCTGCTGTAAGTACAAGGATGTGATATTTCCAAGGCAAATGTGGTTACATTTAATTTCTTACTTGTTCATGTTTTATTTGGAAAAAAAAAAAAAAAATTTTACCTGTTTAAAGCAAGCTTCCACCAGATTTGGAGGGAACATATTTCTGTGAAAGAGAAAGAAAATAACATGAGTAGTAACAATATGCTAATAATTCCTTTAGTAAGGGCACAGCTAATAAAAGAATTGACAGCTAATTTTTGAAGGAATCCTAAGACAAAGATTTGATTACATATACAGTGAGTAGACCATTGCATGTAGCATTGGCCTGGTTAGCTTTACCAGGATGAAATGCAGGATTGGATAGTTCCTGGCAATTGGAATCTCCGTATTCAGTATTGTATAGCAGGTCTGGTTATGGAGCAGGACATTAGCTAAATTACTAAGTATACAAAGCTCTGTGGGACAGGGCTCACTTTTAATTTTGTACTTATTAACGCTTTATGAATCCAGATTAATAAATAATAGTACTTAATGCATTTTGAGTTCTCAAAGAATTCTGGCATTTATGTAGCCTGGTACTTCATGATATTTATCACTTGATTTAGTCTTGTTTGGCCAAACCCCAAATCTTTCTGAAGTTTGAGTATTCTATAATAATAATAATACATACACCTGTGTGTACATTTGTTGCAGATGGGGGTTTGTTGCTTTGTTTTCCTTTGTTTTGTGCATTTCTGAGGGATTTAGAAGCAGCCTAACTGAATAAATCTTGAGGAATCTGAGTGCAAACCTCTTCATGGAGGTTTCTGTAGTCCCCCTTCCTGGCAGCATGATCCTTGGAGGCCTTTCTCCGTGTCTCTGGATTCTCCAAATGGGTTAGCGGAACACAAAATTTTGGTGGTTTTACCTGTGGAAAAGCTCCCAAGTTCAAAACCTCAGCTTCCCTACTCCTTGGAATACATCTGTGATATATTAGCTCTATAAAAGGCGTATTGCAGAGTCTCTGAGCAAGGAGAAAACAAGCTTTTACATCTGTGCCCTCTATTTCAAGCATTTTACTTGCCTGTTCCTGGAAGTTATTTCCCATTCATATAATTGAATAAATTGAGTAGATGCACCCAGATTGGTGGCTACAAATCAAAATTAAAATTAATAACTAAATCAGGGGTTCAAGTGAAGTGAGAAAACTGTTACAAGTTGGAAGAAAAGTGGAGGAATTTGGTAATAAGGTCTGTGTTTTGGAAGGAGGAAAAGACCCATGCAGGTAGCAGAACAGAGATCTTTCTTTTGTGCAAGAAAGAAAGAAAGAAAGAAAGAAAGAAAGGAAGAAAGGAAGAAAGGAAGAAAGGAAGGAAGAAAGAAAGAAAGAAAGGAAGAAAGGAAGAAAGGAAGAAAGGAAGAAAGGAAGAAAGGAAGAAAGGAAGAAAGGAAGAAAGAAAGAAAGAAAGAAAGAAAGAAAGAAAGAAAGAAAGAAAGAAAGAAAGAAAGAAAGAAAAAGAAAGAAAGAAAGAAAGAAAGAGAAAGAAAGAAAGAAAGAAAAGAATAAATCTTTCTTTCAGTATTAAAAGCAGTTTCTTCCCCTGCAACAGCTTGATTTGGAAATAAATCCATGCATCCTTTTGTAGCTTTGTAAGGGTTAGAGATATTGATATCACACAGATGAAAGAAATCTGGCAACTTTATGCAGTCACTGTCTAAAATTCTCTACTTCTGTTCTCTGTGAATCTAAGTATTGCTGTCATAGCTATTGGTACAGGAAATGTGCAATATCATAGCCATACCTGATTAAATCAAGAAAGGCATCTGCTGCTGTCACTTGCACAATTTTGCCTTCTCTGTGCATGTTTTCCTTCGTACCTTTCCCGGGGTGGATGATGACCACAATGATTATGCCAATCAGTACAGCAATGATTGTAGTGCTCATGTAGTAGACTACTGCTCGGACTCCCATCTTCCCTGAGGCTTTACTATCCAGGGCAGCAATTCCTGGCAAATTTAAGCACAATGACATTCACCTGATACAGTTGTGAGTGAATGGTATGAACTAAGCATGACGAAAACAGTTCTCTGGGAGGAGTTTTGATGACCAGGACATTTAAATCTACCCAAGGCAAGATGTCCCTCTTTTGCAGCTCATACTGCCACTGTCTTCCCACCCCACCCCTAGTAACATAATTTTCTATTACCAGAGTTACAGCTTTCTGTGCTTTCTTAACATTTCATTAAAATCAAAGATTATTGTTCTGATGCAGTGTGGCACTCCTTATATATTCCAGTGAGACAATTCATGATTTCTGATTAGTGTAGTTACCATACTTTGAAAAATGTGCTGCACCTAATTTGTAATTGTAAGATAGAAAACAGAGTACTTGAATCTTGAGTGATGTTGATAATGTTTGCTGCAATTAACATGTATGACCAGTTTACTTTAATCCCCAACGGGCAACCTTAGTTTACTTCTCTCCCAAGCCATGGGACTTTAAAACAGATTAAATGCTGCTAACCTGTTTCAGAAAATCCTTACCATTGTATCAATAAACCTTTATAGTCTTTCATAAACTTTGCCAAACTTGCAATATTAATCCTAATTCTTGGCCCTGTTTGGATCTACTGTGAATATTAGGGTGCTCCCTATGGCATCTTCTATAGTGTTTTTTTATCAGATTGTACTGATGAATAGCTGCAATGTGTTTTTTAAATGAAGGTGCAGCTCTGCCAGGGAAAGAGTTCTGAGTCTCTGAGAAGGAATGTCTCATGAGGACTGTCAGAAATGGAAATGCTCTTTCTCTTTACAGCAAACGCAGCTAAGTCTTGCTAGTTCTTCTCCTTAAAATGTCCCACTGCTCCTTCTCCTCAATATTTGCCCACACTCCATCTGGAGGGTTGTGCCATCTGTCTTCAAACCAGTGCTCAGGCTTCTCATCATAATCAAGCTTTCAAAGTGCTGAATGAAAAAAGTGGTTAGGAAAGGAACTTTTAGCTTTATTATCTCCTCCTACATGGAATTACCTAACCCATACTTCCATGGACTGCCTACACATTTACATAGATGCTGCCTTTGAACACATAAAATATAGAAAAATTGACCACCTCCTGCTCCAGCTGTCTGTCTCAGAGGAGAAAACATTTAAAATAAGGCAAGAGGACTGCGGGAACAAAAATAATATGGAAATATAAAATTGGAATCATTGCCTGGCAAAACAAAATGTTTTTTTAAATCACTGTAGATATATCATACTTCTGCCTATCTTCTAAAGGAGGAGATACATTCTGTTGGAGCTACAGTGAAAGTGCTCTAGTCCCTGATGTAGCTGAGATCAAGGATGTGTCCCAGGCTCTAATCAAATCTTGAAAGTATAACACCAATCACGTGCTTCATACTTACCCTTTTTGTTCATCTTTCTTCATTTCTGCCCTTTTGGCAGAAGTCATTAGAGCCAGTAAGATTTGTACCCACAAAAGGAATCGCATCACTAGATTCACACACTGAATTGCTTGGTTTAGGTGTGCCATTGTAGTGGAAGGACAAAGTGTTATTGGTACAGCAAGAAACTGAACATGGAAATTGAGCATTTGAAGCATTGGATCCTTCATTTCTCTACTCACATTTTTCTTCTGCAAAACTGGATTATAATGTTCATGGTAAGTTTTCATTTTTGTTCTGAAATACTGTGAGGAAAATGGTAAACACTAGCAAGTAACAAATAGCTTTCTTAACTTTACAAACAGGAAGTCCTATAACCCTCTTATTTGTGGATGGAAGATTGGTTATTTTTTTAGAGTCCTCAAGTAATGTAAATATAAAAGAATGCAAATATGGTTAGCCAATGCAAGAAATAAAGTTAATAATTTTTGGAGAATTTCAGATCTGTTATTGAATTGCACAGCATTTGTCTCAGACAGAATTTATTACAAATTTTATTTTTAAAGTATTAATATGAAACTTAAAATAAAACATAACTTAGAAAGTGAAAAATGAATGTTTACATATTAGTCCAGTCAATTAAATTTTTGTATATACTAATTGGTTTTTTTTTTCCTGTTCTTACTTTTTCTTTCGAAAGTAGAAAGAAAATGGTCTATCTATTTTTTCATTTTTGATAAGACCATTTTTAAACTTGTTTTACAACCTGAGCATGAAAAGTTAACCCATACAATTTGGTAGGAATGTTTGGAAATGCAGAGATTTTGAATCAGTCGGTTCCCAGTATCCTGCCCTTTACAGATAATAGATTCAGAACCAGAGGCTGAGCACTGTCAGTCAGAGCATTTCCAGGCACACCTGCCTATGCTTTAAACCAAGCCTGATGGGTTTTTTTGTACTTCACCCTTCATAGTAGGTTGAGTCTCCTACACTCCAAAAATCACTTGGAGTCAGTGTAGGGTATACCTTACCCGTAAAGGCTGCTGTTTTGAAGAATTAGATCTTGTGATCCTGTTACTTTCTTGGACTGATTCTGGGATTGAGTGGTGAACCATGTGAAAGTGGTATGTCAGGGAGCAAGAGTCATGCTCTTGTCTTTGTAAGCTGCTTTCCAGCCTGGTTTCCTGGTGTGCACTCTGGCTGGGGCTACATGGCTCCTTATTTTAGGTCGCTCAGTCTCATTCCTGCTGTCGCTATCATATGAATTATTTCTCAGCTTGAAAATAGGGAACAGCAATTCCTCTCTTCTTGAGCTGTAACTGCTCGTGGCACGTATAGCAGAAAGCATTCAAAGCAGAGGGATGACAGGCCTAAGTATGAACAAAAGCTGTATGAGCAAGTGCTCACCTCTGAGAGCCCTTACTGAGGACCTTCTGGGCAGTCTTCCCTCCCACTGCAATTAATGGGAACTCAAAGAACTGCAAAAGCTTCCACAATACCAACAACAACAATTGCCTAAAATAATATTTTAAATCTGTTTTTAAAACACGAGAAAATGAAAGGGCTTGTTTTCTTTGCATTTTAAGATGTTGACAAGGTTTCTTAGAACTGAATGGGACTCTGGAAAGGTCCCCGAAGCTTTCATGTGTCACAAAGCATTGTGTCCTCAGTGTGTCTTTTCACAGTCAGCCAGCAAAACCCCCATTGTCCCGCGGGAGATGTATGTGCCCCTTTCATCCCGCTCTGCTCTCTCCTCCTCACGCTACTGGCTCCAGCACCTCTGCCTCCTCTCTTCCTCTCCCTCCCCTTCCCCAGGGGGCCTGGGAAACTTTGCCGTGCCACCAGTCCCCACGCACAGGGATACCTTGAAGTTGTCAAGGCGATCTGGAGCAGAGCCCCTGTAATTTCTCCCAGCGTGTGCGCTCACACAACATGAATGGGAATGATTTTTTAAGTATTGGTGGGGAGGCAGGGAGGCGGGGGAGAAGGAAGGGAAGAAAAGACAGAAAGGGGTAGGCGTAAGTCTGTGAAACTGCAAACAAACCCAAGCCTTCAGCCCTGTCTTCTTCCTTCACCTACCCCTTCCCTCTCTTGAGAAGTACCACTGTATACGAAATAAAGACATGACAAGGAGTTCTCCAGAGTGTCACAAAGCAAAGCGCTAAGAAATGAAAATATTTTAGAATATAGGAAAGACAAGGAGAAGGTAAATATATAAGTACAAGAGGAGAAAGAGAGAGAAAACATGAAGGGAAAAGGAGAAAAAAGTCCAGTTAGGACGACTTTAAAAATTCTGAATTGTTAATTTGGTAGTTCTGATTGCTCACCTGACCATCAGTGTTCTGTAAATTTGCATGAGCTATTGATGCTATCAATGTTCATGAATAGCTACGATGTTATGGCTAGTTTTGTGTCAATTATATTTGCTTATATTGTACTTATGATTTTATATTATACAGAATTCTAGAGTTTACCAAATCCAGACTTGCTGCTGCTGTTTTAAATTTTCTAGATATTGAAAGCATGCTGCACATAATCTATGTGTAATCTTGGATTATACTAGGGCACACTAAGGCAGGGGGATGGTACTGCACTCCTGGAAGATCAAACGTAAAATATACTGAGCATGTTTTCTTTAGATAAGGCTTAAGCCAATAACAGCTTTGAATCTGCTTGTTCAAGGAATTGAAATCTGCTGAAATCTGCTTCAAATTCCAAGGAATTGTTTTAAAAGCTGAAATGTAGAACCTATGCTAAAAGTCCTACAGCTTCAGAACACTTTCTCCCTTTAATTAGCACAATTGAATAAACTGATTTTTGCAGAACAGTCCAATGTCCTCAGTGAGCTATTTCAGTCTGAAATTTGAGTTTATGTCTAATTTTCCTATTACACTACTTAAGAGTTTATACCTGTTGGTTTTTTTTTTGTTTGGTTGGTTTGTTNGGCAGAAAAGCTTATATTTGGCCCCAACATTAATCACTAACTAACAAACGAGAGCCTATAAATAGCAGTTTTAAAATAGAATATCTTCTCTTACACTCCAAAGTAAATAGCAACCCTCTGAGGAAAAACAGTCATTATGTAGGATTGATTCTATTACCTTTGGTGATTTTATCTTTCTTCAGAGCGTGCAAGACTGTCACTGGGGGTAGAGGCTGTGCATGTGAGCATATGCATTTATGCATGCCTATAATTTCAGTTTGAACACAGTTAAAATGCTCAGCTACTGCTTATCATATTGAAAGTCCCTGTTTCTGAATATTTTTACTGGCATTTAACAACTTTTGAAAAAACAAAGTAGTTTATGTGTTTGCTTTCCTACACTAAAATTCTTGTGGTTTTAAGCTTTTTCCCCTGATGTTTTTAAATTTTTGTTTCTTTAAAATCCCTTTTGATGCACAATGATGACCATTTTAAATTTAGAACTGTGCAGTTGGGGCTTAAATGACCACCTAGGCCAACTAGACTTCAGGCCTGACCAAAAATTAAAGTTATTAAAGGCATTGACCTCTTCAACACTGACAGGCTGGGGTTTTTGGCCATCTCTCCGGGAAGCCAGTTCCATTGTGCTACCTCCCTCCCTGGAAAGAAGTGTTTCTTAAGGTCCAGTCTGAATCTTTCCTGGTGCATTCCCACTGGTCCTGTCAGGGAGGAGCATCACCCTCTCCTCTTCCCCTTCTCAGGAAGCTGTAGAGAGCAGAGAGCTCATCCCTCAGCCTCCTTTTCTCCAAACTGGACAAGCCCAAAGCCCTCAGCTGCTCCTCACAGGATAGTGGTAATTCTGCTCAGTAGAGGAGAGACTGTGTGCTCAGAGCCCTGGTGCAGGCTCTTGGCTGAGGTTCCCATCTGTGGGCACAGGACCAAACACCTCCAGGTCAGGATTCTGCCAGCAATATGTTGATGAAAATGCATAAAATAATCAACCAGTTCTTGCTATGTAGAACACTCTGTCCATTCTTCTCCTTATACATATTGACTTCTTGAAACAAAAAAAAGAGGATTTCTGTGACCGTGATGTGATGTGTTCTTTCCTTATTCAGCATATTAGAACTGAATTGGTAGCACTTCCTTGCCAATGGAGATTTTTATATAAATTCCCTTTAGATGTTTTGTACTTAGTCTTTAAACACAAAACATTATGAACAGAGCATCTTTTTATTCCTAATTATTTTCCTGTTTACTTTTTACGGTCTCTTCATTAGGAAATTGCTGTTGCTTGTTAAGGACTCCTATGGTGGAACAGCAATAATGGCAACTGTTGACTCAGGAGTGTTGCCCTAATTTTGTTTCTTTAAGGTTGTCTTTCACTCTCCTAATGAAGCAGTCTCAAATGGGCTACTCCCACCCCCTACATCCACTAAGCACTGTGTGATGAGTAAACTCTCAGTGTGAGACCATGAGAACAATCCCTTTTGTGTATGTTGATGAGGATTTGTGGAAATGAATAACACTCTGCAAGGTCACGGTAAAAAATGCTGACAGAAAATTTGTAAGGAAAAGCAATAGTTAGGTGAAGACATTGGAGGTATTGCCCAACTTTAATTAACATGATTAAGTTCTAAAGCTTTATTCTAATAGCAGCTGAACATGTCCTCTGGGGTGCTGACCATTACCAGAAAACAAAAGTTAAATTTAGGCTTTGGCAATTGAACCCTTCACAAGGTCAGGTACAAATTTTATGCAAACTCTAGATTACGATTTTTAATAAGAGTAACAGTAAAATAATAAAATTGTGAAGAAAAGAGACGGCCACATTTTCAAACAACTATATGTATTGGTGAAGTTAATTAAGAGTAAATTGATACAGCTACTGACTTCCTCAAGCCACATAAAATATATGTCTGAAATAAGCCCTGTATGCCTTTTTACATGAACTGATGAGACAAGTTTCTCCCAAATCTCAATTTAACTTATCTTTGTTTAAAGATGAATGTTTATATAATGAAATTAGATATTATATTATTTTTTCCAGTTCTGTTAAGATATCTGGGCAAATATCTCAGAGGAAAATTAGCAGTTGTATTTGATCCAAAGTTATGTGACCGTGATTAAGCCAAGCTGGCTAATGAAACCCATGGCTGGGATATAGTAATGTAATTCAAAGAGCCAATTAAATGGCTAAGAGCGGCTCCTAAAGGAGTAGCCTTGCCCCACAGTTTTTTAATCCTGCCCCATCCTTGCCACCAGAAAACTACCAACTTTGGGTTTTGTAGGGTTAGTTTTTTCTGACAGTTTGTCATTTTGAATCATCCCAGAATTGTGTCATGTTAACACCAGAACTTTTACAAGAGAAGCAGAAGGAAAGGATGTCTAGGGCAGAAAACTAGCAAATACCTGCTGGTTTAGCCACTGTTTAGTCCTTAGAAGGAGAATTTTTGTGAAACCATGGCACAATAATGTCTGAACATCATTGAGTGATGTAAATGGAAGGGGCCCAAATAATCTCTAGTGTCTTTACAGTGATTTTTACCTTTCAGTTAGAAATCTGAATGAACAGTGAAGGACGATTTTGTTGTGGTTCATCACTGAAAGTGCTCTTTCAGTAGAATAGCTTCACTTTATGAAACTTACTCTTTGGTGTCAGTGCATTTTAATTGTTATAAAAAATATGACAGTAATCCATGCTGGAAAGTATTTCCTGGGCCATCACATTTAGCTTTCTGATATAACAGGGAAATACATTCTACAGTATTGGTTAAAAATTTACTGAGCTTGAGGTTCAAACCAACAGCAATTTTTAACCTAACGATTTCCATGTTTGGGTATTCCACTGCATTGCTCTCATCTTAGTTTGCTTATTTCAGTGCACAAATAATTTGATTGGTTAATGGCTCAATGTCCAGATGGAGATCAGTGTTGAGTGAGGTCCCTCAGGAGTCTGTGAGGGGATCAGCACTGTTTGATGTCTTCATCAATGACACAGACAGTGGGATTGGGTGTACCCTCAGCGGGTTTGCAGGTGACACCAAGGAGAGAGGTGTTTGACATGCCCAAGGGACAAGATGCCATCCAGAGGGACCTGGACAAGCTCGAGAAGTGGCCCATGGGAATCTGATGAGGTTTAACAAGACCAAGTGCTGGTGCTGCTCCTGGGTAGAGACAACCCCCAGTATCAGCACAGGCTGGGGATGAACAGACTGGGAGCAGCCCTGCCCAGAAGGACTTGGGGGTGCTGGGGGGTGAGAGGCTGGACATGAGCCAGAAGAAGAAGAAGCATAACCAGCAGGTCAAGAGAGGTGATTTTCNGGACAAGCTGAGAGGGTTGGGGTTGTTCAGTCTGGAGAGCAGAAGGCTGTGGGGAGACGTTTTAGCACGTGCTAGTACATAAAGAAGGCCTGTAAGAAAAATAGGGACTAATTTTTTAATAGAGTCTGTTATTACAGGACAAGGGGCAATAGTTTTAAAGTGGGTAGATTGAGATTGGACATAAAGAAGAACTTTTTTAAAATGAGGGAGTTGAAACACTCTCAGCCAGAGAGGTGGTGGCTCTCCCATCCATGGAAACTGTCAAGGTCAGGCTGGAGAGAGCTCTGAGCACCCTGATCTAGCTGAACCTGTCTCAGCAGATTGCAAGGGGTTGGGACCTTAAAGGTCCCTTCCCACACAAAATGTTCTATGTTTCTTCCTTTAAAATTCCTCTCTCTGTCAGTGTGAGTCACTGAGGGCGAGGAAGAATTTCGTAAACCACCCCATACTCTGTTTGTTGTTGCTAAAATATTTATGAAAAAAGAAGTACAACATCTCCTGGTAAAATGAAGTAAGTTGATACGGTACACTTGGTGCATCTACTGAGTGTCAGTGATGCTTACATCACTACATGAAAACTCCTGCAGGATTATGCTCTTCTGTTCTGAAAAGTATAGTTGGCTTGCTTTTCAGGCTTGCAATATAACAGGATACATTTGAAGAACCGGTAGGAAAGTACATTTCCTGAAACACATCTGCCTGAGAAGGACCCTGCTGTGGGGCTGTTGAGATACTCATTTAACTCTTCGCATTATTCCGTCTTTTCCTCACACTATTGGAATGTGACAAACAATATGCTTTTTGAAGGGAAACTAGGGAGTAATTTATCTTCTTTATGTGTGCTAAGCAGAGCAGGAGGGAGATGCAAGCAGGGATTCACAGCAAGCCATGGAGCAGTGATTAGTAACAGCTGACAGTCTCAAACCAAGACTCTCTTTCTTTGGTTACCTCATTGTAATAACAGAGTACAAAGAACCGACTGTCTTCAAGCCAAGAATCAGAGACCCAGGAACACAGAAAATAGCAGCTCAAAATTTTTTTTTGGTAACAAAACACTACTGCTACCTGCACAGCACAATTCTAAAAAGACATCCTTTTATGTCCAGACGCTTGGACTAAGCTTTCCTGGAAATGGGATTCTTATGTTGATTATTTTCTGTATAAGGAGTGAAAGAAATAAGTATATTTGTTTATGAAAAAGCACAATATAACGTGGTAAATTATTTCAGTTTAATCAGGAAACAAGTTTATTTTGGTAGCTGATAAGCCAAAGAACATTAAATTAGTTTAAATCCTAAAGTGCATGTTGTTGCAAGACTGAAATAAATATGCTAGTAGTTCTAAGACTTTTATCCTATTCCCAGAGGATGAAATATTAGTCTTCACTTATTTGGAACACAGTGCCAAAAATACCTGCTTTAAGCATGAAATGCACTGCATCCTATCAAGATTCAAACGATACAGTTGCCTTTGCCTTCTGGATGGTGTTGAGCACATTACTCAGCGCTCCATAAAAATCTATAATGCAATTTCTCAAGCAAATGTGCAAACTTTTAATTTGCTAAAATGCTGGTCTGAGTTTTGGCAGGCTGTGCCTGGAGTTCGTCACAGACGTGTTTCTGTATGTGCAGCATCTATTAAACAACATTCCACAAACGTACAGTGCGTCTGTTATCTGACTGGCTCTATACAGTGTGACAAAGCTACAAACTGTTTACTGTACTAAGTCACTCGGGATGTATGTTAGTTGCTACCGAAAAAATAATGGGAGATTAGAGGTGTCCATAATGGAACAGTAGGTAGTAGCACAGTCTAGTGTAAAAAATCTTTGCTTTTACATCTTGGATATGTAACAAGTGCCTGAAGAGACACTTAGATGAACTGCTAGAAAAATGAACATAATTCTAATTAGAGTGGTGCAAGATTTAGAGAATGGGAAATTAAGGTTTCTTCTCTAAAAAAAAGAGAGATAGAGGTCTCTATCTGTGTGCAAAACAACATGGGATTTTGGGCATGGGATTGTTCAGATCAGTAACTTGTCCAATCTCTATGCTGGGGGCATCACCTTATCACTCAAAATATTATTCAGTATTGTCCGCGAGACAGTTCTTGGCTTCTTCACTGAAACTTGCAGTAATAGACTCTATTGCAATGATAGTGTCTTATTTGGATGTTTGTCCACTAGGATCTGACACTAGTTAAGTTAATTTTATAGAGCTCACGCAGCAACCATCATTTGGAAGGAAGCTTTGCCCAGTTGGATGTAACTCGACAAAGATTTGAACCAATGGTAGTGTGTGACTAATGGATCTGGCAACAACCTGGCCTTTGGATTTCTGCTTGGATTTTTAATTTTAGCACAATTTTTAAAATCTTGAGATCATTCTTTGTTAGTTCAGCAATACTAAGATAATTTGGAAACAAATGGTGTAACGTTACCTTTAGGTATGTATAGTGAGACTTGCTTTTTTGAGTAATCTGAAGTTGCACTAGTAACTATTCACTCACTAAAGAACCCTTCATTTTTTCTGTTGTTGCAGTAGCTACTATCTATTCTTGCACCAGTTAATTAATAATCACAATAGCTCTGCTTAGTTGTTTTGTTTTTTTAAAATAAATCTTGCCAGTGATACAAAACGGATTTGTGCATCTGTGTCCAACTTAAAAGTTCTAAGTGTTCCTTTTGCTTTCAGGCTGGCAGTTCATTCATCTGCTGCTGTTTTACTCATTGATCTTCCATGAGCCGCTCATGGAGCTAGTGCTTTCCTTTTGTCTGTGTTGCACACACTCTGCTGGTGTTTACATGTCCTCATAATCCTTTTAGTTTATTACATTCTCCCCATGTGCCATGCATATTTTCAGTTTGTACTATTTTGCAGCACTGTGTATCATCCCATGCACTGTTCTTGATGGATTCACATTTGGTTTGCTGACATTTCTCCTTTCACACTTCAAGTATAATTTTAACTTCCACCGAGTTGAGGTGCTATCTGCATTGTAGCAACATAAATCTCTTTGAGTGAAACTCCATGGTGCCACTGCTATTCTGCTCCCCACAGTGATAAAAGTTATCTGAGTTATCTCTCTATGACAGGGATCTTGGTATAACATCCTCTCAATCTGGGGAGGTTTGTCCTGAAAGAAATTGTGCCCAAGCCTGTACTGACATTCATGCAGGACCTAACATAGTGATGCCTCAGTTCCTCTGAGAGTTCAGGCACAAATAAGATGCACCTCTACACAATATCTATCAATGTCAAAAGGAAATACACAGAGCTCTTCCATGTCTCTAAGTCATTATTTGAACTAGAAACTGCAGAGCAGTAACTAATTAGACGATACAGACTACTTTTGGATTCTTATTTTTAAAGAATCACAAGAACTTGCATTTGATAAAAGAAATCACACACATAAACTTTATCGAAAACTGAATCCTGTGTTGATAAAGAATCTAGATAATATTAAATTTATGAACTAGTAGCATTTTAAAACCCCACTTACAATCCATTAGCTAATACGTTAAATAATAAATGAGAATATCCTAATGCATAACAGGATAGCATTTTTCCTTTTTTAAACAGGAGTAAATCAGAACTTAATTACACTCTAAATTCCCCCAAGAATTTAATGAGTAACAATCAAACCAAGTTTAAGAAAAAAATAGTTTCTATTTGTGAATTTAAGGTCCTCTGGTAATATGCCATATGAATACTAAGGAGTCATTACTTTAGCTGCAATTAGTCTATTATGTTTTAAATTGTCATTATAATTTTGTGGGGTTTTTTCACAATTCAGTAATGATGTTAAGGCTCTTCTGAGAACTCATTAAGAAAGTGTGGAATTGGAGTTTCATGTGAACAGGCTTTTGTTTTCCTTTTTCTCTCTCTTTTGTTCCAATGACCTCTTGAACTTTGGGTCACTGATTCAGTTACAGCCTTGCAACATCAAAGACGTACTTTTTTCTTTGTATTTCTTCACCTTACGGACTTGTAGGAGGCAATGGAAAGAAGTTAATACTTTCTCTGGAATGCCTGACAGTAGCAATCAGTATTTTTAATAATATTATTACACTCTTTTTAGGATGTTACAGTGCTAAGTACAGCTGAAGCAGAGGGTTTGGCATCCTCAATTCAAGAGTTATACAGTTGCCATCTGGACATTATCTGCTTGTTGGCAAGATTCAGAATATGAATTTCTATGAGAGGTCAGAGGTATTAAAGAAAATATCAGCTGATTTCAAACTGAACAGGTGAAAGAAAAAAGACGGTTTTTTTAGGTTACTCTTATTACTGGATTGTGATGTTCTGTAGAACAGAAAACTAGCCTATCTTTTTTTAACAAACTAGTAATCATCCTATCTTGAATTTGAAAGATTTATTTTCTTAATGGATGATGGTCCTTTGAGCAGGTTCATTGGCCATGAAACAGATGTTAGCCAGGCTTAGTAAGCACATGTTCTCTAACTTGGTTTTCAGAGTTCGGGGAATTAGGACATACTGAAATTGTAAAATCTGGACAAAGCTAATTTTCAGTGCAAGAATGTATTCATTAATGAAATAGCCATTCATTAGGTGAACTCTTGACCAAAACCTACTTTCTCTCTAGCTCTGAAAAGCATTCACTGGAGGAGCTCTGATATTATCTAAGTATTCAGAAATAAGTTAGAAGTGGGTGGTGAAACATCAGAATAAAGTATTTAGCTTTTCTTGTGAGTAAAGAGAAAATTCTAATACTGAGAGAGCTGTTTATAAAGGAAAGAAACAATCACTTTGTTAACCGTGGTGCAAATAGTGTATTTCTAGTGCTATGCTGTACTTTTTTTCCTTATCTACCATCAGTAATGAGCTACTTGTGTCATTGTCTGAGGATGAAGAAATGCATTTATCTGAAAAAGAGTTAATCCTGTTCAAGTATAAAATTATAACAAACCAAAGTCTGATTCTGAAAATGTGATGAACTGAGGCATGTAAATAAATATTTGTGTTAATGTACTTAGTCCAAAAACCTCTTCACAACTTGTGATACCTTTGAAGCCCTTCAAGCTCTTCAGTGGAGAAGATGAATCCTGCTGGAAGATTAATATCAGATCTGATAAATCAGGAACTAGAAGTCATGTTCTCCAAATACTGGCATATGGTAAACCCCAAAATTTTTTCAAACAAGTGCTCTTTGTTGTGTGACTCTTGAGTTTTCAGAATATAGTCAGGATCTATTTGTGAGCTTCTTTTTACAACCGGGAGGCCTGGAGTTTAGTTTGCTTTGATTTTTGACCTCCAGAGATGATGGTTCTTTAAGAACAGCATTAAGATCTGAAAGCTTCTGTTGGCACAGATGTTGAGTTTTCTTTATTTGCATGTTAATCCCTCAGTATTAGAATTGAATTGCTATTCAGCTGTGGGAAAATGTAATGAACTTTATCTTTTCTTTTCTACATTACAGTTCTTTTTTCTCTTTTTTCTTTTTTTTGCACAAGTCTCTTTGTATTCCAGTAATTTTTACTTGTCTTTGTAGATCATCATTAGTATATCTTCTTTTGATAGACTCCTTCAGAGAAAAAGGTCTTTTCAAGACACTATTGATAGAGGAAATACACAGAACTTCTGTATCTGGTGACCCAATGAACCAAAATTTGAGAGCTTGCCATTCCGAGTGCTTTTCTTGCTAGTTTGCTACATATGACTGTGCCCACACTAGCAGGAACTGGAAGTTTAGGGAGTACTAAACTGCCTTTTTTTACTAAGGATTCCTCTGAGGAATCAGTGTTTGTACTGCTTGGACATATCCCTCTTTCCTTTGGAAATGCACTGATGCGTGTTTGTCCAAGATCAAAAACACTAAAAGTATAAACTCTGTTGACCTGAGAAACAGTCAGACAGACAACTCAAGAAAGGACTACTTCGAGGACCGGTGAAGGCCTGTAAAATTTATTTTTCTCCATTTCTGGAATTCAGATGGCACTTGCTACCTTGCAGAGATTAACAGATCAGAGTTTAGGTAAACTTATGTAGCTCTGCTGCAGTGTGTATTAGTGGCATCATTCAGTCAAATCAAGTCAAATCTCTGGTAAGATCAAGTCCCAGAGAGAATTGAAAGAAACATCCTTGTGACATGGAGAAATGTGCCATCAAGGAGGCCCAAGTGAACAATCTGATGCAGTGCATAGAAGTGGCAGAGTATGCCCAGACTTAGCCAAAACTGTTGCTTTCTGGAATAAGCCACCAGCACAAAACCCCAGTAATTTCTGGGACTGATGTTATGTCCCAAGGGTTTTTCATCAAACTTCTGCAGCGTAGCAGCTGAACCCTAGATTCACCTGTGTGAAGAAAAACAGATCTGACTGTGTGAGCCTGAGAAAGTTTACACCAAGAGACTTTCCACCAAATTAAAAAGGACTGGCAATTCAGTGAGGAGATTTTAGGCTGCAGCAATACTTTGCCATGTTCGTGACTGTCTCAGGCAGTCATCTGGAGACAACATGGCAAAAAAGGAATAAGGAAAAGATATTCTACCCTGTGCAGCCATGTCTTTGCAAATGGTTAACTATAAAAATAAATTATGAACTAGAAAGCGATCCTGTCGATGAGGCCAGCTGTTATATGTTTGCAATGATTATCTTTTGAGACGTTGTCCACACCATATACAACAGCATCATTTATATTATGTTGCATTCGTTTCCCAAGATTTGAACTGGAGGATATAGAATATATTCAGAAACAACTTGTAAGTAAAAAAAATATGCACTACAAGGAGTGTCTGGGTGAAAAGAATTCTAGCAGATGCAGTAACTGTGTAGTGACTCTCTGACATATAACTCAAATCCCAGATATTGCTGGTCCTTAGTTATATCTGTAATCTCAACAAATCATTAGAGATTTTTGTTCTGAGTGTTTCTGTTTTCTCCTTCTTATTCTCCACCAGTGAGAGCTGTGACATGTGGCTGGAATACTAGGATGAACAATTATCTGGGAGCCTTCCTCCTCTTCCAGACAATCCAACATCTTACTGGAACCCAGACCCAAGGCTTGAGTCATGTAGGTCTTGTAGTCCACAGTGGCTCTCCTCATTTTCCCTTGCTCAGAATTCAGGTGGAATTTCCACCGATGCTGTCAAGACAGTGGCTTTCAGTACCTCTGCCTCCAGTAAGGATGATAATGGTGGAACTGCCTTTCAGGAGTTTATAATCCAGATACATGTCTGAAGGACAGTATGTAGGAGATACAGCAACTAGATTTGAGAATTAAGTGGAAATAATATGTTGTAAGTCAACAACTATCCATTATCAAAAACAGAAAAAAAAGTCAGAGAGAAAACAAGGCTAGAGGAACTAATGATAGTATCACAGAACCTTGTTTCTGAAAGTGAAAACCTTCTGCATGTTCTACAACGGCCTGTGTAGCTGATGCAGTTATTCAGGAAGTAATTTGTATCTTGTCACATTCCACAGTCCTGATGAAACAATGATATGTGTTAATTCTTCTGGTGTGCAAGTACTTCCAGTAATGTTCCTGGTGTTCCCAAAATCCAGCCTCAAGATCTTTCTTCGTTAGATTCTTCCAGTTTTCACAAGCAGTTATAGCAAAGACAGACTGACAGGGAAGAAAATACAATGGAATTGTGCTACATTTGCACGTAGGAAATGAGGATGTGGATCATGGTGTTCAAGGAAGAGCTAAGGAGGTGAAAGGAGTAGGAAAGTGAAGGCTGATAAAGCCTGAAAGAAGCCTTTGTGTACCGAACTATGCTGTGTGGAACTCTTCACAATTTTTCTGGCTGTTTTTTGTCACGTTTTGATAGTGGCTCTTACACTGTTGCTATTTGTAAATTTCCCAAAAGTGGGATAATTAAGAGCTGCCAATATTGTTGTGCATATGTCTTTCCCTCTTCCTTGACATATGGCTTACTTTATCTCTTCTACTTTGAAGTCTAATTTCATGCCAATGGCGTGAGTTAATGTCTGTTGAAGCTGAGATGATTCTTAAATCCTGGAATGGTTTTTCCTTGGTTTTGAACTGGTTCTTGAAGAGCTGTGTGTGTCAGAAAGCTGAAACTGCAGAACAGTAGTCAATGCCTCAGAGTAATTGGTAGGTGAAATCTTAGCAAGTGAAAACAGAGAGATCCCGTCAATCTGGTATGAAATTCTAAGGAGTGCAAAACCAACATAAAACTATGGGAAACAAATTAATCCAATGGTCTGTCAACCCATTTGTCTTCACATATATCTGACAACAGGCTCTTCTGAAAGACTGTGAGGAACAGAAAAAGATTGAGTTAATTGCCCTTGTTTGCCCTCCCAACTAGGGAGCAGTGGGATCTAGGGCCTTGCTAAATTGCTAGTTCCACAAATTTAATAGCCAGTGATGACTGTATCTGTGAAATCTCTAATTGTAGTTTCAAACTATTAACTTCTGGCTTGTGGTGCTATACAACACAATTGAATTGTGTCTTGTATGAAGAAGTACTTCCTTTTTTTTAATATAAATGCATGCTCTTGTTATTTCATTGGACACACTTTTTCCTATATTATGAAAAAATATTTAGGAGATATAAATATAAATAGTTACTCCATCTAAGCCTTTACAAAGGATTCATGATTTCTGTGGACTTTTGAAAAAACA
>VWZT01009804.1:111825-134228 GCA_013397055.1 Pachycephala philippinensis
GTCAGTCCTCTGTTTGTATAAGAATTAATATTTAAATTAATATTAAAGACTTGGCAATAATACAGTCCAAATGGGAAACGAATCTATTTATTTGGTTATTTATATTGCCTCTCATATACCATGTTTTAATTTTGCCTTTGACTTTATATGACATGCCAATTGGGAATGCTGACTTAGAAGTTCTCTCATTTTAAAGACTATAGACAGGAAAGCCCAGCATGGAGTATGCAGCTGAATTTGTGTCTAGACCACAAAAATAAATAATATAAACATGCATATAATCGTATTCTCCTATAAACAGAAAAGATGGTGAATGGTATGCAAATAACCTCCATTTTCTCCCAAGCAGATGTTAGCACATGCCTGGTAACATACACGTCAGAAGATAGAATCTCATGGAGAAAGCTGCATACCTGCTTGAACCATGAGCAATGATGGTAAGTCATAAGGCAAAGGTGACTAAAAGCCTCTGAATGTGGTTCTGCATTGCCTCTTTCATGAAATACAGAAACAAGGGGTAACGAAATGTGACTGGGTTGATTTCATCCTGGATAGTTTATTTTCCTGAGGTCTGTGAATAACCATCAGAACTGTTTACCTGTATAGCAGAAGTCTTCAGTTTCTGAATTTATCTTTTATTTTTGTAACAGCCCTTTAACTATTAGTTCGATTTTATTCTAATTTCTTTGGCATTCACAAAGTTTGCAAGGGAATGTAAACACCCCCAGTCTATTTCTAACACCAGAGAGACCATAGGTTATGGTTTTGCCACAGTTACATCCATCACTCTTCCATAAACACAAAAGGAAACCCAGAACACCATAGCTAGGAGACACTGTCGCTCATGCAAACAGCAAAATATTTATTCAAATAATTGACAATTGGAAGAAGTAAGTATGTTATCATCAAGCATGTTATCATCAAGTATGTTATGAAGACCTGGAGGAGTCACTTTGAGATTAGTTAAGAGGCATCCACTTTCCTTTGCCAAGCAAAATACAGGAAATAAGAGATTTGGCTTAAGGATACTGAGTGGTCTTAACACTGACTTGAGAAGTATAAGGCTTTTATCCAATGAATTACCCTATAATGTGTAAAAAAAGAATCCAAGCATACATCAAATGGCACAGTAGTACACCTATAAAGGTTATATTTAATTATTATTTAGATATTCACTAATGCCTGTATGTTCATTTGTGTATGAGAGTTCTGCAGCAAATACGTAAAATCATCCTTTTTAAAAAAACAATTTGTATGCTAAGTGAGGTATTGTTCAGTGCAGAAACCAGGTTTTTGCCACAGCTTTTAGAATAAACTCGGAAAAGTATTGTATTCCCATGAGAAAGGGCATAGTCCTGCTGTACTGAATGATTTTTAGAAAGAAATTAAATCTGCTATTCGTGTTGAGTTTTCTCTGATGCTCCCTACCCAACTCAGAAGTTTAAAATATTGTTATTCACCTTGAAAATCACTGTCTCTACTTCAAAGGGAAACTCAGTATAATCCATTTAATATTACAAGGCACTTGTATGATAATAGGACAAATCTTACCAACAGAGAAAACTTCTCTTTGCCAAATGCCTTTCTATAATAAAGGAAATAATTGTTATTTAAAAAAAAGGCATAAAAAAGGATAAAGGGCTTTAAAGGGAAAGAAAAACACATCAAAAAGAAGGGCATTGTTTGAGTCCAGAGAATGAAGATTCTTTTCAGAATGGGATTACTTGGAAACTCGTTTTTCTGATATTTCACAAAATCTCTACTGAGACCTGGTGACACAGCAAATGAGCTTGTTTTATCAAAAGTCCAGCTCCTTGTGATGCTTGTGACTCTCTGAGGTGGATTTGCTGATCTTTACCTGAGTGAAGTGTTTCTACTTAGATTATTGAAAATCATTTAAATTCTTGTGCAGGATGATCTACCTAGTTTCCTGATTTATGTTGAGCTCTCTGAGAGAACAAGTATTGCAGAATTATAAGGAATTGAGAATTGATCAGTTAAATTCTCCTGCAAATAATTCATCCTGCAAAACTGAGCAGCAGTCCCAGTCTCAGTTGGCACTAAAAAAGGGTAAATGTCTCTCATTTTCTACTTTTAATGGTTCTTCTATCAGTGTCCCCCCAACCCAGGGAGTTCTGCAGGTGAAAGGGACAAGAAGATGGGAGAAAGTATGATACGTAACAGAATTATACACTGGTTGGGAATAAAACCTACTATCATTTCCCCTGCAAAACTTATAAATCACTCCCTAGTTTCAGTGTTCATTTAATTTTAGGTATCCATATAATATGCGTGTACAGAAAAAAATTTCACTTTTTCCTTGGAATATGAGAGGGCAAATGATTTTGTAATTGTGAATACCCTAGTTCTCTGCTGTTGCATTAACAGCTTATACATACTATCTTTGGTTTCTGTGAAGATGTGAGTCTGCGCTCATTTACCATTTTAAGAGATCTTAATATTAACATATTTGACAATCAATTCAATAGACAACAACTTATAGTCTCTGGATCCTCTGTCAATCAAGGTAGTGATTTGGTGTTTTAGATCCTAGGACTGCACAGTGGGTGATTTTGATTAAGTTCTCCAAACCGATTTGTTGATAGACTAAAATCCATGCCTTCTTTTCTTCAGATAATTGATAGAATAAATACATCACAGGTACGTCCAGATTCATAACAAATCTGAGAGGTCTTCCATGGACCTTGGGTGGAATGCCAAGGCATATACCATCATATGAAATTAAATATTATATCACTAGTTAGAGGAACAACTTGGTAAGAGTACTCGAAGCTTAATAGAGTTGCTGACCAGAAGACAATAAAACAGAACTGATAGAATTAAGTTTCTTCCAAACTTTCCATTCTATCCCATCTATCACCTTTGGACATGGACTCATTGGAGTAGGCCCAGAAGAAGTCATGAAAATGATCAGAGGGCTGAAGTACCTCTCTCATGAGGACAGGCTGAGAGCATTGGGGTTGCTCAGCCTGGAAAAGAGAAGGTTCCAGGGAGACCTTAGAACACCTTCCAGTACTAGAAGGGCCTATAAGAGGGCTCGTAGTGATAGAAGAGGAGATGGCTTAAACTAAAAGAAGGTGGGCTTAGTTTAGCTGTCAGGAATAAAATCTTTACTGGGAGTGTGATGGGGCACAGGCACAGGTTGCCCAGAGAAGCTGTGGATGCCCCATCCCTGGCAGTGTTCAAGAACATGTCGGATGTGGCTCTGAGGAATCTGGTCTACTAGAAGGTGTCCCTGCCCATGGGAGGAAGGTTGGAACCAGATGCCCTTTGAGGTCCCTTCCAACCTGAACCATTCTATGATAGGATTCCATTTTTTCTAATCTATTGCTGGAAGACTAGGAGGCAGACAGATGTTTTACATATCTGTGGTTACAGGCGTGTGTTATTGCCCACAATCAACAGTTTCAACTTTCTTGGGTTTTGGCACTGTGTTTTTGAGATATGTTATCTTTGATAACAATAGGACATTGTGGAGGAAGTATCTGTTCAGAAAGTAAGAGAAGAGAGTGGAGTACAGAGTCAGCTTCATAGCAGCTACATATAGCAACTTGTAGAGTTAGTCTGTCTTGGAACTCAGAAAAACATCTTTCAGTTTCTCTGTATATTAATTCAAACATCTTATTACATTGTCTCTAATACAGCAATAGCAATGCTATGCCTTTCTGCAGGTTATAACACTTCTAGGATATAGAATGTAAACTTTTTAGATTTTGGCGCATGCATCTTTATAGAATTATTTAAAAGAACAGAAAAATATGGGTGTGGTTTTTTTGTTTTGTTTTTGTTTACCTGTGACTAAACTGGAGACAATTAGTGGCAGGACCAGCATCTGCAGCATTCTCATGAGTAGCTCTCCTGGAAACGAAAAGTACTTCACTTCCCGATAGCTCATCTTATACGGTCGAAGAGAAAATCCCAGGATTACACCTGAAGGGAGGGAAAAGATATCATTACTCAGTCTTTTAAAGTAGTAGTAACATCTGAACATGACCATCTATAGAGTACTTACTTGACATATCTAATTGTAACCTGCAGTTTTTACTACACTGATTTACTTTCTCCAGTATCATCTACGACTATGAAACTTGGAATTATTGTCATGGTTTAGGAACGGTGTTCCCAGTTTAGTGTTCCCAGCGAAACACTGCAAACCACATGCAGCTTGCTCAGTCCCCTGCTCGCTCTCCCCTGTGGTGGGATAGAGAGGAGAACTGGACGCACAAAATGTAGAGGTCATGCATTGAGATAAGAACAACCTACTGGAGACAGCAATGAAACAAGAAAAAAACAGTAATAATTTTAACAACTAAGAGGCAAATGATTCACATACAAGTGCTCACCATGCAGAAATCCCCAACATGCTCCAAGACTCTGAAGGGGCCCCTTCCCCTGACCCCAAAAACGATGTCAGGTATTACAAAATAACCTCTGGGTCATAGCCAAGCCCCCTCCTGGCTCCTGCAAAAACTAACCCTCTCCCAGCCAGAATCAGGACAGTTATTCAGAAGGACTTTTGTGCTGCTATTTTTTAAAATCTGAATTACTGTCAAAGGTATATCTTGAGCGCCAATGAAAAGGAAACAATCCCTGCTACCGTGGCCAAGTGTCTTGAACTCTGGGATTTTGAGTGTAATCATATATGCAATGCATATACATACTAGCTACCAGTCTTCAGAAGTCTTGTCCATGCCTGTTTACTCTGTGGGGCCTGATCCTGCAGATGTGCTTCAGATTGAAGGAGATAACCAGGACAGACAGATGTATTCGAGAATCCCCTTGTGGTTTGGTCTTTTCATTGTCAAGAAGAAGCTGGAGGTAAGCAGCTCTACACACACCTACCTTCAGGAATACTGACACTTGCAAAGAAGCAGATAATCAGGGTTGGAAGGCCTTACTGGATGATTAAGAGGTGGGTTTCAATGCCTGAGGGATAGGAGTGAGGGAATGCCTGGATCCATTTATCTTGCTGGGAACAGATAAATGATGCTTGAGATACATTTACAAGTGGAAGCCGTAGATGGGCTGACATGTGGCAACCTAAATTTCCCAGCTACAACTTTGAAGATTTCATCCTGTACTTGGCACCAACCGCATTGTTTGCATATTTATTTAGTTATTTGGTTAGCTGGCATGACCAGTTGCAATTTGCAATTGTTAAATGGCTTGGTGCCTATCTGATGTAGGTCTTCTATACCCAGCCAAATAACACATGGCTTTATCTGGAACACATTACCCACACAGATGGTGAAACTCAACTATCCCTCCTTTCCATTCATGACTCCATGGTCTTCCCTACTGTCTAGTACTGGCATTTGGGCTAGCTGTGACTGTGTAGAAAGCTGGATCAGAGGATTGATCCTGCTGCAAAAGAATTTATTCTACTGGGTTAATTTTTAGCCAGGTCAATTCCCTGAGGCAATAATTTTGTATGGCTACAGAGGTGTTGGTGCCTTCACTGATAGAAATGTACCTTGGAGAAGACTGGGAGTGCCCTTTCTGAAAGACAGGCAGACACAGGTTTCCTAAAATGTTTCATGAAACTGCTCTTCAGTGACAGGCAGCAGAGCATTCCAGCTCCATTCTAGATCTTGTTAGAGGTTGAGTACATCCTGAAAGAGCTGTAACCTTTAACAATTTTGACAGCTGCTAGTTCCAATTCTTAATCACTTTGTGGTTTTGCTTTTATTTAAAGATTTTTTGATTAGTACTTCCATAGAGCAGATAATATCTTCACGCCAAATACTGCTAGCTAAAATATGCTGTCATGCCTCCTACACTGGATCATTGACATCTGCTGGCGAAAGGAAACAGCTGTAACTCTCAATTTACTGACCTCTGTTTGTCTGATCATGATTTAGGGACTTCAGCAGGTTGGTTAAGCTAGAGGAGTTGAGAAATATCTTGCATAGTACAGAAAATAGAACAGTATTACAGGATGGAGAGAAAAGTGATTAGAATGTAAATGGCACCAAGCATGGAGTTCATGTTATTGAAGAGAGTGGCAGGACTGGTAGGCATTTGGTTTAGTCTCGTTCATGTTCTGTAGTCTCAGGTAACTTAAATGCATTTTGCATAACTTGTTCTTTTTTAGGTAAAATTACGTCATAAAATGCATAGAAGGACATCCGAATTACTCTTGTTTAAATGACCTGCCTAAGAGTTTCCCTTCTTTTCAACAAAGTTTTAAATTCTGCTGCTGTGTTACTCATTATTTTCTTTTTATATGAGAAACACATTTCTCAGATATAAAGAATCCATCTGGATCTTTTGTTTCTGCACTTAATGAGCACTACATTTTGACAACTGGGTAACAAGCAAATAGAGCTAGACCGGTTTCTTACTTAGGCCACAGTCCTGCAATTAGTTCCACATGAATTAATCCCTGCACCAGTACAAAGCCTCACTGAGGCTTGTAAGGGTTTCTGAGGCTGCTATAAGAACTAGTCCTTATGCTATGCTATAAGGGCTCGATTATCTGTTCCACTGCCATCCATGCAGTACAAAGTGACCTAAGATGGCTGTTTTGACATTATTGGTAGTAAGAGTGAGTTTTTGAAGTTCCGTGTAAACCTGTTGAGCCAAAGATTATTGGCTTTTTTTTGTCCTAATGTGCTCTATGCATAATTACAGGCTTGTCCAGCACTGCAGTTTACAGAAGGAATTTCTGCAATGTGAAAAAAAATGTGCCCTGGGAGTGTATTATGTTGAAATGGGTCAACACACAACAGCTACTAATTCTTCAGCCTTAATCTTAGCACTGGTATTGATTCGTATGCAGTCATGCCCAAAACGTGAGAACCTTTCTCTGACTCAGTTTCCCTGCTTCAAATATAGACACAGTAGCAGTTGTTTCACAGATATTTCTGAAAATTGATGGTGGTCACACAGTCGTCCTAGTAGCTCAAGAAGAAATATAAGCAAATTATTTCCTCATTGTAGGGTTTGATAATGAATGTAGAACAGCATGATTTTACCAGTCCCTCTCAATCTTAGAATAAATTAAGATTGAACTTCATTTTCTGTTCTGAGTTTGAATAACTAGATAGTGGGTATAATATCCCATCTGACAAAGTTTAATTAACAAAATTCTTGAAACAGAAAAGTTAAATTTGGTAAGGTAGCTTTGTCTTCTTTGGATTAGCTTCTTAGAACCAACGTTCACAGGCTTGAAATAGTGAGATAGCAGCATATAATGATGATTTAAAAATAGGCACAATGACAAAGCATCAAAATAAAGTCCTGAACCAAGACCTGGTAGGAGGTACTAAACCTTTGGAAGGTGTGCAGTATTCCAACAACCATCCACTACTTTTTTATGTGGCAGGAGTTTTAGTGCACGACCAAGACTGGGAAGATTGAGTATTGGAACTGGCCTTTCTCAGTAAAAGTTTCAAGTTTCAGATTAATTCTGAAAATTGTAATGAGACAAAGCCTTGTGTGAAACAAGCTCCCACAACCTGTTGTGCAGGTTTCTGTCTACCCTTTGTAACAGAAAAGATCAACTAATCAACACTATCAGAGCCTGACTTCTCAAATGGTTAATAGTGTACCATTCCTGCACTGCAGGAAAGAGTAGATTTATCAACAGAATTTAGGCTTTTTCTGGACAAAAATTAGTAGTGCCTGTTTAAGTTAACAAGCCGAATTCTATACATGTGTATAGTGTATAGCAGAAACATATTGTTAAATAATTTATACTGTTCATAATGGAAAAGCAAATCAGCTTAGAGTTATAAAAGGATTTTTGAGGTATTCTTGTAAGTGATACAGTTAAGTTTATGGAAAAATTTACTTGTAGATAATCCTGATGACAATCAGAATGATCTAACAAGATAAACCATTTTATTGCACTGATTTTATACCAATGTAGATGTTCAAAATAAAATTCAATATATATGAATACAGTGAGGAGAAGATTTAAAACTTGCAAGGAGCAGAAGGCGAAAATAATCCTGGCAGTTAGGGTAACGGGATGGAAATTGCAAAATTGTAGGTACATTTTGGAATTCTTTATTCCAAAATTAGGAACACAATGATGAATGGCCTATGGTCTTCAGTTCTAGATGCTGGGTACCAGAAAGGAAACAGTAAAGTCTTCATGTCAGACTTTAAAAACTGTGGATATATTTGTATGGCTAAGAAACACACAACCTTCTGTATAAAATGTCTTAAATGGATTAACATCAAAGTGTGATGAAGTGAGCAATAAAATCAGGGTCTGAAGTAGCAAGACAAAAATACTTTTGTAATATTAAGTTTTTCAGAACAGATATGTTATGGAGATGGCTGGTTTTTAAAAAAATAAAAAAATTCACATGATTTCCTTAATTGAATTCGAAAATGAGCTTCAAAATCCTCCTTGGAGAAAATTAAGTTCTTAATTGTGTCACAAAAATGCCTCAGTGTCACAACAGTGGCGGGCTCTTTCACATGACTCTTTGTGTTGCATATATGAAATGGGTGGCACACCCACACTTGAGTTTAAAACAACACATCGATCAAAAAAAACCCCAAACCATAATTCTTGGAAGAAGGGAGATGGGGCTTTACCCACATCTAAACATTCATTCAGGAACTTTAGGGAAGCTTAAGTCTGTACTTCTGCCCCACTTAGAAGAATTATATGTAAAAATTTAATAAAGAGAAAGGTTTGCTTTTTTTATTACTTCAAATAATTCATTATTTTAAGACAAAGTTATTGAAATGAATTCTTATGAGCTTCTGATCTCTATCTTATTTCAGAATCACCCAGGAATTAAGACCATACAATTATTTCAAACGTTTATTTTTTACAATGCCCATGCTGTCTGCTGTACTTTCAAGCAAGAAGTACAAAATTCTGACAGTTGTAATTCTCAATTGACCAAACATCACTTAAACTTAAATTTCAAGAGGAAATCACTATGTATTATACCAATGATGGTGCAAGAACTGCTTTTTCTTTATCAGTGCTTGCCTTGATTTATCTGTAAGTTATATACACTTCTGCTTTTTACTGTAAATCTCAGAACACTGTTAAATGAGGTCCACATCAATACCCTTTTCTCTAATATATGATGTACAGAATTACTTTTTCTTTTCCAAAAGGAAATATAAAACTTCAAAAATAACTGGAAAAAGAATACCTTATGCTGAATAGAATGCTGCTCTAAACTAACAGCTGTTAATAGTCCAGTTCCAGAAAACCTTGTAACCAGCAAGCAAATAACATTTTGTTCTATAACAGCAATTGGGCAAGAGCCATGAAGGAATCAGGCTTCTACCAGTTTAATGGGACATTGTATATTTTTGTTAGCTGCACAGCCATTTCATTCCTAAGTTCCTGCAGAGCTCTGGAATGACTGCTTTTGTTCTTTGGGTCATTTGTTTCTGCTTAATTTACCATTTTGTTCTGACACCTTTTCTTCTAACAGCCAGTTTCAGATAAGTCTACAACTGTATTTACTTGAGACAAACAGGTAAATTACTTCTCTAGTGATAAGAAATACTTCAAGTTGCCGACAAAATCCCTTTCTCAATTTCTTCCCTTCCTTGCCTCAAGAATCACACAATTTGCTCAGCATGACTGATTTTCATAATTTTTGTTCCATAATTTTATACTGAATCTTCACTCCCTGGTATACCTGATATATCACCTCTCTTTCCTTCCTTCCTGGTTTTTCTTATATAGGCAGGAAGGTATGTTCCCTTTGAAACTATTTTGTTGAACATAAATACCAGGTTTTAACTGCATGATGGCACTGCAGCAGAGAGCTTAAGGACCTGTGCTCCAACCTGCTGTATTAAAATCTGTATTAAGGTGGAATATGGGTTAATCTGGACACAAGCAGCTACCTCTCCTTTGCCTGAGACATACAGTGAGAGGAGTCATGGCAGAAACAGTGTGGAAGACCTAGATATCCTAGGCATGACTGGGATCCAGAAAAGATCTGGGATCTGCAAAAGGGGACATGTCCAGAGAAAAGCAAGTGTATAGCAAAGCAAGAGTCACATTGATGTCAGAGAGTTGCCCACTGCATCAGAAGAGAAGTCAGTGTGTTCCCTTTGCTCAGGGGCCACAGGAGTGCCATGGTGCCCATGGCTGTGCTGGGGAGATACAGAGCCACAGCCCTGCAGTCACAGCACCTCAGCAACACCTGCCCCCTGAACCTGACCCCGAAGGTTTGCTTTATGCTGTAAGAGAGACTATTTTCCCAAAAGACCCACACTAGGCTTCTAACACCAGCATTTGGTTACAATTTGCAAAGATGCAGAGGCTTTTTATATTTAATGTGTATTAGGGGCATTCAGAGCTAGATTTACAGAGATACACGGGCACTTAATTCCCAGCTCAAAATTAGTCAAACCCTCTGCCTGCCACCTTCTGCCCCACTCTGGAGGAGTCTGAATGCCTGAAACAACTTTATAGCTATGGCTGTGCACTTGCATGGTGCTTTTATTTGCAGACACAGAATCTTCTCCTTGGATTTTGTGGACAGAAAGCATGTAAGTGGAAAGGGGAGTCTGAAGCTGTAAGAACTGATGTAACTAAGCAATGAGTAAAACCACCATTTGATCAGATGCTGCCTAAACTGGACACCAAATCTGAGGCTATAACAGCTTCTGAATGCTGTTAAAAAGGCTTTTCAGAAATCATTGAAATTTGTCCTTTGCTATTTCTTTGCTCTAGTGTTAGACTCATACACTTTTTCCCTTTTGTCTCTAGTTGTTTGGCTCATTTTCCTGTCTTGCCCAATTAGGAGGTAATTTTCTTCCTTTGAGAACATGTCCAAAAAATTGGTCTCTTTTTATCCAACTTCAACTTCTCTGTTTGCCTATAAACGTTTTTTAATTTTTTTCGCTTGTTTTCCTTGAACTGTTTCTGTATTTATCCCTTGTTTGTCATCTTTGATTTCTCTCCTTTTTCTTTTTTTTTTTTTAATTTTATTTTTAAGACAAGTAATTGCAGGGCATTAGTAGAGGATTTGGAACGAAGAGGAGTTTTCACTGCTGGCACTGAAGCAGACTGTTCTTAATGGAATAGGGACATTATTCCTGATTTCATCCTCAGACAAGGGACTTCATTGAAAGACAAACTACGCGTAGTTTATGTACTCTTGTTAGTCTCTGAGCTACATTAAAAAATACTTTTGATGCAAAAAATAGCAAATAATTCCATGAACATACAGGAATAATTTCCTACAATGCATATACAAAAGCTCAGGCATTCACAAGATATGTCAGATTCTATTTTATAAAGTAGTATTTAGTATTATGGCACTACTCGGTACTTTACAAAGTTACTGTAACAACTGTTTCTTTCATGTCTGGCTTTACTTTTCTGCTTCACGTTCTTGACTAAAGATATTGTATTTACTCCCACAAAATATAGATCAAAACCGGTAAAAAAAGCTGTGCTCTGAAAATTTATAAGGTACCTTTCCTGCCTTTCCATTTCTTTCTTTCCTGTTTTTCCTCAGCTGGGAGCTGACACGTTCCTTACCAACGCTGAACTCTACTTTTCCATACTATGGTTTCAGCTGCCCATCCATACTATTTTGTCTTTTTTACATTATAGTTGCACTAAGGACTCGCAGAAAGTGAGACTGAGATCACTCAGGTCCGAGAACTTTGTGGAAACATGCACAGAAAACAGAGCTCTACTCTGAGGAGCTTCTCGTGTAGTTTGACAGACATCCTGAAGTTAGATATGGAGAGCTGCCTTTGTTTCTTTAATTCCAGCTCAGACACACACTACAAAGAGTTCATTTTAGGCTGAACTGTCTTGATATGCAGTTTTGCACCATCATTAGCAGGACATTCAAATTATGCAGTTCGTATCTCTATGGAGCTGGTCCAACTTTTAATTCCTACAAAAACACCTGTTAATTTAGCTTAGTGCTGATAGTCTAAATCTGTAAATGACTTGTTTGACACTGAGGTTTAAGTATTTTGTTGAATCAAGATACGCCCATGCCAGAACTATTTGGATCATGGAACGTATCACATGGCAGACTTTGTTAGAAGATTTTAAAGAATCTTTTTTGTCCCGTATTTTGCTGAGACATACAAACAATCTGGATAGACTGGGAGGGAACATTTCCTGTTGTAGAATACAAGATTTTTGCTAAATCCGGTGTAAGCTTTACCATAACACCTCTTTTAATGTTTGATTTTTTATTCAGTGAATTCTTTCCATAAGAAAATTGGATTAATGGCTGAAATTCATGGAATCGTGTTGCCATCTTCTTAAAAAGATAACTAGGATGCTTTCAGGCCCTAGCTGTTTGATTATGTGCCACTTCATCCCTAAAATCCTCAGTATGACTGTGAAACTATTCCCATATAGAACCTTCCATTTATTTCTTTTACTTGCCAACAGCCTCTTCTAACACATGAATTTCCAGAAGTGTTTTATTTCAGTTGACTAAAAAGAGGTATCATGCCTTACTTCTTGTGAGTTAACTCATCTGAAAGATACATTGTAGCATAGATGATTAATTTAGATTTAGCCTCCGTGTAGGTAATGACATCTCTCTTCTCACTATTAGGAGTTACTCAGAATGGTAGAATTTTCCTATCTTAAAGGTCACAAAAATCGCAAAGGGAAATTTGCACCTGGAATAATACTTAATTACACAGTAAGTACCTGAGTCCAAACTGTGACCTTTAAAGTACCTCCAGATAAAAAAAGCTTAGTTCTGGAAATCTGTGAAGTTAATGAGCTACTCCATTTGGTTTGGAAGACTTCTCAGTTCTCACCATTCTGCTTGTGTTTGTCTCGGAACTGTCGCGACCTAAACACCTATTTGCCTAATTCCAGGCTAAGTCCTGAGGGACTAACCAATAAACACAACTGTCACACAGAATGCACAGAATTATCTGGACTTGGGATACCCTGTGTCCCTGTTCTTGCTCAAAGGATCACTTCACAGCCTGGGGCTTCCTGTTATGGGTGAGAATTTCAGTCATTAGGTTAAACACAATGCTGCCTTTTGCTCTCTTGGCATATGTATTTGTCTTTAGAAGCCTTGCATTTCCCTCTGCTCAATAACACAGCTTTGAAAGGAATGGTGGAATTCCCTCCTCCTGCAACTTGCCTTTTGAGAGGAAAAGAATAACCTAACTCCTCAAATGCTGCTGACACCATTCCCAAGGTGAGGACTCCCCAGCTTCTGGATCTCCACTGGGTGAGAATGTCTGGCATGGTCCTGACTCAGAAAGGAGTGGGAGTAGGAATGCAAACCTGTTTGTTTGTTTATTTGTCTGTCTGTGTTTCTTGGCAAGTTTTAGGCAGTTACATGCCTAGGTTGTGGACGTGTGCTGTTACCCTGTTGAGTCTCCTAGATCTAGCTCATGCAAAGACACAGAGCTCTGAGATCTGGATTCAGTGGGCAGCTTCCTTTGCTTGCATTTTAGGCTTTGAAGGACTTGATCGTACATTCATGTCTGTTTAATGTATGGATTCTCAAGTCAAAATTTATTTAAAAGACAACAGAATATATGTAGTAGACTTATTTGTTGACTACCTTTGGTTAGCACTCCCAGAATTCCCTGGTTATTGGTCCTGTAATACAAATGCAATTCTACTCCTTTTTTTTTTTTCCTCATTTAGCCCTTGTGCATGGTAAAACCAAAGCATTTACTAGAGCCAGTTTGAGGGGCCAGACTATGTTGCAGTGTAAATAATGCTTAAAACTTAAGTCCCATCTTTTATAGACATTGTTTTGAATAAATCAATTTTCAGTTATGCCAAGTTACAGTAAAGGGTGAAAAACAAGCACACACTTCATAACTCTCAAGCTCATTTCTATTTATGGTCTTCTATCCATGCCAATAGAAAATATATAGACATGCCAAATTTCAAGCAAGATACTGCATTTTTTTAATGTAGAGAATTGAACAAGAATTCAAAAGGTGAATATAACTGATGTTAAAAGAAAGGACATGGGAGAACAACCAGGGAATATGAGTAGCAGTAACATTTTGTTACTGTCCTAATTCTCCTGTTATCCTTCTGGTTTTCTTTGCCCCTTTTCCAGCATTTAATTATTTTCCTGTTCACTGTTGTACAGCTCATCAAACCTATTATTTAACTCTTTGATTTTAAAAAATATCATGGAATCTATAGTCAAAATAAATTCCTTTTGTATGGATTTAAAAGGGTTACACACACTGTGGTTTCATTGTGTTGATTGAAAGTGCAAACACTATCTATACAGATTCAAGTCTGATGGGTTGACAAAATAAATGCAATAATCCAGCTTTTAGTAAAATTTCTCTGAAATAATTTCCATTTATTCTTTTACTATTTTCCACACTTTCTTCCCCACTCCATACTATATATATTTCTTGTATCCATGAATAATGTAAGACTTCCTGGTGAGGAACATAGCTGTTCTCTAATATACATTGTAGACACCATAGCATATTCTGTGAACAACAGAGATGGAGAAATTGGTATGGGAGGGGGAAGTTTCTTAGCTCCTTACTAAGTATGTTTTTTATCATCACTTGCATTGCCTTATTTCTCCAAAGCTGCAGTTAACCGGAATTGTAATACGCTGTGAAAAAAACCTGTTAGGAAACAGGCTAAATCCTATCAAATTATAGAACCATCAAGGCTGGAAAAGACCTCTAAGATCACCAACCTCTAAGATGGCCAAGTCCAACCCTGAACCCAGCACTGCCAAGTCCACCACTAAACCACATCCCTAAGTGCCACATCTATACATCTTTTAAATATCTCCAGGGATGGTGTCTCCATTGCTTCCCAGGGCAGACTGTTTCAGTGTTTGACAACCCTTTCAATGAAGTAATTTTTCCTAATATCCAGACTGAACATCCTGTGGCAAAATTTCAGGCCCTTTCCTCCTGTCCTATTCCTTGTTACCTGGAAGAAGAGGCTGATCCCCAACTGGCTACACTCTCGTTTCAGGGAATTGTAAAGAGCACTAAGGTCTCCCCTGAGCCTCCTCTTCTCCAGGATAAACACCCCCAGCTCCCTCAGCTGCTCCTCACAGGACTTGTGCTTCAGACTCTTCCCCAGCTCCATTGTCTTTCTCTGGACACAGTCCAGCACCTCAGTTTCTGCCTCGTTGTAAGTTTACTTACCAAAAGGTTATGGGGTTGTAATCGAAAATGAAATGAAATACAAAATCTTAAGGAACTGCAAAGTAAACAAAAGGAACTGGGAGGATGGTTGGAGGATATACACAACTAATGTGGCTACATGGATTATTTATACTCTTTTGGTGGTTCCAAAAGGTCTGATTTTCCTTTAACAAGGCATGAAAAAATAAAAAAATCAGTATGTCTCAGCTACTGATCTAGAACTCTATGGCACAGTACAGAACAAATTATCTCAATGCCTGCATTTATATCTTACTTTTTTGTAGCAGCCTTGTTAACATCTAGGATACCTAGCCCATTTGTTTATTTCTCCTTAAATTTGTATAGTTATAAATTAGTATAGGATTTATTTGTATAGTTTTTCTAATGCACTTTAAAAAGATAAGCGTTTTGTAGAACCATTTTTGATACGGTATAATTCCTTGAACCTTCCAGATGCCTGGCTATTTCAAGAAATTGTGTGAGAAGTTTAAGCTAAATGAATGGAATTTTCAGGAATTCATGGACAACTGAACATACCATCTCCAACCACACCTTCATTGTGGCCAACTAAAAAGCATTTAATCTCAAATGACAGCTTGTTCTAGCTTTACAAGTGCTAGTAAGGATCTAACAATGTCAAATATTTACTCAGCATACAAATCATTGGCATCTTGCTTATGATTTTGTACTGCTTTGCACAAAATACATAGTCCCAGTCTACTGAAAAAATGGAAAGGGTTGGCAAGCCATAATACTAGTTTATTTCATTTTGAAATGTCTTTTCAGTCCCCTTTCAGGGTCAACACGAAAGTTTTCTTGAGAATCTTTGAGATAACTACCATTTCAGTTGTAACATACCTTCTCATAGCATGATAGCCATACTCTAATGGCATTCAGAGAATTTTCTTGTAAAATCTCTGAGAAACCACGTCCTAAATGTCTCTCGCAGTTACTGCCATGCATTTTGCCTAGGATAGCCTTGAAACAGGATAGCCTTGTAAGAGGCAGTATTACATAAATGCAATTATTTTTAACTTCTAGAGAGAATTTTGAGAATCTCAACTGCCTTTTGACAATCTGTATGAAGAGTGCAGTGAACATAAGTTTCTCTGGACTGTTTTATGACCATTCAGACATAATATTTTTGAGCACCACTTTGCAAGTCCACTGATCTGACAATTTAGAGCATTAGGATAGAAGTAAGTCGGTATTTGGCAGATTTTGCTTTTTTGCTGTGCATTTATGCACAGCTGCTCTCTCCAGAATGCTTAATTGTTATTCACAAGGTAGCCAAGTTTATTGTTGCTACTCTGTGCCATGTATGGCACTCCAATAATCATTGCTGTTTCATTTCAGTAACACCAGAATGGATGGTGAGAAATGTGGATTGTGATAATACATTAACATTCTTTTATTTTTTAAGTAACCGTTAAACTAGAATATTGTTCATATTTCACAGTCTGACTTTTACTGCTGTCTTCTTAATAGCAGAGTTAAAGTTCTGTGTATTTCTGTACATTTTCTTCCTTTTGAAAAGAAGAATCTCTTCTGAAGTTTTAAGTGTCACTCTGAGTTTCATGGTGTCTGTTCATGTTTTTTTCTCCTTCCAAAATTATAACTATTTTATATTTAAAAAAAAAAAAGGTTTTGATTAGCAAATTTTTCAGAGTATTACTTAGGAAGGTTTTGTCACTCAGTGAGAAATCAATTGTGCTAGGCAGATTCTTTAGGAGAGCACTGAGACAGGGTCTGCCTCTGAGTTCAGCATAAAAATAATTTCTCCTTAGTTGTAGCCAGCCGTCTTGATTTTATTGCATACATCTTATTCTTTTTCTTTGGTATAATTTCTCTCTTTCTGTTTTAATGTATTCTTTCACTTAAAACTCAGGTCCCTCAGCTGTTTCTCCTTCAGTGATAGATCTTCACTTCATTGTCCTGCAAATTGTACCAAGACTGCCTTAGGAATTGTCGCAGTATTTAATGTCAATACCCAGTGGGGTCAAACACCCTTCTCTGGGTATGTCAGCCTCACCCTTAAGTGGATACAGAGATCTGCCAATAGCAGAAAAGATGTTGCTTCAACACACAAGGCTGTCCTTTTTGTGGGCATTATCCCAAGTTTTGTCTACCTGCATATCACAGACACCTCTTAGGTCTTTAAACTGTTGTTCCAACAAGGAGCATTGCCAAGTTAGGAGAATCTGCTCCTCTGCACAGCTTTTCACTGTTCAGGCATTGTAAGGCCCTTCAGGGTTTTTTGCCTTCTGTGTCATGAAGGATCCTTTCAAGGCTTTATCTATCTCTATGATTTTTTTCTTCAGGGACAAGGGGCATTGGCAAGGCCTTCATCTCGCCTGTCTTCTTCCTGTGCTTTTAACTAGGTTTTTTGTAAACATGCTGGGAAGATTTGGAATCTTCCACAAGGCGCATGCTGTTGCAGAATAGAGGTTGTATGGGCTTATCTACATTTCACACCTATTGTGAGATTGCTGACAATTATGGAAGCCTGGCTTCAACGACACAGCCAGGCCTGCATTCCCTGTTCCCTTTGGGGAAACAGGTAGTCAGAAAACAGAATTGGATTCACCACCCTCTCCCTCGAAGGTCCCAGCAGACAACTGCAACATATACCTCTGGCAAAATGATTTTACCTAGTGAATTGGAGCTTAATCACTATTCAGAAACTGCTTTTCATAGCACTTGCTTCACAACTTGACTCCATTTCATTGAGCCCCTCAATTAAAACAGCATTTCTCTGCGGACAGCTTCCGAGGATCTCTGCTCAGCAGCTCTCTGTGTCTCGGTCTTTCCTTCAGTACGAGTTCAGAACCCACAGGAGACATTTAGAATCCTGTCAAAGTCTGGGTGCCTGCCCCATTTTTCAGAAAATAGGAGGTGAGAATGAAGACAGGCTGATAAAGGAAGTGTATTTGAAAGGAAGGCATTTTTGGGGACAGGATGATGGTTCTAAATACCGTGGGAGAGAGGGCACTGCCTGAGATTTTGTCAGTGATTTGGCTAGCACTTCAAAGTTTGTGAGACTTCCCACTGATTTTCCATGAGCCACCATGATCCCTACCCTACCTTAAATTGCTCCTGGTCGTCGGGATATTCTCAGTTTACCAGTGGTCAGCCTCACAAATTTGTCTCACATGATTGTTCTCATCTTTTGGGTCTTGACAAGATTGACTGCAGAAAACTGATTTATAATAGCTTTATGTGTACAAGAAGAATGTGAAAAATTGCATCATAATTCACTTATTGACTATGCTTTTCTCAAAGGTTCTCGAAGGGCTTGAAAAAAGTTTAAATTTCACTAAAAATAGTAACAATGATTATGACAATGTGCTAGACAGACCTTACCTATGCAGAGGGTGTAATCTGAAGGACATGGCATTAATTTTTTAGGAAATACAGAATAGTTCTAAGTGTTTCTCAACATGAATTATAGCTTCTTGCAACTTCATCAATAGGTCTTTAGCGAGTAATTGGCTTGGTATTGTAGCAGCTACTGAATTTAGTTTAGAATTCAGTTTAGAGTAACAACAGAAGTTAGTGTAAATGGCTGTGTTTCACCTTGTCAGAAAATGCCAGAGAATGCCAGAAAAACCTCACTCTATTTGCAAAATATCTGTATACATCAGAAAGGACTGCATGTTGTAGTTATCCACTTCATAACAAAGTGCAAGTTTCCACAGACACAAGTCCAACTCCCCATTATAAACTACAGTACTGGAACTAAGATAAGATCCTATGCACTTAAGCTCTACCAGAATCAATCCTCCTCAGCAATGAAATAGGAAACGCTCTATTAAAAGAGGCTTCTTCATGTCTATCCCTTGATAAAAGAGGTGTGAAAGAAATGTCTCTGAAGCAATGTTGTTCTCTCTAAATAAAATCTTCCTTTTCTTGAGTTTGGTCTCTATGAAAACTTCTGGACTGACAGCTCTAAAAACTGTCAGATTACAGAGCATTAAACATTATTTCTTGTAAATGGTTCAACCCTGGCCTGATACAGTTTGGTTTCCACCTAGACTCACATCCAAGCATCTCAAATGGGAGAGCCAGTAGTGCTAATTGGTGGGTTAATTCTGCAAATCTGATTACTGTCTGCTAGGAAAGGGATCAAGCCCACCATCTGATTTTCCACAGATCACCAAACAACTGAGTGATGATAACAACTTAGTCCTTGCCAAACTTGACAGACGGAGTTCAAACAGTGAGTGTTTTCCAAACTCTTTAGCCATCTGTTCCCTACTTCTGAATATTTCCACATCAGCAAAAAACTCTTAAAAGCCCCAAATCTTACCTTTTTATGAGCTATTAACCATGAAATTACTGTTCTAATCATATATATGTACCACAAAGTTACACCACAAGTAACAAACGTAAGAAAAATTTTGAGCATTATTTGGTAGCAATAAGACTTTTTCTTCCACATGTTATACTGGATATGTCTACAGGTTCATGAGCAGAACTGGAGCAGCCATTTCATCCTAGGCTGCACCTTTTCATTAGCTCTCCAGCTTGTGTTCTAGTATCTATTGATCCTCTGCCATTGCTGTAGGTGGTAGTGGAGAAGTGGGCAGAGTGTCAGCAGTTATCTGAAGTTAATTGGAACCAGCAATAACAGCAAAAATACTTGTGCAGTCTACATTTCATTTCCCACATTGACAAGTTTGTGGGAGCCACACTGGAGGTAGCTGACAGAGAAAAAATTGCAATAGAAGAAAGATTTGTCAGATGCTGTACAGAAAAGTAACAATCAAAGATTTGTGTTCTTTGAGGTTGGACAGTGTTTCAAAACTTCCTTAATTTGCTCTCCCTTTTCTGAGCATTGAAGATAAAACACCTAATTTTTTAACCCCTGATATAAATGCAGCTTTTACACTCAGAAAATTCTTAATTAGGATTAAAACCACTTACTATCAAATACCATTTATAAATATCAGAAACTGGCATTACTGCTTTAGCAACAAAGTACTTTATTTTGCCAATAGGCAAATTAATATAAATGTCTCCCAGAAAAAGACCATAAAACCTGAAATTAATTTAAAATAATTACCACTGCTGATGTGGTATCAAGCAACAATAAAGGTAAAACCCTAAAATTTCAGTTCCTGAAGAGCTGTAGAAACACAGCAAGCAGATCTATATAGAACAGCATTATGAAGGATATTAGGGCCTATATAGGCAAAGGATATATACCATTATCTTTAGGTGCTTACTTATGGTTTTTCATCACCATGAGCAGATTCACAGTTTTATATTTTAAACTAATGAGAAAAGTGAAAGCCATACAGTAAAGCCATAAAGTTCTTGCTCACTCTGTAAAGAGTGGTTATTTCATGAAACATGGTGCCACTTTGAAAATCTCAAGTTAAAGGAAAGTTACCATAAGTGATCATGTAATCACTTAAAGGAAAATTAGTTTAAAAATTGCATGTTTTTCTCAGCAGATTCTCTTTCTAATGCTAATTCAAAGTATGTAGCAATATTTTGAATTTACATTTTGGTGCATTCCAAATTTAAAGGCTGTTTGATGTACTGGATTCCTCTCTATATACTCTTAAAAGGCATTTAATCAGGCACTATCTTTCAGTCCTTTGAATACGTAACATTGCCATTGTTGCCCAAATTGCATCTGAAAGATGCATGTGTAAGATTGTGAGTGGCTGAGAGAGAATAAACTTAGGTTTGCATTTATCAAGGGAAAACCGAAAAGATTGAGGTTCTATTTATTATATGCTTTTGCTTAGAAATATCTCTTCATTTCATTCATTGAGAATTTCTGTTCATCATTGCAAGGTGTTCATTTTTTGATACTTCAGGTAAACAAAAGTTACTTCCTGAGCATTTTGCTGCAACTGGTTTTGGTAGGAAAGGATACAATCGAAACCACTCAATTCAGTTATTGTATCTGAATCTTTAAGAGAGGAATTCATAAAACAACTGTTCTGGTTGGTTTCTTTCACCAAAATTTTTCTTAGGAATAACTAGAATAATTTAATGGCTCTTCCTTAAACTTCATGCAGCTGTCAAAGCCAAAACTCTCCAAGCCAGAACATTCTTATCAGTGCAGAAGAATTTGGGAACTCATTTGTAATGCAAATCACCCAGTCACATCGTCATTGTCAAATGCACTAGAGAACAGAATATTCCTATTGAACAAATTACTCACCAAGAATCACAGCAACAACGGTGAAGAGCACAAAGGCATTCCTCATTAAATAACTTTTAACATCGTCCTTTGTTATGCTCTGCACTTTTTTTTTTGCCAAAAGTGTACGTTTCCGGACTCCTTGTTGAATTCGTTCCATCCTACTTCCAGGTTTTGGATCTTCTCCGTTACCTTTAGTCATTTATCTTGCTGAAAGTTTTCTTTTATAATTAACTTCTGTCAGTATCCCTTCAGAAAAGTGGAGGACTCTTTTCAGTGGGAGGCACTGGAGAAACCTGCAAGACAAGAAATATCAAACATTGCAGTAAGATTTTAGAGGAATGATTAGCTATATATTTACACAGAAGCAAATATTCTTCATGTTACAGTAAAACTTGTATTGTTCATAGTATCTAAGCAGTTTTTGATTCAAAGCCTCCATGACTTTGAAAGAAGGATTATATGGACTGATCAGATAAGTGTCCCATGTCTTCAGAGATTAACCTGAACTGTTGTCATGCTGTAAAACCCAGGAGTAACTTTTTAAAACATTTGCTATTGATATACAAATGTAAAATCATTACAAATCATATCAACCTAAGGCATTGTAACATTTAAAACTGTCAGGCTTGCTTTTGTTCTTTTTATCAGGCCATTATTATTTGAAAAAAAAAATCCAGCTCACCTTCACATTAACTATTGAAGAGAAATATTTTGCTCAAACTGGTACATTTAACTCTTTCTACATTTCAGATTTTTTTAAAATGATTGAATGCATTGGCTCAATTCCTTCTTTTCACATAGAAAAAGGCAGCAGCAATTGTTTATTTATCCCTCAACCACTATTTAGAAGATATGCCTTTGACAATTTTATGTTGATAACATTCATCTTTTAGCTGTATAAACTACTCCGAGCACATCTGTAAAACATCAGAAGTAATATCCCACTTAACTTGTTGCTTCAGACTGTAATGCCAGCTCACATTGCAGAGTAATGTTTAGCTTGTCCTGACAGCAATTACGAGCATATATCATAGAATCACAGAATATCTTAAGTTGGAAGGGACAGATCAGTATCATTGAGTCCAAATCCTGGCCCTGTGCAGGACAACCCAAGAATCACACC
>VWZT01009804.1:139280-154431 GCA_013397055.1 Pachycephala philippinensis
AAAAAAAAAGTGTTAAAATGATATTTTGTTGGTAAGGATTAAATTATTTTGGAAAATGCTACTATCCTGTCAAAAGAACATTTCAAAAGCAAAGTTTATTGCCTAAGATTAGGATGAATTACTTGTAGTACAGACTAATCTAACCAGCAGGACTTCGATTTTTCAGTGATCTGTTTCTGTGTTTCTATTTAGTTTCCCATTACAGTCTTAACATTGCTCACTCAAGCCAGCCAACAAATCCTCTTGGTCATTTTTATTCCTACATTTCAAGGTCTTGTGCCGTGAGAATAAATGTGATTTTATGCTTTTGAGCTCTGTCAGTAGTCAGTCGGAAGTTACACACAAAAAAGGCGGCATTCCTTTTCTGCTCTGTGAAAATTCCCAGCAGAGAAACACGAACCTTTAGTATCTCCACTCAGCATCATGGGCTGTCTGGGCCTTAACACACACTGTATGTCTGACTGCAGCTGAATAGACAACCTTGTTTCCTTTCAACACAGGGAGTCAGATCAGCACTCACTCTTGGGAGGAGGGGGAAGGGAAATGAAGTTATACCAGCAGAGGATGTGGCTCGTGAACTTTTCCCCTAACTGTCTTATCAGGGATGTGAATGTCTGTACGTACAATGGGGCGATTCTCACCGAAGAATAGGCAAGGTTGTCTAGGAGGGATTGGGGATAGGATGGGACTGTGTCATTGTAAGAAATCTAATGGGATCACGCCGGTAGCCGATAGCATTTCAGATGCAAACGGCTGTACACTGTGGCTTCACTGGCTTTCCCACAGCCAGTGGCAACCACTTAAATGGGTGTCGAGGGAGAGACAGGTTCATTTGAAAAGTTAATACAGCATTGTGGCTGGTTTCAAAAGAGCACGGCATTGGAGCCAGAAATTTGCTACTCCCTGTCGCTCAGGTCCCTCTTGGTTTCCTCTTCCTGATTTCTTTTTTTTTTTAAAACCTTTTCTGTGATCAGCTGCTAAACTTCGGTGGCTTGTGAATCAACAGAGCTACTGAGAGTGCCCTGTGGAAGCTCTGGCAGAGAGCACACGCTGCCATGAGTACTTTAAATCGTGACCTCCAATCCCTGCTTGTCATGGTAGCAAAGCACCATTTATGGGTGTCCCCCTGGCTGAACAGTTTTCTGTCTTAATTCCCAGACCTGTTGTTGAAGAAGCCCATTTCTCGGACCCTGTGTTGTCGGATATTCTTTTAACAAGGTACAGGCTTATCACTAGCACATGTCCTAGCCTGTACAACAGATTGATCTCAGATTATGTTTTCCTTTTCCACTGCTTTCTATTTTTTTCTTGACATGACCTCCTTAGATAGATAGGTGAGAAACAAGACTAAAGAGGAATGGACATTCCTGAATTAGAATACTATTAGAATATTATCTGTATGAACCACTTTTCATACAAAACATTGCTTTCCATTTGACATCTTTGTCTGTAGTTATTTTTACAATGAAACAATGATTTATCAGCTGTTTAATACATCCTAGTTTGTTGTTAGCATAGCAAGTAAGATAAATACAGAGAAAACCACTCATTTGTACGAAGTTCATTTAAGGAAACATTTATCTGGAGCAGTAAGCTAACGTAACTTGTTAAATAGACATTTACTACTATGGAATCATAATTACTGCAATCAAGACACACAAAAATCTTTTGTAAAAATAATTATAATTTAAAAGCACACAGCTCAAAGTTGCTGCTATAATAATGACTATAATAGCAACTGTTTAGCATTTGGACATTTTTTTGGCAGGAGGGCTTTGCATTGTTTATTGTGAGAAAGAAGCAGGCTCTGAGAAAACATACAAATTTTCAGCAAAGGAAAACGCAGCATCAGGTTTGCAAAACAGAGTGGCAGAAAGTCTGTTTTGCTTCCATGTCTTTAGTTCACATAGGTTAGGATGATTTAAAGTAATTGCGTTCTTTTGGAGGATCTCTCTTTAATATACTATGGAAGATCTCAAAATATCTGTTTCATAGTATCCCCTGGCATCCAGTCAGTCAGGCTGTGTGGTGGTCAGCATTTATTTTCTTGCTGTGTTTTTCATTCTGAAATTCCATTCTCTGTTGGGATCCAGAGTTCACAGAACTCATTGCTAATCAGCAATTTGCTTAAAACAGGAGTTGTCCTTTAATATTTATTCCTTACTGTTCTTCTTGAAATGTGATCAAATGCCTGTCATCATATTTATAGAAAAATTAAGGATTAGATAGTGTGAACAAGTATGTTTCAAAGGAAAGGTGGCATATCACTGGTGTCATATATTACCTCAATTTGTTCTGTCAGCACTCATTTCTTCACTCAGCTTCTGAGAGGATACGGATATTATCGTTGTACAAAAGAAATTCAGATCATTGTAATTAAAAATTAATTACAATCACAAAAAAAGATACATTGAGTCCACATTTTAATGCCATCTTTCTGTAACAAGACGAAGGACTGATACACTGTACATTGTTTTTATTTATATTTGTGAGGCATACAATGAAAGCTTTTCTGACATATATTATAAATGCATCTATAGAAAGAAAACAAACAGTAGTCTTTTCATTCAGACCAGAAATAGTTAAAAGGATGATGTAAATCAAATATTTCTCCTATAATATAGCATCCTATCCCTCATTTACAGATTCACTACACATTACATATCAGATTTGTTTTTATTCTGTCACTTACTCCACCCATTCTACTCCATTCTGAACGTCTACCCCAAGACATACTAAATTTAATGCCCTTGTCTCCCCTTGCCTTCTTTTCCTTGGTAAAGCAACTACTCCCCATGGTTTTGCAGTTTCACTGCTCACCTTCTCCCTGTACTTCCATTAACTCTATCTCCACTTTTACTCTTTAACCCACCACTAGGTTCCTTCGAGTTAGAGAAAAATGACTCAGGAGAGGTCTTGTTTTCATCTGAATCAATGAATCCAAGTTTTGAGGGAAAGTTAGACCTCGGCCCTATTTGATTCTTAGACGCCTATTCCAAACTATTCCTTATTTTATGAGCTTTCTTTGTGTAGTCTGTAATACTCCTTTTCTCTCTGTTCTCTCACATTATTTTCTCCCGTTTTTTGTCCTACCATCTTGTTCTTTTTTTTTTAGTTCACTGTATCTTCTTTTTCACCTTTAGTTTTTACTTAAAAAAACTAAAGTTCTTATACCACCTCTCAGTGGTTTGGGAAGTGGGACTGAAGGTCTCACTCATACTGACGTGGGCTCATGGAGGAGTTTGTGCCATGAACGTGTAGCCTGGGATGTCTCTACAGACAGTGGATATGCACTCACACAGCTGCATGCTGAAAACTGGCTAGTGAGAAACCTCTCCCTCCTCCAACTAAACAATGATAGAAGCTATGGCCACTGGAACAGATTTCTTTTCTTAAACTGCAAGGATGTCAGTCCTTCCCTTGCAAACAGGGGTGTCTCTTCCGCCTGCAGACTGCGAGCAACAAGGAAATTATTTTAATTAATTTGTTAAACCAAAGGGAACGTCGGAGCGAACAGCCAGATACCTTTCAAAACAAAAACATTTAGGCCAAAATAAGGGGAAATAAGAGACAATGCGTTTGAAATGCTGCTTTATGCAAGCCTTTCACATGGCTCCAAAAATGTCTGTATTTCTTCCAGTTATGTCTACCACCTAGTGTTAACTTCAGAATGGTGATGTATTGGGTGCTTTGCTCAGCCACTCCGTGAATGGCTCCCATTCACCAGAAGTCTCAGCTCACTCCATATGCAGGCAAAACTCCCAGTGAAAACAATGCGAGTCCAGGTCCCCTGACTCACATTTTGCTCAGGCAAAACCCCCATTGTCTAGTGATTGCTTTGCTCAACGAGCAGTGATTCAGAAGGGCTGAATAGGAGTCCAGTCAGCTGTGCTTCGATATTATTTTCCTGATGATTCATTAATTCTGTAAAATCATTATAAATTTCTTTGTAGAATTACCCAGTAATTTTGGTTTAGGCTAAACGTTAGAAACACATCACCTATGAGAAGAGGGCACTTTGGGAAAAGTATCACTAAACCAGTATTTTTTCTGAGAGCTGAATACTTCTTATAAACGATTTGTTATTCCTGACTTCCTCCAGGCCCAGGAATATGAGAGCATTTAATTCTTTGATCAGGTTCCTGATAAATTATTACAGAGTGAGTTCCAGTGATTCAATGACACAAAATAGGAGAATAAAATGAGAGATGAGTGAAATGAGATGATCACATTCGGTTACTTTTGTCATGCTGTATTCAAACAGTTTAAAACAAGTTATGAGAACTTTTTAAAATCACAAGCTATTAAACTCTACAGTGGTTCAGTAATAAACAAGACTCAGAACTCCTGTTTGCACAAAAAACATAAACAGTTGAAATCTTGTTTGACTGTAGGAATAACATTTTACTTTGATGGACCTGTGTGAATACCATGAAAATCAAATCTGCTTTTTCTCAGATTAACATTTTTAGTTTCCTATTTCCCCTATTTTATCAGGGATGTGTGAAGTGCTTCATTCCTTTCTTTCCTGATTTCTAAGGGCTTTCTTAATGTAGTGTGAAATAAGTGTAAAATGCTAATAATTTCACTTCCCCCTAATTTCACTGCTGTGAATTGTACAACAATGTACTACAGAATTATGCTTTAAATAGATATGTAGCATAACCTTTAATATATTTCATTTTCATTACCAGAAACTCCAGGAATCCTCTCTAACTGTGAGTCCCATCTTCCACATACAAGTCCCTGCTCTGTAAAATGTGGATCAGTGACCCAAAAAGTGCAGCTCTCTGCCTATCACAGAACTTCTTTGTTCACATTAAAAATATTTAGCAGATATTTATTAAAAGCCCCTCAAAGCCTCAAAAATGACAACATAGTGCAGGGGCCATGAATCACATTGTTTGTGTTTCAGATTAATGCATTAATAGAGAATTTATTGAATAGGAGTATCTAGATAATCCTGGAAATCCATTTTGCCCAGTAATCCAAGATGGATGTCATCTAGGTACCCAATTTCCATCACCTATAGTTTTGCTTTCATTTGGATTCTTGTATAAGAACATTATAGACATAGTATTCATATAGAATATTTTGACACCCTTCATTCTGCTTCATAAGCGCTGTGTTGATGATTCTTTTCATTGGAGTGTTTTTACTTTTAACAGCTTTTTGAGGTGGTTTTTTTTACCCCAGATGTAATCTTTTCCTACTAGACTCTTGTAGTTGATGCAGTTTAATGCTCACAGGTCTTCTTCCCATCTCAAATATTGGTTTCCTCAGGTTTCTTCAAGTAAACACAAACTAAGCTTGCGAATTTCCATACAAATTTGAAAAGTAAAAATAAACTCAGAATTTTTTTTTCTACTGTGTCAGACTGTTTTCTGAACTTTTTCCTCTGAAGCCACACTGGTACACATAAAAGAACCTATCACATCCCTTTTCATGAATTATCTCTGTGTTGAAGGCCTTAAATTATTTTCTTTTGCTATTGTGATTAAGTAGATTACAGTAAAAAAGTTGTCTCAGGAGAAGCACAAGAAATCTTTTAGCGTCCTCTTGAATTTTTAATTTTTTTAAAAAAATGTACTACTAAACTGCTTTTCAGAGTCAGGTTTTAGCTCTGGGTTCCTAAGCACTGTCAGAGCAATTTACAGTCCTATTCATTTTCTGAGAGCTTCACATAAGGGCCCTGGAGAAGGAACGTATTCAGTTCCTGGAGCAGGGCATCAGGTCATGACAATACCCCCTCTCAGTCTCACCACCTCAGAACTATTCTCTTCATTCTGGTACTTTTAACAGAGTGCAATATAATAGGATACTCTTACATCATTTCTAGACGAGGTCTTAGCACCCAGAATAAATAACGATCTTCAAGCAGCAAGAAAATTTCTGCCTCTTTTTTCTCTTTTCTTTTCTTTTCTTTTCTTTTTTCTTTTCTTTTTTCTTTTCCTTTTCTTTTCTTTTCTTTTCTTTTCTTTTCTTTTCTTTTCTTTTCTTTTCTTTTCTTAGCAAAATAAACATAATCTTTCAGTTCTTTTCAAGTAATTAATTATGGATTCCAGTAGATGCCAAATTAACTCTGAGTTAGAAGGTTCCGAGGTAATTTTTACTCATCGTAAAAAACAGCAGAAATTGTCCATTCTTCTAGTAGAGATTAATCAACATATTTCTACACTCTGACGTTAAGATCACTTGTAGATAAAAGTTTATGATTTTACTAGGCATTAAGTATAAGTCAGCATCTTTGACTGTGTTAAAAGATAGATGTTTTGAGAAGCTATCACTGTGGGGGATCCTGTGAAAATTCTGCTAAGCAGATGATTTCAGTCTTGTTCACAAGATATTCAATCTGAGAAAACATGTTAAGGTATCCACTGATTGCTTTGGGCATTTCTTAAGAAAAGATCCTTCAAAAAGACTTTTACCATCATGAATATTCTGTGGGTGGCCATTTGATCACATTACTTGCCAGGAAAAGTCCACAGAAGAGGGAACTTTCCTGAAATCTGTATTTGCCTTTTATGAGCCTGCAAAATCTGCAATTTTGTTTTAAGAGCCATGTGTGGCTTTTGAATGAATCCTTGACCAACCAGCAAGATTACTGGAATATAACCTGGGCTGCAAAGTCATCTACAAATTGTTTAGGAACTTTCCTATTTCAAAACTCCTCGTTGCTTTGCAACTTGGACCAAATCACAAAAGGATCCACCAAGCATCAGAGACAGGTGACAATAAAGGACAGGAAGGTGCCTCTGGTGGTAGAAATGTGGTCAGAGCTGAGAGAAGATGATCCTTTGGAAGAGCTGTGGTCCTTGCCAGTCTCAACCAGCACCTCAACTTAACTGGCATAGGATATACTAATATTTCCAGAGAAGCAAAGGATGGCTCTGCATGTTTACTTGCCCCTTCTTCCCATTACCAACAGACCAAAAAGTTCTTGAATGAAACATCAGTGAAATCTGGATGCTGACATAGAGTGAGCGCAATGTTGTGATTCTAAACGCTGACTTCAATATCCAGAGAACCTATATGTGTTAATCTTAGAACTATTCTTCTCATGCTAAGGTCTTTGAAGTCTTTCACTCTCTGGACAGGAATGTTAGTTCTACCACAGGGCAGAGAAAGCAGACACAGTTTTACTTGGAATTAAAGAGAGCAGCCAGACCTGAGGAGGTTATGTCCTGCCAACATTGCAATACTAATAATATCCTTCTATTCCTGAATTAGTTCCAAAACAAACAATCGAAAAAGAGCCTTGCCCTTACTAACATTGCTTTTTTCTTTTCTAACAATATATATAAGATCATTCCCTGACTTTTTTCTATGATCAAACATGTGAAAGTCAGTACTTGCACTCATTTTTGAATCACAGGAGCTCCGTGTAAACCACAAAACCGGTCAGTAATTATGCAAAGAGAAAAGTTCTGAACTGATGGATTTGTGGCAGAAAAATCTTGAAAGGGATCATCAAAGAATAAATGCCGCACAAAGAACAAATGTACCACATTTATATAATATTTCTCTGGTTTTACTGCCACTATGGTTTACTCACTTAAGTTGACTCGATCATGACATTTGGAAAATGTTATATACAGTATTTTGTGGCTCTCAGTGCAGCATTCTGTAGAATACTTGAACAAGAGTCTTGCAGACAGGAAAACATTAACTTCTCCCTCTAGGTACTGCTGCATTTTGACACTGTAGATTCTATTAAGAGTGAAACAAAATTGTTATTAGAAAAGTTTAATATTGCAATACTTTTGCCATAGGTACTCTCATGACATTTTTAGAGAGATCATTCAGAATAGCTACAGCACCAGTTTTAAACTAGACATTCTCCTGAGTTCAGAAAAGCTTCCAAACCTCTCACTTCCAGCATGTTAATCCATCAATGATTATATTACACACATGTGAAACTTGAGGGAGAAATCTCTCAGCTGGATTTTTGCAACCTCATTAATGTCATTCTGCCTTTCCTTTTTATGCTTGCCTCCCCCTTTTGTTCACAAATGTGGTAATGAGTGAAATCTTCTTGGTATGAATGTACAATGACTTTGCATAGCTAAAGTGGTTTTGTTTTCCTATTCTTCATTGTTTTCTTGATAAATCTGCACTTTGATCTTGAAGCTGCCTTACCCCTGGCACAGCTCTCATTCCGGTGGTGCCTGTGGATTCTTCGTGAATGAAGAGTAAAAAGTTGAGTTTCTAAACACATGAAAATATGAGAGCTGTGATTCAGATGAAGTATAGAATTTTGCTGTTTTGTTTCCAGAAAAATGTGTATCCTCTGAGCAAATTCAGAGAAAAAAACCATTAAATTTCACACAGCTTGCAGTAAGAGCTATGAATTTCTTCCCAGGGCTATTGTGAAGAAATTTCACATAAAACTTAGGTGCAAGCTAGCTGAAAGAGGGAAACTGGACTGAAACAGCTATCCCAGTATTTCTCATCATTATAGTATCGTCTATCAAAGCTTGAAAACAGGATAATCAAAACAACTTTAGAATAACTTCTATTTTCCTCAGATCTGTTTCAAATTGAAGTTCTAATTACATTCAATTTATTAGAATTTCTTTTGCCGCACAGGTTTTATGTGAAATTCTATTCCTACAGAATGCAGCCTGCTCAGTAGCAGGGACCTGGTGACTGAGGGGTCAAGGAGAGCTGTTCTTCTTGAACACTGCATTACAGGGGTACAGTTTAGATACATTTTAATAACTAGCAATGATTTGAGATGCACCATAATGAGAAAATAAAAACTGAAAAGTCAGTAAGGAAAAAATTAGACATTTTTAAACTAGATTTCTCCTCAAAGGATCTTTCTTCAAGTTGAGAAAAAAAATTCCCATCAGCTGTTGTGGGTTTAGAAATGTCTAATTTTTGAGGGAAAAGGCAGTGGAACCCCCACAAAGATCTTTTTATTCAGAGCATTTGCACCAGAATAATAAATACAGCACGTACCTATGGCATAATATGGTCGTGCTGCTCCTTATTTTTCATTCCATATTTGTGTTTACAAAGGTTGATATGTTGGCACAGCAGGAATCTTATGTTTGCCCTCTAGCCATATACACTCCTGGGTCATACAGGCAGCCACACTGGGAGCTCCCTGGTACCCTGCCAAAAACCTCAACCCTGCAATCAAAAGCAATATTTTCTTCATGGACAAGAGGTAATTCAGTCTCTGCGCGTGTTTGGTTTGGTCCTAGTGTGATGAGCAGTTTAGAAAACACTCTGTATTTGCACGGCGATTTTGTAACTCCGTATGGGCAGAGGAGTCAGAATGCTCACAGGGAGACGAGTTCCAGGTACTTATGGCCATGACTATGGCATCTGCAAATGCTGAGTGTTTAAAAATCCACATTTGACTGTGTATAACAGGAGATTTGGTTTCTGGCTATCAGGCCAGATTATATTGGGCTGCAAACAGCTATAGGGTCCTGTGTGTAGTAAATGGTGCCCAAATTCGGCCATGGCTTCCTTGTGCTGAGACTGACATACTGGAAGACTAAGGACAGGGAGTTCTTTTAAAAGAAATAGAAGAAATGTACCTTCATTTTTATATGGATTTAATGTCTGATGACAACTGCTGAAGAGCCTCAGCAGACTAAACCCAGCCTGATGATATCTTGCTGGGATGGCCTGATAATGAAGGGAGATAAAGCACCTCTTAGAATCCAGATAGTGCCTAGGTCCCCAGGGCAGGTTGGGCCTTTTGTGTCTTTTAACCACAGAAAAGAGACAGACTGTGCCCTGAAGGGCTTTCTGTCTGAAGACATAGGATAAAGTAGGTTGTACCAAACAAATCATTTTGTTGGGGAATTGGCTCTGCTGTAACATTGGTATGGAATGCACTCTCTGTCTTCTGAGTCTGGAGACTGGGGAGGAAGCACCTTTAAAATGAACACAGGGATGGGAAATAGCCACGAAATCTTTATAGCTGGAAATTTGCCAGGAGGTGGAGGCCTTATGGAGAGATTTGGTGGAAGATAAAGGTATGTCTGGTTATTTATTGCAATTTTAAGAGACAGGCTTTTCAAACCACAATTATCATGATAGAGGAAGTTTTAATTGTGTTTAGGATTTTGGTGATAAAAGGAAAAAAGAAGAGATATAAGGTTCCTACAGCAACAGGTATTATTTATGGCGTTGTTACTTTATCAACTTCATTTACTATAAATTAGCCTGGACATACGCTTTGAATTGTTAGGATTTATTACTTGAAGTAGACATATGTGTAAGTTTCCTACTGAATCCTGTAAATTTGACTCAGTTTGCCTGAAATGTTTTAGGAGGTGCTTACAGGAAAGCTCTGCTGGCGGGGAGAAAGTGTGGCAAACGCTGCAATGGGTGCACCAGTGAGCAGCCAAGGATGAATGGGAGTTGTAGCAGTGTGTGCTGGCACAGCTGCAGCCAGAAAGGACACACAGCCCACGTGTGCCCTAAAATACATTCTAGTACAAGCAGGTACCTCTAGTGGAGCATGCCACTAGAGCAGGGAACATGTGGAAAAAGCAATAGCAAAAGAGCAGAACAATCTCATTGCCTGCCCAGTGGTACAAACGACATGGTTTGGCTCAAATATAAACTGCTCCTGCCTGTATGTCTTCCAGGCAGGGCTCAACATCTTCATATAGTCACACTGAGTAAAAAGAGGGGAGATCTGGCTGGCATTTGTACTGTGCAGGAATTTAAGATCATATGGTTGTACTGCTGGGGTTCAAAATGTATGTGTTTTTGGTATTCTGCTATGTTAAACAAATAGAAGAGAGAACACTCCCCTACTGTTTTGTGGAGAGACATATTTTAAGTACAGTTTACTAATATCTCTATAAGAGACTCAAGGCTGGAGATAAATGGACTGCTAATAATTTTTTTTTCAGTTTTCGGAATTTTGATGTCTTTGGTGTACTACGGAAAAAAGTACTTTTCTTCAGTACTTGTGATATTGTCTTTCATTTTTAGTAATAAAGATAATTTAATTTCCTTTTGGTTGGTTTCTGCTGTGCAAACACAGTAACTTTTACATAACTGTTTATGATGGTGACTCTAGCAAATAAATGTAATGTGTCCTCATCTTTGTTAAGCTGTTACAGTTGATTATCATCGTTCTTTTTTTTTTTCACACTGCTGTGACTTTGGGACAGCTGCTGAGCATTTTTTGGTTCCATTGATAGGTTTGCACACCATCTCCACCTGCATTAGCCTCCAGGGCTGACTGTAAAATGCTTATAAAAGGCAATTAAGCAGACTGGGCATGTGAAAGCTTCAATAATAAACTCTGCTGACCTTTCTTGACGGTGCATCTTTGATCATTTTATCTTGATTTTCTCAACAGCTCTTTTTCTCAGAGTTGTTTTTTCTTGTCTCTTCTCTTGGCAGAACAGCTGCTTCTCTCTGGCCACTGGGTATGGCCTTATTTTATTTATTCTTGCCTTTAACTTTTGTAGGGCAGCCAGATACATGGGGATGGGTGTTATATAACAAATACAATAAATAAATAAAGCCCAATTTGCAACGTTTTTGCTGTCCACAGTGAAAGCTGTGGTCATGGAGAAAGGAGCTCATTACACAAAAATGCCCTGTTTGATCCTGTTGGGGCAAATGGCTAAAAAAATGGGAGGGTAGTTTGAATACAAAGCTCGAAAGCTGAAAAGCAAAATTAACAGAAAATCAACTGGTTTAGGAACAACTGCTAGACTTGTTGAGTGATTTGGTTAAAAAGTAAATTTGAAGCATAGAATGTCTCTTTAGGCCAAACCAGTCACTGAATTTAGATTTAAATCCTTCCAAGTTTAAAATGGTTGAAACTCAGGTTGCTGCTGGCACTGGCCACTGAGAAGCAATGCCAGAGTCTCAGTGTACTGTGGAAAGTTGATTATGCAGAGCCAAAAGACTGATCAAGGATTCACGCACTGCAAGCAGTCACTGAGTTTATTTGAAACACTAGGATAGATTTTATAGTGTTTAGAACTTTAAAAGGGTTTGAAAGAGGAGGTCAGCAGGGTCTGTTTTTGCAGTAGGCTCTGGGGCTTGAGAAGAGGCCTTTGCTAGTGTTGCCAGGCTTTCCAGATGGTTTTAAGGACTAAAGACTATTTCTTCCCGGCTTTCACCTCTACAATAACTCTCTTGCCCTTTCGCCTACCATTTCCCATTTTGCCCTTTCATTAGTTCCTCTTTCTTTCTTCCCATGTCATTACTTCTCCCTGTTCCTTCCCATTACATCTCTTCCCTTGAACCAATTCTTCCTATTACACTCTTCAGTCATTGGGATCAAATACCGTTCGTATTATTTTTCCTTTAGGAAGTAAGAGCTAAGTTGCCATCTTGTGTGGAGAACATCTCCTAAGGTGGATGGTAATATAATAGATCCGTAAGTGTTTTGTTTGAAATCAGAGTAAGAGAGGCCTGATGACAAAATTTAAGTGTACAGTCCAAACAGAAGCTTTGTTGTTGCTGGCCTTGTAACTCAATGTCAGTACCACAGGCTCCTTTATCTCTGTTAGGAGCAGCATATTTTCACAAGATATGTTAGTATGCCCTTGCAGAAGGCCAACCACATCAACAAGACAACTTTTAGAGTGCAGCCAGTAGGGCAAAGGAGCCTATTATTCCCCTTTATTTGGCACTAGTTAAACCTCAGTCGGACTACAGTGTCGAGCCTTGCACTCCCAAGTACAAGAAAGACATCAACACACTGGAGAGGTCCAGCAGAGAGCTGTGGAGCTGATCATGGGGCTGGAGCACATGTGACATATGAGGAGAGAACTGGGGTGCCTTCAAAAGAGAGGAAAAAAGAGGTTGATCTTACTGCTCTCTTCAAATATTTCACATGTGGGAGGGTGTACAGAAGACAGACACAATCTCTTCTCAGAGGTGCCCAGTGGAAGGACAGAGGGCAAGGGACACAAGTTGGAACAAAGGACTTCATATGGGATATTTTTTTTAATGTGAGGGTGATAGACTTTGAAATAGGGACCAGAGGGGTTGTGGACTCCCTATCAGTGGAGCTATTCAAAATTTTACTGGACAAGGCCTTGTGCAGCAAGGCCTTAAATCAAACAGATCCATCATTGTGTTGACATATGGTTGTGTTGAGGGCATTACCTTGAAAAACGTAACAGGATATAATTTGGGCAGCAGCATACTAAAGTAAAAACCGTAAGGGGGACCAAAACTGTCTTCAGCTATCAAACTTATGTATATTTTGCTGACATGAATGTAATGTTCTTTAAACATGGCCTGAGACATGCATCATCACAAAGTAAACTCAAGGTCTCCTTCCAGTCTCTGCCTTGAAATCCAGGGCAGACTCAGGCATTATGGTGCAGCACACAGCGGATGTGTTTTTGCTGGAAGTGAATTTCTCACACAGCCACACAGTCCTTTTGGAAAGTGTAAAAAGTGACATAAGGAACACAGAGGCAAAGGTATTGCTGACACAGGGAGAAAAAATACTTAGATCTTGCAGGACGCTGGTGCATTACTTCTTGCATTCCAGAGGTCAACATTACTGTAATTCAATCAGTATTAATAGTATCTCTTCACCCTGCTAGTAAATCTAAAGAAACACAAGTATTTGATGAAGGAAAACAGTGAGTCCATTTGGATCTGAAATCACAAAAGAAGAGGTTTGGGAGTAATATATGCAATTCATAAACATCAGAATTTGGCTTGCGTAATTAAAAATTTGTAAAGAGATAAATCTTAAATGTATACAAAATTGATGCTCTGAACCAGACGAGTTTCAACAGGACTTAATTAGAAGACTTTTGATACTTTATTTCCTTTATGGTTCCTGTAGAATATTTAGCTTTAGGAGATAGAATTAGGGAGAGTGTTCTATTCTGTTTTTGTAATTGTGTAAACTTATACTTTATTAGGGAACAACTTAGGAAAGGTCTGATCTTATGAATAAAAGTGGCTAGCAAACTAGTCATGCCAGCTACAGGAATAATTTGGTGTTAAGATATCCTAATTCAGTGGTCTAGAAGGAATTCAAATTACTGGGCAAATTTGGAGAAGATAAGAATGAGATCATTTACACCCACTTCTGTGCTGCATAAACCCTCAGGACGAATTCTTCTCTTCACTCAGAGTTTCCATCTCCGAGTAAATATTAGCTTCACTTTCTCTACTGCAGAGCACCCCTCTTTTTTTTTTTTTTTCCCCTTTCCTCCCCTTTTTTATTTCTTTATTTTTTTTCTAAGGACTTATGCACAGGGATGTCTTGCTGTGGGTTCCAAGTGGCCTCAGGTGAGAGCTGCATAGCTGACAGTGCCTCTGGAATGCAGAGCACATCAAGTATGGACAGGTAAATAATTTTGGTTTAGAACATTTGATACTGCAGATGTTGCTTATCACAAATGAAAGCATTCAGGTTCTGCAAAAATTACACTTTGCCTGAATTCTCCTTTTGATTTTGCCAAAGATGGGGACTAAGAACAAAAGAGGTTTTAATAAGTTTTACTGAGGCTCCCCAAACATTGGAAAGGGTGCTATTCTTTCCCTGCAACCACACTTAGAGACATGAGAGATGCAAAAAAGAAAATAGGGCTTATTTAATTAATGTTTGAAATTTATTTCTTTTACTCTGCTTCATCTTCTTCTGAAGGGATAAAATAAGCAATTGTAGGAGCTGTGACTTCAGTATCTGCATAACATGATTAAAGCATTAGCAATGACTACACACTGTAATTTTACTTACATACAAATTGTTTCAGCTGAGGGATGTGTGTGAAAATGCAGGAAATGCTATTACTAGAACTCAGTTACTAGAAATCACATCCTCAGCGACATTTAGAGAATCTTGAACAAATATTTCTTTTCATGCTTTTCCTTTGGTCTGAAGTTTTCCTCTGGCAACATGAAAAACAGGTTCTTTTATTTTGCATTTGTTAGCACTTGGACATCTATAAAGACTCCTAACAACAAGTAGGCAATGGACTGAATGCCTTAAAACCTGGAGAAACTTTTTAGTGCTAACTAATGTTGCATATTAAGTTCTGAAACTGAGGAAAAGTAAAGAAAGAGATGCTATTTTGTACTCACTATTCAGGGATCTGTGTGTCCAGACTAAAGTAAGAGTCCAAAGAAGAGGAAGATAAGGTCATAGCTATACTCCATGGAGTGGACAGAGCAAAAAAAA
>VWZT01009805.1:1817-52576 GCA_013397055.1 Pachycephala philippinensis
GAAGGAAGGAAGGAAGGAAGGAAGGAAGGAAGGAAGGAAGGAAGGAAGGAAGGAAGGAAGGAAGGAAGGAAAAAAAGTGTGCGTGGGCAGGTCAGGGGACAGGTAGAGAGTGACAGGGGTTAACTAGAAACATACCACCCTTCTGGGGGTTCCAACGACGTCCCATTGCTCCCCTCCATCTGGTCTTCTGGGTGGTGAGAGTCCCCCACCACCAGCGCCACACCAAAAGCATAGAATCCAGTGGATTAAAGATGTTTTGGGCATGTGGGAACGCCCAGGTGCCTCCCTTGCAGGGGGCCAGTTTGATACTGTTCCTTGCAACACTGTGGATCTGTTGCATCATGCTGCAGTGCTCTGGTGCAGGGTCTGGGGACCCCGTTTGGGGGGGGCCTTTGGGGGCCTCTGTCCTTCATGTAGATGAAGCTTCTCCTGGGGTGAAGGTGAGCTCACAGCTGAGCTGGTCGGCACAGCAGAGGATGGGTGTTCACTGCCTCTCACCAGAGGCTTTTTCATCACACACCCAAAGCCTCTCTCCCCTCCACCCTTTGGTGCAGGGTCTGTGCAAGCCTGGCAGCTGATAGCCCTGGGGCTGTGGTCTCCACTCTGAAGGTGTTACGCTTGTGCTCTGTGAATGTATTCTTCTCCTCCAGCCCTGAGTTGTTACTTCATCTCATCTTCATCAGCGAGCGCTGCAGGGCCTCAGTCAGGGCCCCATTCTCCTTGCCCACAGTTAACCGGCTGACATAGCAGACTTCCTGCATGTTGCTTCAAGATCATTAGTTGTTTTTCCACATGTGGTGGTTTGAAGAGACTGAGTTGATGGACAGGATTTTAGACCAATAGCTTCTCGCAATTTTACATATAAAAGTCACTGGCGTGGGGAATTTGGCCTTCTTGTTTCCTGTTCCTCACCGGGAGGGATGGCTGGGCCAGGCCCGCTGGGCCCCGCTGGGCTGGGCCGGGCCGAGCCCCCTGCCCTCTCCCCGTTCTCTCAGCACCGCGGCATAGACGCCAGGTCACAGTGAAAAGACTATCTTGAGGTCACAGGCAGCTAAAACTAGCCATGGCCTGCCACACAGCTAAAATCCACCCGGCACGGCTTCTGAGGACTGGTGAACTCCCCTCCCCCACTCCACGTGGCTTTGCGCAGACCCCGTGGCAGCCGATACAATTTTCTGCCACCAGCGCAGCTGACATCGAACTGGAGAAACATCAAACAGCTGGCAGCATAAAGGAAAAGAGGCTTTTCTTTCCAACGTAAAGCCCGAAAAGGAATCAGCCCTTCAACATGGAGGCTTCAAGGTCAAAGAGAAAGTGAGTCACGTGTTAATGGAGCTAAGATGGAGACTGAAAAAAGAGGGCGGCAGCGTCTTTCGCGCGTAGCTTAAGAAGACTTCTTGCATGCCATGGTAAGACTGTAATGTCACAAACTGTTTTATTTCTCGGTCAAAGACATGGGGGGGAAGAGAATTCCGTGTGCAGCCTGCAAAAAAGAAACATGGCCACACCAGGTCACTTAAGAGCTGTAAGAGACTTTTAAAAATTAGTGAAGAGAGTTGTTGCTTTTCAGGCTGGAATTTGTTTATCCTTCAAAGAAATATCCCATGCATGGCCCATGATGGCAGTTGTGGGAAGACTGCAAAATTCATGAGAGAAATATATTTCACGGCAGCAGATTTCCGGTCGGGTCTGTTTGCTAGTGGCAGTTTGGAAAACCACGCTTGAGCAGAAGAAACCTCTTTTTCTTCAAATATGGAAGAGACTTTTAAGAACTGCAATTCTGACCTAAAATCACATCTGTTATCCTTTGTGCGAGTTGGGAGAAAAGGGGGGAGGTGCTGAAAGGAAAGGGGGGAGGTGCTGGAGGGAAAGGAGGGTTTGCTTTAATTTTCCTATTATTTCTTATTAGCTTTAATTCTGTTAGTAATAAACTTCTTTGTATTCTTTAACATTTTAAGCCTGCTTTGCCCTTCTCCTAATTCTTATCTCACAGAAAGTAAAAGACGCGAACTAAACCACTACATTAATTGGTGTTTCCGCCCGGTTTCGAACTGACCCCACTACACCACACAAAGCCTCTATCTCAGCATTCCAGAGGATATCCTCTTTCCTGGAGATCTCTGTGTGTGGTAAGTCTGTACCACCAGCCACTTCATACATGAAAGAGAAAAAACACAATGAGGAAGAAGAGGAGACATGTGGCACATGGGAAGAATGAGAGGTGATAATGGCAGGGACAGAAAAATTTGGTGACATGAGAAGAAAAGAAAAAACAGAAATAGAAGCAAAGCAACTGACAGGCTTCAGCCCTGGCATGGGGAGACAGGAAGCAAGGGACACATAAGCCAAGGTAAATCGTGGAGGCACACCAAACCTGTGGCTGAGGAAGTACTGGAGACCCTGCCTTGGAGAAGGAAGGATCTCTAGCACAGATGCAGTCCCAGTGCTAGGAAAGAGCAAATGGGAACCCTCAATTCCAAAGGAGGACAACATGCTTTGGGCATTAAAGACAAAATGAAAGATTTGAAACAAGACATGGAGTAAATGACAACCAGAGCACTGCAATGGATGTAGTAGAGCAGCCTTACAGTCTTCCTAAATTTTCCTTTACACAGGACCTATCTTTGCTCTGAGTTGTTGCTGACAGAGACTGGGTAATAGCAGCAAAGTAAACCTTCCTAAAAACTAGGATAAATGAAACCACTTGCCTTTCTGAAAAATAAATTACCATTTTTAAAAACCGTAGATAAATAATAGAGTCAATAAATGATTGGGTGGGAGAAAGTGATTGACTTGGCAGATCTTTCATGACACAGGTCAGAATACCTGCAGGTCACCCTGAACTGTGCTGATGTAGAAGGTTAATGTTTGTTACACCGACAGCAACACCAGAGGGCTCTGGGCTCACAGTTTACAGCCCTGGATGAACAGGTTTGCTGTCAAAAGGGTTTCTTTCCAGGCACTTCAAAGAGAGCCACACAACTATTCCTTCCTTTCAGATCCTGATGATGAACTTTGCCCTTAACTTACTCTTGAATCTACAAGCATCTATTCCACATAACATAACAAGATTTGTTTAAACATCACTTAGGGTTTTATTCTTATCTGGTCATCTTTGGAACACAAATAAGTTGCAGCAGAGAAATCATTCACTTAGAAGTTATTCCAGCTGAAAAAACCCACCAGCATTCAAAGGTTTAGTGTCTAATTTCAATATTGAATTAATGGGCATTCATACCTTTGCTCTCCACTCAGGTCTCTTGCTACATAGCTCAATTATTTCATTACCAGCTTATTTTTATTCCTTCTTCACACAACATATTAAAACTCTGCAGTGTAAATAACAAATGACTAATAATCACTTTTCAATTATGCTTTGTAATTATCAGCAGCATATAAACTCTAACCTGAAATTACATGTCTATTCAGATTCCAGCTAGGAATCCACTTCAAGTGATTAATTTGTCTCTTAAAGTAAGACATTGTTTAAACCACATCATGCTCTGAAAACAGCTATCGAAGGACTTAGGGTTGTTTGTGGTGCAACTCAGGAGCTGCGCTGATAACAGAGAACTCAAGAATGGAACCCACACTTTATAATTGTAAAACCCAACTCAAAGATGGAAGCTTTTTACCTCTTCAGTAGGTTTTGTTCTAACCATTGCAAAAAAAAAAAGCCACCCTCTTGCACAAGCCAGATTAAGACAGAATTTTATAACAGAAAGGGAGACTAATTCTATTCAAACATTATTAATGCAAGAATAAAACAATTATAAATGCACAGGAAGTACATTTTTGCAGAGGATGCAGTGGTCATTATTGTCAAATTTTCCTTTTCTCCTTACTGTTTCAAGAATTATCTTCCTTCTTGAGTCTCAGATTTCTTTTGGCATTCATTATAACTCCTATTTATAACTACAATTTGATAACGAGTAACCAGCAAATGTTTCCACTATTAAAATAATTGGGTTTGGGTTCTCTTAAATAGACAGAAACTTTTTCTGCCTGCCTCTAACTACTCTCCTCCTGTTACAACCATGCATACAAATAAAATCTCACTTTTGCCTCCTTCTGTTTTAAGAAAGCAAAAGCTGTCCAGGCAGTCAAAATTTGAACTCTTAAATAGAGTGATTATGGACATCTCATACACTTAGTCTCACAAAATGAAAATGCTTAAGTCTTAGTAGCCAGTCCTGAAACTAAACCATTGCTTCTGCATTTGCACCAGTCTAGCTACAAGGATATCCCCAAGGCTGTTACTGGGATTCACTGACTTAAAAAAAAAAGAAAAAAAAAGCCAGAAATGTTTGAGAGGATGATGATTCCAAGGCAAATTTGAAACTGGCTTTTGTTTTGGGGAATATCAGATGTGGACTCTGCAGCTGTTCCCTCACTCCGCAAGGAGCCAGGCAAAAACTCTCATTCCAGTTTAACTGATCTCTAGAGAGCTGTGGGGCCAAATCTGAGCTTTCTCTTATTACTCAATATCACAGCTACTGAAGGACACGGCTGCCAACTGCAAAACAGCCATAACATGAAAATCTGTGGAAAAGGCATAATAAACACTTTCATGGAATGACCTCCTGCCACAACAGAACTGAATTTCTTGTTCACATTAATTGCTGTTTGCTCTGTATTCTAGAGAACGAGATTATTCTACCCGATGTAGTTTTATCATTTGCTCTACTATCAATGCTTTTGTGCTTTATGACCTCATTCTGATGGTAATTAAGGTCCATTATTCAGATATCTGCTATTTTACAGGAAATGAGCATTGTAATTGCAGTAAATTTGGTCAGCTGAAGATAATGCAAAACACTGCCTCACATACCTCATGGCAAGGAGTAGTTTTACAGCATTCATAATAAAAAAGTTGTCAAAAGTTGATCAAGTACACTTGATCTAACCCTTACATTTAGCAAGGAAGCTATGGGAATAATGTTATCCATCCCTCAGTAACACTATACAGGGTTTTACTGAACAGTATTTCAATAAACAGTATTTCAGTCCCAGTTGAGATTCCATCATAAGTAAATTTTCAACCTAAACAATGTTTAGATTTCCAGTATTATCTGGGCTTTTACAAAATATAATAAAATAAAGTTTGTTAGTCACTGTGTGCTGGTTTTGGCTGGGATAGAGTCGATTTTTTTTATAGTAACCAATATGGGCTATATGCTCTTGTGACACAACTGCACTATAAAAGAGCTTTAAATCATCAGTCACTTATTTGGCACAAGGAAGACTTCAGCTGATTAAAAGATTATGTGATCTACTCTCCTCTGCAACTTCTTAGCTCTCCAGGCTGAGAGTACTCTGCAGAAAAAAGGCAAAGAACAGTTTGAGTCCACTCAACTCCTGCAAACTTCACAAAGTTCATGAGCTCTTCTGCCTCAGTACAAAAGAAGCACTTTCCAGAACCAAAGAAGCGCTCCTGAAGCAGAATTTCACACGAAACAGTGATCCTCAACCACAAGGCCATCAAGACCAGCCTGTACTCCAAGATACACAGAAAATCTTGTCAGCATTACACAGATGTAACTACAGTAGACATGATACTAGCAGGATCTCGATTTAGCTCACAGGAGAATACAAATATGGACTGTGATTAATCTCTGAGACTTTCAGGAAACTACAAAAATGGCTTAGAGACTCTTTTTTTACAGTTCATCTACCCAGCTGAAAAAAACACTGAGCACCCCAGATGCCTCAGTAAGGACACCTCACCCAATTGAGAAGCACATCTGAGGAACACACAAGGGTTAAAAACTGCCAGAGACACAGAGAATTTACCCTACCTTGGTTCATTCATTCCGGTATTACATGATTTTTTACAACACATGTGACAAGATCACCAGTCCTTCATATGCTGGAAATTACACACAAAGCACAGCATGAGAATCACAATCTTTCTTGCATTTATGATAGAGAAGATAAAGAGTGAGCTATTTTTCTAAAGTCAAGTTTATTTCTTTCAGTTGTCAATTCACTTTAGGCTAATTGAGATTAATCTGATCTGTCGATGTAGCCAAGCTAAGGATTCAGAAATAATAAGCCCATAATAAAGTCACCGTGTAGCAAATTGCTTCAGTCCTGGCAACTATGGTTTTTAAAAGCTTATATCAAAGATATAATTAATGTACTGCATTACAAATAATTTCTCATACATAATTCAGTCACAAATACCATTAAATAAGAATCTAACCAGATTGTGCCCCACACTGCTCTTTGAAAGCTCCTCTTACAAGGACTCAGAGTAATCAGTACAGGATGAAACAAATTTATCTGAATGTGCCACAACCAATTCATCCATGCTGAAAGAGCTTTTTGGGAGGGAAGAAAGAGAACAACCACTCTTCTGAGAGCTTTTTCCACTCAAAACACCCCCATGGCTATCACAAACTGTTGAAGATGCTGCAAAAAGTTGGCAGTACAGGAGCTGTGAGAGGCCAGGAGGATGGAGGTTGTGTCCTTTCCAGGGCCTAACCCGAAATACACCAAGCTCCAGGAGTGTCCTCCCAAGAAATGTTGAGAAATACATAAGGAGGAGGACCCCCTTCACCAGGGGCCTTCAGGTACAGCCTATTAACCCCACAGGGGCCCTGCTGGATGTGGGCACCAGTAGCAGGAAAAGCCTTGCTCCTGGTAAAGCTCCTAAGGATAATGTCCACCCCAATGCGAGGTGTTGTCTGACTCCCAGAGAAAGGGGCTGCCAAACGTGATTTCCGTGCAGAGGGGGGCTGTCAGCATCCTGTGACACACACGCAGGGCACCTACTGCTCCAGGGATGGTGATTCACTAGCGTCCCCACTTCTCCAGGGGAAGGGCAGCAAGGTATCTACCTGCAGCATGGTACTGCTGCCTCTTTGAGAAACCCCTTCTGAGAGGACTTGGCAACTCTGCTGCATTTCTGCTACTGGGACAGCAACCAAGATTGTGCCTGAAAGGGCTGGGACTTTGTTTTTGCCTTTCTTTTAATAGTTCCTTCCTTTTTTTTTTTCCCCCCCAGACAGGAATTTGGATCAGAACAAGCCCATCCCCTAGTGCAAACAGGCACCGCAAATGAAATCACAAGTTTTCCACCTCAAAATAACTTAGTGGAGCACAGGCTAATCCGCCTCAGTGAGGTAACCTGTTGACTCCTGCCCAAGATTACATGTAAAGGGTTGAAAAGTGCTGCTGGCAAACTGGTCCCCAACACCGCTGAGGCCCCAGGAGGGGTGCCCTGGCCCTGCTGCAGCCCCGGGGTCAGCCCCTCTCAGCCCCTGCAGACAGGGCACGGCAATGCCCTTGTTCCATCCTATATCCCCTGTGGCAAAGCACACTCCACGCAGTATTTATACAGGTGGTGTACACATAGCATTTATACACAGGTGAACAAAGCAAACTACTCCACCATTCTCCATAAAGTCAAGTTCTAACGTCACTAGGATTTGGTATGGGTTTATCTTCTTAAAAGGTTAAAAGAGAAGAAAGAGAAAAAATGTATCCAGCTGGTTTTTGCAAGTATGTCGTTCTTCCAACCCCTTTGTTTTTATCAGCAAGTTTTGCTGGTGGAGCCCAGTTGCCTGGTTGCGTTGGTACTGCATTTTACAGCCACTTGTGTCTCAGCAGATGCTCTCCTGGTCTCTGCTGGGAGGACATCCCTGCTCTGTTCACAGGATCTTCAGGCAAACCTCAGGATTCTGTTAGTTTAGGTGATGGGCTGAGTCAGGACAATACAGGAAAGGCTCAAAGCTGTACGTATTCTTCTCCACAGAGTGTGCCAAACTGTGTTCTGGCACTGCTGAGAATCTGACGTGTCATACCAATGAACTCAGGTATCCTGACTGCAAAACTAATGACTGCCAAGATCAAACATGTCGCTTGTAAGGAAACAACAGAACATACACAAGGACAGCCTGTTTTCCACCTTACTGAAAGAACAATTCTATCCCTGCTTGTATTCCTTGAGGCTATGTCTGTCTTGTTATTTATTTTTTGATTCATTCTTAATATCCATTGTATCATGTATCTTAATGCATATTTGTACTTATGATTATATTGCCTTTCTTCTGTTACATGATGTAGGCTACTGACTTTAACTCTGATTATTGACATACAACTTTTTAAAGTTTTGAAATACTTATTTTAAACTTTTTTATTTTTAATCAGTGTGTGTGTTTATATTTTAAATTAAATTCATAAGCTTTCACTTTTCTGAAGAAATTTCATTATTAGTCTCCAGGAAATACAAAGAGCTGCTTTCAGAATCACATAGGAATTTTCACAGCTGTGCATTTGATTTATTCCCTGATCAGCAATTGCATAGAAAATCATTGGTCTATCTTGTCAACCTTAAGCTTCTATACAATGCAATAGCAAACAGAGAGTTTTGCTTGAGGCAAATTGTTATTTTGTTCCTTTCTCCCAAAAGGTTGTGTGTCATCTAGGATCTGACTCAGATACTTCAGCTGTGTTAGGCAATCTGCATTGATATGTATATAAACTCTCACACTGAGAGTACTTTCTGCAGTTAGTGCCCAAGGGTCCCAAAAGGGAAAGAATCTACAGGGAAAGTGCAGATTTGTTTTCTATTGTTGTTTTTATTTGAAACAGGTTTTTTCCTCTTACTATTAGTGGAGCTACTTGTACCCTTACTGCTCTGAAGTCTATCCAGCCCTACCTCTTAAAATGTCAGATGTAATATAAGGTTTATAGGAAGAAGCAATGTTTTATTGGCTCAGCTGGCATAATTAGAAAAATTACATGAGCTTTTTGGCACAGCAGACCTCCAGCCAGCTTAAAGAGAGTTATTTCTTAGGTACGTCTACCTCAGGAAGTGGTGTAATCCAGACAAATCCTACTCTTCTAGCCCGTTCAGCTGAAGCCAGAAGACTGGATTTGCACAGCCAGGGCAAAATCTGGCCCACAGTCAGCTCCAGGAAAACATTAGCATGATTGACACTTAGAGAAAATCCTGCATTATTTTAGAAATACGTTTGAAGTCTGGCTTTCTCCCTGGGCCTCTGTTCCACTATAGACACTCTAAACAATCAGTATTACTACTGTGACATATATAAATGTTGCTAAATGTACAAGGGATATGTAAGACTCACTTCCACTCGCTCTCCTTGTGCAACAGTGGTTTTTTACTTCCTGTAGTGTTGCATGCACATTTCACTACACTGTGTATAAGGCATATATGCCAACAACCACGTAAAACTCTAAACAAGCAGTCAGCATTTCACCTGCAAACAGCAAGGGGCCTGGGTCTCGAGGGATTGTTCCCAGCAGGAAAGATTGGTCCCTCTGCTGTTAACGTTAGTGTGTTTGGGGCTGTGATGGTTGCTTGTTTTACTGAATTGTGTTTCATGGCAGGAGTTTTCAGGGTCCTCCACTTCTATCCAAGCATGTAATGTCATTAGCTGCTGGTCGTGGGCAAAGTTCTTCTAACTGGAAAAACTGCTTTGCCCTTGAGTTCTGCAAAGGTTGAGAGTAGTTGTCATTTTATCTCTGGTAATAAATCTCCTATTCATTTTGACAAAGGCTTGGATATTTAACAGCGTCACACAAACTGAATCTATACAGAGCAAACAGTCAGACAGAGACTGCCATTGTGGATGAGTTGTATTACCTTCAGCCTGGTGCCTAAAAACATCCTTGAAGCACGGTCTTGTCTCTACCCCAACACAATGCACATGCTGACAGATCAGAGCCTTGTAAAATAATTGTTAGTAGATAAAGTAAATCCTCATCAAAAATGTACTCTCTGATGAAAAGATCAATATAAGTAATCAAGACTGTCTGTCTGGAAGCCATTTGAAGGCTATAGAAACCGAACAAGGACTGGGAGTTTTAGTTGAAGTATTTCTGCAAAAATCATGCAGCAGCATGAGTAACATTTCCTTAGAGGAAGGAATGAGCAACAAGGAAACGGCAGTCCTAGTCTGTCTACTCTGTCTCCCTCTTCATGTTTCTTTTTTGCTCTCTCTCTCGTCTGTTGTATTTTTTTATTGTTATCTGATTGCATTTCATTAAGAACATTTCCATTTCATGACTGTGGGGTACTGGTTCTTAGCTGTCAACTCAGCAACATTCTTGAGAATTTATGAAACTCTAAACTCATGAATAGCTGTGTTGGAACAACTGGGATTACTGATGTCTCTAAAGTCAGATTCTATTTAAAACCCAATTCCCTTCCACATACTTGTTCAGAACATAGGCTTTTCAGAATAAGCTAACTGCATGCTTGGCATTAGCTTTACCCTAACAGCTAAGAACTCCACTCACATGGACCAGGATTTTCCTGTGCTAGGCACCATAATATCCTATGCTTTTAATCAATTCTTTGAAATATGCACATGCATGCTTTGCCAAACTAGATTAGAGTTTAATTTTGTTTACCTCTCTCTGCATTGTCCTATTTTTATTTATTCAGATATTTATTAAGCCATGGTGGTGCCTGTAGAAGAAGAGCATAGAATTACTCTCTGTTGTACTGTACAAACAAGAAACGTGAGAATTCTTAGAGATAAAAGGTAACATAAAGACACGGAAGCGAGGAGAGAAGGAACAGTAATAAGCATCTAATGTTACTTATGCTGTTTATGAAGCTTGAAGGAAACAGACAACTGCTTGAAACCAGGATTTTGCTAGTTATTTCTGTGGTGTGCTCCCCACTCTATTGGTTTTCAGACAGTAGTCACAGTTTTCATGGAGTGAACAGTAGTCAACAAACAGAGGGAGGGATCCAAGCTGACTAGTGACAGAAACTTTTCTTAAACTCCAGCAAGCAATGTCATCTAAAGGAGACTCTGAGATACAAGGATGTCCGTGCACCACCTCCAAGACAAATAAAATTCAGAAGCATGACGTCCTTTTCATGGCTTGCCCAGAACAGCACAGAAAGGAATTCTTTATACCAAGCTGTTTAACTCCTTTAGTCACAAAGGCCAGCCAGTATCTTTAATTGCGTTTGATTTAGTTTGTCTCCAGGATCTGGAGGTCCAAATAGTGATATAGCTCATTCATTTTTTCTTTTGCTACCTCACACATAATCTCAGCTTCATCCACATGTACCCACTTCCCTCTGACACCTTTCTGCATTCTGCCTCCTCACTCATTCATTCCAGCTATTCTCCCTGTATGATCCCCAAGGCCCACTTTCTTCTTCTCCCCTCTCTCCCAGGCAGTGCTGCACTTCCCACCTCCCCTTTGCTTCTCTAAGAGGAAGCTGACACACTCATAATCCAGTAACAGCAACAGCAAAGGCCAAAACAAAAAGGGGCAGTGAAAACTCATGTGCTGGAAACAGCTGAGCTGCGACAGAAAGTCATGATGAGCATGAAATTGGTCAGTCTTAAAGATCTTTTAAAGGAAGTTAAAGGTCTTCTAAGTTTCATTTTGTTTTCTTCTTCTCTACTGACGGCAACCATGATCCATATGCCCTTTATAACAACAAACAAAACAATAACAACACCAGCAACAAGAAATCCACAGAGATGGTGGTCTCAAAGGAATCACATCAAGCTCCCCTGAGCCACATATTTGTGGAGGATTCAAGGGTATTCATCAGAATTAATCACTTTGTGCCTGCTCAACTCTTTCCTTGACATTCTGTCTGTGTTGGCCACTGCCACAGATGGGATCATGGTTTGGATGGACATTTTCTCTCTTGTACTTGTGGTCATGCTTATACTAAATGAACAGGGTGGAAGAAGTTCTCATCTGGTTAAAACCAACATCAACTTACTTACTGTTCTTGTCTTACACTAGTGTTGGGGTAAAAAAAAAACCTTCAAACTTAGTAGCAAAGCAAACATGTTTATCAGAAGGGTTTGATTCTGTTTCCCAGTGTCTAGTTTACTTTCCTGCTGAATTACAAAAAGGTTAAGAGTTTGATTTGGCATCCGTTAAATGCTTTACCACACAATAGAAATACCAGGATCTCTCTGAGCTAAATGTAACACCCTAGGATGTCATCAGTGGTCGTATGAACAACTCGATTTCTGGTCAGTTCTAATGGAAAAGTGTTTGGTTTTTCAAGTGTAGTTGACAAGGCATGATTTTCAAACATAAGCAAGTCCCCACCAAATTCCATGATGACACAATATGTTGATTTGTTAGATGATGTATCAAGCAATTTATACTCTTCCTACATTCTCATTGAAGTATTTCCACCTCCTCCTTCATAAAACACTTGGCGCAAGTGGACCAAAAGTAAAATGTCAACTTCAGACATGAAAAACCATTAAAATTTTGACAAAGTCTTAGCAGTTGGAAAGAGGGTCTTTGCATAGAAAAATGTTGTGTAATCACATCTGGCACTGCTATGAAGTAAAGATATAAGAAACACTCAGGAGCAAATCAAAATGGAGTCAGTTGTGTTCAAGCCAATGTATAACTGCTGGTTCAAGACATTAACTCATAGCAGTAGATATGAAATCATTCAGCTGCTGTGATTATACATTGCATTATGCATTGCCTTGGGATAGGAAGCACTTTGCCCACTTAGTAAGGCAGCATGGGAAAGGATACAATCATTATCAAAGTATACATTATTAAAGGATTCATAAAATTTGTATGAGCTTCCATAAAAGTCTCATCATTGATTTCAGTGGGAGGTGAATAATGTTCTACATATATTAAATTCTTACTCAGCTGTGAAGAATAGAGGATAGAAGAGAGCCAGGAGGTTAATCACTAAAATACAACTTCAAATTCTTATGTTTTAGCAAATTAGCATCATTTAAGAAAAATATAAATTTGTATAGAACTTTGTCATGACTTCCATCATCTGGATTTCTGGACCACAGAAAAAAATACCCAAAGACAGCTCTTCTCCCAAGGCATTCTTCATTAAAACAATTCAGATAATCTTCCTGCCTGTAAGCCCATAGGAATAACTTTCCCACATTAACTTTCAAGGGCTTTTGAATAAAAAATGATTTGAGGAAAATTATTTTTAAAATAAGTTTTGGTGTAGAACTGACTAAATCACATGCATAAATATACTTACATTCCTTTCACTTTCTGAGCAAATATTAGCTAGAATAGTGACTAATTAGCAGGTACGCCCAAAAGAACAACCATGAGAGTTTCTTGACATTCTATTCAATTCTTTTTGGTTTCAAAATATAGCATGCCGAAGGTTTTGCACCATTCAGAACTTTCGTATGGGTTTGATCCACAAATACCCTAGTAAATAATTCTAGAGCCAGATATCTTTTTGGGTAGAGCTAATGTCTCTTATGTACAGAATGAACTCATTCAGTTCTTTCATGACTGGTCAGACTGGAAATTCTTTCCCAAAGTCTTACTTGTCTTTGATATGTACAGGATTTTGTTAGGAAATAAGTAGCACTAAATGGAAAAACCCACTGGATTGTCCAAGTGTGTATACAGCAAGGTCTGTGGTTGAGACCACCTTACCCTTCGCAATTAAGGTGGGTTTATTTTAATCCAAAAATATCTTTTATTACATAAAAGAGTCCCAAGAGGTGAAACATTTCTCTTCCATGAGTGAAACGAGAGCTTTACTTACTTTGCTCAGATTAGGATGACACGAAATGTACTTTATTTTGCTCCTAGTGGCAAGATATAACAAAGTCATTGCAGGCAGAAGACCCCATTCCTACCCTCAGCACACCAAAATATGGGGGAAAGGATTTGCATTTAAAATTATCCATTTTCAATAATTAGGTTTTTTTACTGTAGGAGCAACCAGCATTGATTTCCTGTCAGAATAGGATGTAAATGTAGAATTTGTTAGTTTCTTCTTGAGACATTTATAATAAAATTATTTAGCCAGGGACAGAGATGGAGATCAGGCACACAGAGAAATTTTGCACATTAGCATTCTACATCATTGCTATCATTTGCTGATAGCAAATCCCGGAACTCCTGACTCTCAGCAGACTGCCATATCCACCTCTGTAAGAGACGAAAGTGCTACCAGATTCCTGCTAGTGATCACACCATTACTTTGACTCTGAATTAAAGCAAATTTATTTTGATAGTTTTTCTGTAAAAACTTCTTGCATTATACATCAAGATTCTTACTGTAAATTGTGTCCGTGTCCAGACTCAAACAGAAATGCTCAGTTTTCATTTCCTAAGTATTTCAAATGAGTTGCAAGTAGTTTGAAACAGTTCAACTGCTTTACCTACCCCATCAAGAGATGAGTTTGTAGAGCACAAGTTGCCCAAAACACTTCATCTTAGTGCAAAGCACTGGCTATATGAATTAAAATATTATGCTCTACATAGACAATGAGTTACACTATCTCATTGTAGCTATGGGTAGCATGTAGTATGGGTATGGGATATCCTAAGAAAATTGTAATGAAAAGATTTGTATCTTCCTTTTTTCATTATGATAGGAAATTTCAAGCACTTCTACATGCAATGCAATTTAATAAGCTACCTTGATATTACTCATGATTTAGATGCTCAAAAGAATAGAGTTAACAGGTTTAAGCAGTTACCTGAGCTACAATAAACTGACTGCCTGAGATCCATCAGCATTCTGCTTTGACTGGCCCCTAAATACCATATGCAGAATGGCAATTAATTTAAACCAAGTGCAAGTTGCTTTGCATGTTCATTCTGTTTGTAAAGAACAATACTTAAAATTGCAACTCACCTCAGCAGTAAAATAATAACAGCAATCAGTACAGATCTACTGCTCTGAAACCTCCTGTTGCAACTAAAATTAGACAAGCAGTGCAGTCAAAAAAACACCAAGATTCTCACTTTGAATTGTGTCCTATCCATGTTCATACTCAGACATAGGCAGAAATAACCAGATTTTGTTGACTAAATACTTTAAATGAGTTGTAAGTGGTTTAAAAATCAGTTCAACTACTTTATTTACCGCAGCAGTGGCAGGCAGCAGTTTGCTGTCCTGTAACTGGTCTTAAAATAAAGGGTGATGCCATGATCTGTGGAAAGCAGAAACTTGCTTACCCCTATTCCTGCTTTGCCTCTCTTACTCTGTTTGCTGGCTGCAGAACACCCTCAGAGAGCAGGTGGTGTATTCAGCACCAGGCTGGGCTCTCTTCTCAATGTCTGGTAGTTACCAGGGTTTTGACAGATAAAATAAGGAGAGCATTGTAACAGAGCAGTACAGTCAAAGCCACAAGGCTCACAGTCCCTCTCCTTCATGGAAGTGGCAGCTCTTGTGGTGTCTTATGTCCATGACAATGCCTAGGGATTCAGAAAATCCTACGTTTAGGAAGCATTTGATGAAAGATGTCTATATATAAGAAAAGGAATTAAACTAGAACACAGATTCCTTGTTCCTGAACAGGCAGAAGCACATTTAACAATCTCATGGTGACTTTTAACAACTAAAGAGGATCTCTGAAATTTAAATAAGAATGAGTTAGATAAACAAAAATGGAAACAGAATTAGTAGTAAAAGGCTGGTACTGCAGCATTTAGATGTGTTACAAGATGAGGACTTGTATGAAGACCTAAAAGCTCCCTCAAAAAATTTCAAGCCACAAATATATAATCTGTAAAATGTATGTTTTCAGTTCATGTATCCGAAAATTTGGAGAAACAATAAATCATAAACCACATATGATTTTTTCCAAAACTATAGAAAATAATTAAAACTCATGATGGATAATCTTGCACAAAAGGGCAATGAAATTTTGGAGCCAGGACGTCCACTGCCAAGGAGATACAGAATGATAAGCTTGGTTCCTTAGACAGAAGTTCAGCTGAGCCTCTAAACTCAGTCAGCACTGAAGATAAGAATTAAACTTAGAGCCTGAACCTCCTGTGCAATCTTCAGACTGATCTAAAAGTTACCTGCCAATATGGGCATAATCTTAGTCTGTCAAGCTTTGAGGATATGTGCAGCACTAATGAGCACACTGAAATCTGAACAGTTGTACAAAGAACATGTGCAGAAGTGACTCATCAAGTGTCACTGAGAAAGCCTCACAAGGAGAAATACACTAAAATGTGTTCAACAGCAGATCCTGAAGCAGGCAAATAAAAACTCAAGACTGGTTTGGGAAAATAAAAAGTCATTAAAATGAGGGGCTACATGCAATTACTGGGACAGAAGAAATAATTATGCCAAGCTGGTGGAGAAGAAAAACAGAAGAAAAGAAATTAATTGTATTTAGTCTCCCACCTAGGATTCAAAAGGTCAGATTTGGCTCGTGTGTGTTATTAGTATACAACAGAATAAGCAATTTATGAAATAAAGAAAGTATGTACAGGCAAGGCAAACTCACAATGGTGCCAAACAGATAACAAAGCATTGGTGGTGATATTAGTCCAGAAAGGTGTACTCAGCACTATGCAAAGAGGAAAAAAAATCTGAAATCCAGCCAGACAAACCAAATGAGAGCTATAAACATCATCCTAACACTGTGAGAACAAGCAAATACTGAGGGTGAAAAACCTACCAGCTTTCATGCAGCATATACAATGGAAAAGTGATGCTTTCAGCTGAATTAAGTGCCCTGTTGTGCTGGGTTGACCGTGGCTGTATGCCACGTGCCCATCTCTCCCCCAGTGTGAGCTCCTCTCTAGAAGCTTCCACAGGTCATGCCAAGAGACCCCTCCAGCACAGGTTTCCCACAGGGCCACAGCCTCTTTTGGGCATCCACCTGCTCTGGTGTGGGGTCCTCCATGGACTGCAGGTGGATCTCTGCTCCTCCCTGGACCTCCGTGGGCTGCAGGAGCACAGCTGCCTCATCCTGGGCTGCACCACGGCCTGCAGAGGAATCTCTGCTCCAGCAACTGGAGCACCTTCTCCCCCCTCCTTCTGCACTGACCTGGGTTCCTGCAGAGCTGTTTCACATATTCTCACTCCTCTGGCTGCAATTGCTTCTGTGGAGTAATTTATTTCCACTTTTTAAATACATTGTTCCAGAGTCGTTACCACCATCACCGATGGGCTCAGTTTTGGCCAGCAGCAGGCCCTTCTTGGAGCTGGCTGGCACTGGCTCTATGGAATGCAGGGGAAGTCACCCCTATAGTCCCCATGCTCTGAAAACCTTGCCACACAAAACGAATACAATGATGAATTTAAGGACGTTCAACATGGTAAATGTGATTCACCACATCTCTGGGCAGAAAATGGATCAAGAGTAGCCCTGAGGAGAAGGACTTGGCAGATGTTGGTGTTGGCAGATGATATTCCAGATGTCAAGCCAATGGCATCCTGGACTGCATCGAAAGCAGCACGGCCAGCAGGTCGAAGGAAGGGATTTATTTGGAGCACTGCTTCCAGCTCTGAGACTTCCAGCATAAACAAGAGCATAGACCTGTTGGAATGGGTCAAGGGAAGGGCTACAAAGATGATCAGAGAGCTGGAGCACCTCTGCTGTGAGGAAAGACTGAGAGAGCTGGGGTTATTCAGCCTGGAGAAGAGAAGGCTCTGGAGAGAGCTTAGAGAAGACTTTCAGTCCCTAAAATGGGCCTACAAGAAAGCTGGAGAAGGACTTTTACTAGGGCAGAAAGAGATAGAACAAGGGGGAATGGCTTCAAACTAAAAGAGGGCAGGTTTACACTAGATATAAGGAAGAAATTCTTTACTGTGAGGGTTGTGAAATACTGCAACAGGTTGCTGAGAGACGTTGTGGATGCCCCATCCTGGAAGTGTTCAAAACCAGGTTGGATGGGGATTTGAGCAACCTGGCCTAGTGGAAGGTGTCCCACAGCAGGGGGGGTGGAATTAGATTATATTTAACACAACCACACACTTGAGGTGTCACTCTGTAATTAAGGAATATTGACTAATACTGCTGAAAAATGAGGCAAGTTATTTCATTACTTCTAACCTTCACTGCTCTTAGCTCTCACTTTTTTTCCCCATTTAGACAATCTAATCTCCATAGAAAGTTTTCTTCCAGAAAATGGCAAGAGTACCTTGCATAACCAGTTCTAAAATCACTATAATAAAGTAAAAAGTGATAATATATAACACAGAGCTCATCTGCCATTCACTGTTAAACTTTCTTTCCACATGATTTTCAGCCTTGTTTTCCCTGCAGACATCTCTATGAGATTTCTCAAGTGGTGTGACATGTTATACTAAAAAAACTCCAGACTGTATCATCTATTCTAAGAACCAGGGAAAGGAGCCCATGACCAGAGAACGTCCACCACTTTCTTCCACAGTGGCAGTGCATATATTTATTGTGGGGAAGTGAACAGGCCATTGAAAGAAAGGGTGGAGAGTGAATCCCTGGGTAGGGCTGGAAAGTAAAACCCTGGGTGGTAACCTGTAGACAGATGGAAGGAAAGAATGACTGAGGCTATCAGAGACAGGCGAGAAAAGCTTGAGCAGGACAAGCTGAGGAGAGCAACTAAACCTTTACAGAGCTTGGGGAAAGGGTGTGCCGGATACTCTGCTTAAGTTAATACCAACTTGGTTGACGTTAATTGCAGGCTGTCATTGTGTTACGTTGCTTTGCACACCACAATAGCCCTCTTCTCTGACCAATCCAATTCTTTCATTTAGCCAGTTGACATGGCAAGCAATGACTTCACAGATCTGAGGCACAATGCCTGGGCACAAACCCAACCCAGGCACAAAACCCGGGTCCCAGCTATCTCTGGTTTATCACACCTGGGAGCAGGTACAAGTTCTTAACTCTACTATTGTAATTTGAACATTACAATACAATTCATTACAATGAACCAATGAACCTGGTTTCTATCAAGAGACCACTTGATAAAACTACCACTACCTAAATTCTGAATGCTTACTTTTGCCACCCTCATATTATATGATCTACTTACAGATTGTAATTATGATATTTATAGTATATATGATATTGACATTTTATCTGGTGTTTGAAATTTTAGATTAAACCAGTATAATCAATGTCTCAAGTTTTGCCCCTACTTCTGCGAAAGAAACCAAGAAAAAAAGGTAAAATTGGAAGTATTATATCCATCCTCAGAATTATTTGATTTACTGTTACAAGAGGTATTTTCAGTGATCAATCCATTGGTACAGATTTTTGATACAAGATCAAAATGAGGGAAGAATATTTGCCAGCCATATCCTTGGCTGTTGCAGTTAACTTCTAATGACTTCCAAGAACTTTCCAATAACTAATGTCTGTCACTTCTACAGATCTATCCTGAAGTTGCTTTTCAAAAGATATTGCCCAGGTATTTTTCTCAAACCTTTTCATGTTCTGAAGTTGATGCTGAGATGACAAGATTCTGGTTTTCACACACATTAAAACTGAGAAAAACAGACACAAATGAAGGAAAGAAATAAATAATACCTTCGACATTTCCCTGAAAATTCCCTCTTGGAAATGCAAGTGCTTTGTTTTAGTGCCCGCCAGTACCAAAAACTGTGGTTCCTTAGCATATTCCTGATACACATTAACAGTAAAAACAGCTGCTAAGCTTCTGTTATTAAAACACTACAAAACTTGCTTCTGGGGTTTCTTTCCCCTCATACAGTTGTAGGTGAGAGCTTGCTCCTCCCTACCTGTGTAAGAAGCTCTTTTCACTGTATTGTCTGGGAAACTGAAAAGTCCTTGAACTACTTTTTTTTTATCTACATGAACCACTTGAAGCAACCATTCTTGTGACCAAAGAACATGTTTGCTTAAACCCTTGTATTTTTGTGATACTTTCATCTACAGACCTGATTCCCCCGGCAATCAGTAAAAAACAAAAAAAACCTGATAGCTTTCAAAATTTCATAAGCCACCTAGCTGAGTGACCTGAATTTCTTCTGCACCTGTTATGTTATTAACAATTTCATCCACTCCTTGGGGGAGGAAGACAGAGGCTGTAAGGTTGGATAAGTTGAATACTGGAACATGTCTGACCATCCCTAGAGACCAAAAATCTCAGTCTGAGCAGTAGCAATCATAACAACTCCAGAACATGAAAAAGTTTGATAAAAGTACCGGGGCAGTATCTTTTCAAGAACACCTTTGAGTACAACTGGGACAGCCTTCTCTGTGCACTGCTAAATGCGTAGTGGAATAACATCTTTAAGTCTGACACACATTGCTTTGGTCACAAAGAGTTATGAGAGTGAAAATTAAAAACTATCATAGAAGAAAAAGGACGTGTTTGATATTAGTACTCTGCTTAGCAACAATCCCAGTAAAAGAGACAAAGGAAAAAGCAGCCTTTACCCCAGTTGACACACCTACTCATCCTAGGTATAGACACCCTCCTCACCTTTACCAGATGAGTACGAAAAGCATCGATTGCCCCCTCAGCAAGCTCATCCCTTTATCAGTCTTTCCTTGCTCTAAAACACCCAGTGGAAAACAAGAAACTCTCTCTGAATGTTTCAAAGCAACACAAGAAGATCCTGACTTTCTGTTACGCCCCTCATACAGAGGTGGGTGTAACTGAGAAGGGAGGCAAGCGCTGCTCCTTCTAACCATCACAAACAGCCTCTTGTTAAAGGTACACGCACGTTGGTTGCTGAAAGCCAAGTTTGTAGGGTGGCTTGTCTAATTGTTTAAGTGAGTCTAGAGTATATTTGTTTAATACAGCTAACTGGTCACGTAAACAAGAAATCATTTGCCTTCTCTATGTACAGATGAATTTATATTCATTATGAGTACTGGCACAGAATAAAACAATGTTCTATGGGCAGGAAATGCAGTATTTTCTTTTCTCCTGGTTTGCTGAAGCATAAAGATACAGATCTAGAGTGTGTAAACAGCTTACTACTGATTAGGAAGATGTAACTTCATTAAACATCCTGGATATTTTGACAGAGAACATGTTTCACGCTCTAGCAGGCCAAAATGTTGACTTAAGTACCCCAATATTGCCATAGCAAGGTTCCAGCAATTTCAATCCTGAAATCAAATCCAGATAACCCTTCTTAAAGAAACTATTTTAAATTTATTTTATAATATTAAATACGTGAGGATCTGATCTCTTTAGAGCTAAACAAAAGTGGAAATAGGGGTTGAACTGGAAAAAAAACGAAAGAAAATGACACCATTCAGTTCAGTAATACCTGAATGGAATATTGTATTATACTCTCCTATTCTTTTACGGAAATATTTTAAAATGTATAATTGCAGGGTAGGATTTTGGAAAGAACCCAAGGGAGTTAGGTTATGGCTGTGATCCCATTTTACAATTAGAACACCTTCCCGAATTTGTCTCCTTCCCCTGCTTCAGCAGAAATGATAAAGACATGCAGAGACTGCTGAAGTGATTCTTACAGACATGTAGAAGGTAAAACTGTCCCATTTTACCCAAAGAAGGTCCTTTCTGCCTCTCCACACACCCTAGTTTTTGTGAGATTTTTGCTCCTTACTCCTGAGGCTCCCCCACCCCAATTATATCTCCCAGGTCCCTCTGGCTAAATCCCCAACTGAGCAGCAGCTTTCAATGCATTTTTTATGATGGAGATTTTTTTTATCCATCATCTACCTGCACTCCAGTAAACTGTGGGTAGGCTAAATCTGAGGGTGAACTGAGGGAAAATGATGTATATACCAAGTGCTGGACTGGGAATTGTTTTTGCCAAACCCAGAAGTTTTAAAAGAATGGTTTCACTAACTTTGAATAGTTTTGTCCATCTTTTACTATATTAGAGAAAGATCTATTGACCTAGGAAATAGACAGAAATCTGCCCAGAGCAACTCATTCTATCTCCAATGTCACGCTAAAAAAGATAAAGTAACAAGAAGTAGTAATACTGTCTGTGCTTATTGTAGTATGCACTTGTTCCTGCTTTTGAAATGATTACCCAGTAAAACTGCAAAAAAGTCAATGTTCAGGAAAAAAAAAGGTCTGTTAAACCTTTACTGGCAAGCCTCATACACTTGGTTCATTGCCTGTTTCTCTAATTTTTAGTTTTCATAACTCTGTGGATGTGAATGGAACTAAACAGGAATGATTCTGAAACAATGTCATCACAATCACAGACTATAATCAATCTTTTTAGTCCTAGAAAGCTGGTGTAAGGCTGGCTGGCTGAAATTACTCCTGATATTTCCTATGAGAAGGCAAAACCAGATTTCAAGGTTTAAGGCCATCTCTGACAAAGGCAGGATAGGTGCAGGTGAAGCTGGCTGAGTCTTTCTCAGATGGGTGCCTAATGCCTGTCGGTGCCACACAGAGGGGTTTCCGTGGCATGCACTCAGCGTGACCATGGGAGACTGCAGGACCCTTCAAGGTTATTATTCTGTTCTTTTTACAAGAAGATTAGCTGCCCCAAAAACCACAGAAGGACTTCTTAATGCTGGGTCCCCACATATGAAATATTCCACACCTCCTCGGACTTCAGAAATCAGTGGGCTTTTTTGCCAAGGAGCGGCCTGGCATCAATTATAGTACTGAAAAACTTAGAACAGTAACTTGCAAGCCATCTGCATAACTGTAAAGCAACACCAAATTAAATTTGTTCCAGGACCTGTTATTTGTGGAGGAGGAGTTGTGTTTTATTTGCAATCATGTTACGTTTCTTTACTAGATCGAACCTTAAAATGTACGTACGTAAATGTATTTACCCCTCCCAAAATGCAAATACCATTGGCCAGTTTCTGAGGAAGGAAGAGCATCCTCTGTTTACCCGATCATTAGCTAAAATCCCCCAAACCTCACCTTTCTACACTCTCTGAATCAATCTGGGACTGAAGCCAAAGTCACCTACTATATAAGAGCGACAGAGTACAGATGAACTACGGTCCTGATCAAGTTTAGACCCAACATCCTTGTGCCAAACTCCACTCAAGATGGGGTTTGGCAGGGGGATATGGCTACCAGAATGGGCTTTCCTGTTAGCAGTTTGCTGTGTCCATCAAATAGGTAAGAAGTTTTCTTTTTTATTGGGAAAAGAAAAAAGTACTCTGTTTAGACCTAGTAATATATTTTAAACAGCTATACTGATTGATTCATATAAGAGGTGGTTGACAAGGATTTCTTTATATATTTTCATTGAATATAAAATGTCTGTCTATTAACCGGAGAGATGTAATTTAATACTGCCTCAAACTTCTGTATGTAACTACATACGGAAAGTAGCCTTGAAGATCAAATCCAAAAGAACTCTTATTCATGTCTTAAAATGTCAGTTTTTCAGTATCACATATGCCTTACAAAAGCATTTTATTCCTGTTGCATTTTGTATTAGAATTCATTATGAATGTTATGGTTCTTATGAAATCTAAACCACTACATTTTCCAGTTGCTAGATCAGACCACTGGTCAATCTTTTTTAGTATTTTGTCACCTACCAGGGGCTAATTCCAGATTCCTCAACATTTCTTGCAACTTCTTTTGCAAAAGAAAAGAGGAGGGAATATTCATATGGCAAGGATTTTCAGTAACTAATTTATAAAACCCTATGCAAAATGCTTATATAAATTACAGATATTGAGTATGAGCAGGACAGGGAGATTTATGTGACGCTACAATCCATTCTTTTGGATGGAGTTTTTTCATCTGTCAATATTATATCCATCAGGGCTGGTCTTGGCAGTTTTTATTAATATGAGTAAACCTGTTAAGTTGATGGAACCAATCAAATTGGAACTACTTGCAGGAGTACAAGCATGATAAGTCAGTCCCGTTCGTGTACAGTAATTTCTGACCTGTCAGCTAACATTTTAAAATCTGCAGATTGCCTAGGTAAATTTATCTTGTATATCATTTTCAAAACATTGAGAAGTGCAAATATCATTTTAGGCTATTTTATAGTTTGTGAAATAAACACTAAAACACTGGCCAGTTGATCTATATTGTACTTGAAAACACAATGGGCTTGTAGAGTATAAACTTATGTTCAGAGTTACGCAATGTGGGTCAGAAGTGTTTTCGGCCATTCAAGGAACAAGAAAGTTATTCTCCTGTGCAGTGCTAATCTGATAAACTGCTTTGAAAAATGAGTGGTGATTAGACAGTGTTCAGCAAACACCTCTTTATTTGAATCACACCCTGTGGAAAATATTTTCCGATATCTGGACTAAAGAATACTGGTCCTATCCCATGCCATCTCCACAAACATCATGTGCCTGCCTTTATTTTTCGTGTCAAATATTAACTTTTATAAACTGATAACAAGAATAATTACCAGCTGGATATGGACTTTGCAGGATGCATCCAAAGATACTTAATAATTAGGTTAGTTTCCAAATTACCAAATACTAAATTATCTTACAAGTGAGAGAGACTTATTTTTATAATAGTAAACAACATGGCATTGTGTAATTGCTAAACAAACCAATGCAGGTAGAATTTCCTTGGGAATGATGTATTTGCTAAGTAAACAGAAGCTCCTGCTGTTTCCTTGAGAAAAATTAACAGAACAAAATACATGTATAGATCTATTTTGCTCTGTTACAAAGGTTCCCACACTAGAATAAACAAATCTTCTATGATTCTATGCCTGCTGAGATTCCTATGGATGTGTAATGTGAAAGCAAACTTCAGCCTATTATGTAGAGTTAAAAAGGCATTTCTCTTACCTGATCAATATCGATTTTTTTCACCAATTATATTTTCATCAATTATAATCAGTATAAATTATAATTACGTGAATACCTTTACTTAATGTTATTATCTATGATGCTCAAAGATGAGCGGGAAATGGAAAATGGTTAAACTCCGTCCCACGTTATTTCTTTGCACATCACTAGCCATCAAGCACAAATTTCAACGAGAAAAGAATTAAAACCTTAGAGCTGAAAGAAACTGCAGACACTGCAGTAACTTCTAGCTATGGTGGGGCTGCCCAGAACCCTCTCCTCCAAAGCCAGTCTCTTGGGGTCCTCTTTGGGATAGGGGACTTGAATTCCTTCAGACAGGCATTCTTTAGCTCTGGGATCAAGTAATAAATCTGCTTACATGGTGCACAGCCAGAAGTTCTACTTAAAAAATATTTTTTTTAAAAAAAAGGTGCTCCTAATCCAATTATTTTAAAGGCAAAGATAGTTGTTCAGCTTTCATGGAGGTACATGGGCTGAGGTTCTTCAGTGGAGGAAATGCTCAGCAGGGAATGTAAGCACCAAAGGGCACTGGGGCTTATGGCACACGCCTGACTTCAGCGTTTCCCCCTCTTCCACCAATATGGCTCTCAGTTCAGTGAGCTGGTAATTTTAATTAATCCGTAATCTTATGGATCCAGTTCTGACTCAGTGAACTCTTCTCACCTACTGTCAAAGGAAAAAGGGGGCCTAGCTTAGGGTAAACTCCATAGGCAGTTCTGCTTTGACTGAGAAATTCTCCAGACACCTACAGTGCTCATTCACATAATCCAGATGAGGATTCAGCTATTAGTAATTTCATCACTTAAATCCTGTGAGGATTTAGACTTGGCAGGGTATAGGTACATATTAGTCAATATGTTACGAGCACAGTTATCACATCCTGACTGGATTCAGTCCTTCACAAAATAAAGTTGTAGCCCTTCAACTTCTACAGGAAGTGCCTGACATATTTACTTATAAAATCCAACACCTTAAAACGTCAGCCCAGGAGGTCAGGGTCAGTCTTTTTCTAGGAATCAAAGCATTCAGGAAAGTATTTGTCATCTCTCAAAAAGTCTTTGCTTCTGGTGTTGTAGAAAGAACCCTTGGTCAAATAGACTTACAGTATGATGCTTAAGGTTTTCTGCAGAGAAGATGTGAGTTTGAACCATCTCTGAGTGAGTAGATGGGTAGAACAGGAAACCTGGTTCATCTGGTTATTTCTGGGTTACTGCTCAGGCTACGGCCCTTGTACTGTCCCTCAGAGGTACCTTCTTGTATCCAGCTGTAAAGCAAACCTAGATCCCTGACTGAGGCTTCCCATCTGCTCCCTGAGAAAAGGCCCTATGCCTAGACACTAAAGAAACTGTCATAAATATCTGCAGCCATTATTGGATCAAGCTTGAAGTCCCTTGGTTCTTTTAACCACTTCCATGCCTTTTCTTATAACCTAGCTTCTACACAACAATTTTAATAAATTACTTGCCTGCATTTTGTGAATTCGTCCTGTATTGTTTCACATATTAGTGAGATCGAGCGCAGCAGTGAAATAAGGGCTGTTATCCAGTCATTAGAATCTCTTGCAGTGAGTTTTGGGAGAAACAAAGAAAGCAGACATACATATGTTATTTGGATTACAAACTTTGTGTATTTGTAATAGAATGTCTCTTTCTATAATTACATTTTAGCTTTCTTGGGGAGCCTGTTTCATTTTCTCTGATATGTTAAAGGACTCTCTCCTTTGTTTTACAGACATGTATCTGGGTCCTTTGATCCTAGCCAAACGCTTTTCTTTAAAGGTTCAGATACAGGATATTACTCTTAATGCTTTTCACATTTTTTTTCACAGGAGGTCAGATTGGAATCCAAATAGGAAGTCAATTCTCTGGGGGTCTTCTACGGAAACAAAATGGTACATTCGTTTATACTGTATATTTGTATTTATTTGCTACATCTATACTGAATAATAAAAATGCCTTTAAAAACTTCTCCTTAGCATGTTGCCAGTAGTGTCAGATAAAAAGAAATGTGTACTAACAAGCATCTTTCTCTAAGAATAGTAATATATTTACTAGACACCAGTTACTAAGTACACACGGAGTATGGTTATATTTGTATAATCATAGTTAACTAAGAAAACAGATGTGTTTGTAGAGGCTGTATGCATATGTGCATGAACACGTATATATAAAACCAAAGTGATGTTTGGTTCCTTTTAAAAAAGGAAGTGAGACCACTTTGGCCTGCTGTGAAATCAGTGGCTGATGTTGGGAAATCAAGATGACAACCCATCCTCGCTGACTTTTAGCATGAAATGATTTGTATCCGTACTGTACAACCAATTTGTGGCCACTTTGAAAGGTTTTCAGCCCCTTAACAGAAAAATAAAAAACAGAGAAAAGATGATAATTAAGGTTTTTATTCCCTCCTTAGAAAGAGGAGGTGTAATGAAGAGGTAACTATGTTTCTGTAAGAGGCTAATTTAGTACAGCTTAGCCCTTTGTACTGTTCAGTGTCTCTGAAGGATTCCAATATCCTAATGCAACACAGTTTTATAAAAGGGTCAAAATTAAAATGTAAATAATTCAGATCATCACAGCTGAAAGCAATTTCTTATGACTTAACTATCCTGAGTTCAAATTTTAGTATGCACTTTTAACCTGTGTAAAATAAAAGAGGCTCAACATAGTTTCCTTGGATCTGGCATATTAACTCTCTAGTCCTTCCTGGGTCTATCTTAGGTGCAAATTTTGCTGTTGTTATGCTAGTTTTTGATTTCTTTCTTTTTTTTTTCTAGCTTCTATCAGACTTTCAGCTAACTTGAACATCATCCCATCACTGCTGACAAATCTAGCAGTAATGCGTAAGTAAAGGAAATGAAATGTATTCAGTAAGTGTTCAGTTTTAGGGGATATAGACAGAAGACTTTAATACAAATGGGGAAAGGCGCTGGTAAAGGAAGTCATGGATAATTCAGAGGAGAAACAGGGTGATTAAGAAATAAACTGTTGTCTTAGCTGAAATGAAGGTGACTAAGCTCTACCTGAGCATAACTATAACAATTTATAGGGGTATATAAGTAACAGATAAAAGATGAGTGATGAATTAATACACAGCTGTATAATGGTTAGATAGAAAACAACAAATGGAGGTAGGCAGGCAAAATACATTGAGTGATAAAATGAAGCTTTGGAAAGTTGATTTTCCCCATGTGAAGGCTGGGGATTTTAAGTCATTCTTTAACAGCCAGTTTTAATTCACAGCTTCCAATCCTGCTCACAACGGCCGTGTGTGCAGCACATGGGGCAACTACCACTTCAAGACCTTTGATGGAGACATATTCACCTTCCCTGGACTCTGTAATTACGTTTTTGCCTCCCACTGCAACGCTGCCTATGAGGACTTCAACATCCAGATTAGGCGTGAAGTGGTGGAAAACGCTCCAACAATCAACCGCATCACCATGAAACTCGAAGGTGTTGTTGCCGAACTAACAAAGGGTGCTGTCATGGTCGATGGAAATAGGTAAGTCCATTCTTAACACTTCTTTGGTAACCACAGACTTTTTTTTCCCAATCTTGCCAAGTACTTTGGTGTGTTTGGGGGGAAGCAATTATGTGTTCTTCAAGAAATCTGGCAATTTTACCAACACAAATAATGAATGAAATGCTATTAATTCCTTTCACAGAAAATCAATCCTTACCTTAAGGATTGCCTCAAAAATAAAATTTGGATGAAATGTTCTGAGAAGTTGGATCCAAATTTAGGTCCATATTTGATAACGTTGGACCATCTTATTTTGTAGTTGCTTCTCTTTCCCCAAAATACACTATTTTAAAATCTCTACAGATGCTGGATGCCACAAGACTTTCCGTTCTTATTATCAAACACATGGGTCAGAAGTTAACTGGCTTTTTTTTTTTTTTTGCTTTTTCCCAGAGTTCAACTGCCATATAGTCAATCTGGTATTACGATAGAGAAGAGCAGCATTTATATGAAAGTTGTCAGCAAAATCGGTGTTGTGTTATTGTGGAACGAAAAGGACAGCGTCCTGGTAAGAACTGTTCCTGAACTTGTCTACACCTCCAGAGACCAGAGCTAATCTTTGATTAGGCCTATCCATACCTGTTAAGTGGGTTGCTGCTGCCTTCTTATCTCATACTGTTGAGCAATTCTTCCTTAGTAAAGACAGGCTCATATCCAGGTAGTCCTAAAAAAAATTACATGGATTTATACCTAGTGGATAGCAGACATCTGCTTAAAACAGGATGAAAAATCACTTTCATTACATCATTAGCTATTGGTATTGTTACAGGGCCCAATTACCCCTTCAAACATATTTTTTTAGCAGAATTTCACTCTCCTAGGCCTTCATTTCTACTGTGGATTTGGTTTTCCTCCTGAAGAATCAATAGAAAGTGGCTGAGAACATTATAGATACTACAGTGAAATCTGAAGTCTGTGTCAATAGTATCAATGGCTTGGGCTCTGCAATCAAATCTAAGCTATTTTATCCATCATGTTTGAATTAAATTGCTAAATAAAATTCCACAGATCTTACAAAAAATACTAAGACACAGAAGGTGCAAGTGTTTTCTCTGGTCTTGAATATACTTTAGAATGTTTACACTAACTTCTATCAACTTACTATTCATCATTTTAGCTTGAATTGAATGAGAAATATGCCAATCAGACTTGTGGACTTTGTGGTGACTTCAATGGCTTTCCCATATACAACGAGTTTTTTTCAAACAGTAAGTGTTTTAAATAAAAAAAAATGGTTTATGGGGTCTCCAACAGGCTCTGACATCATCAGCATTTTTCTTTCCCATCCTGTTAAATGGTTTACCCAGAAGATGTAATTTAATCTCTTTTTAAAAATGTGCAGTGTAGAGATCAGATTATGTAATTTAATACTCAGAGTGTAAATATAGTAATGCTGCTAACAACTGAGTACATATTTTTTATATGCCATTGTTGTACACCATGCTGGCATAACTAATCAAGTAACTCCATAAAAATGAGCAGATTTTCACTAATAAGATAAATAAATATAGAAATATATTCAATAAAACAAAAAGCAATTATATTTTCTAGACAGTACATTCCTTGTTTCATTTTTGTCTCAAAATCAGTATATCCACATTTCCCTGCTGATTTGCATACCCTTTGTAAGATCTTATCTTTTAACTATTCCCATCTTGAGCATTTTCCTAAACCTTATTTTACAGCAGTCTCTATTGTCCAAATCCCTGTTTACATTTTTCTTCCTCTGCCCTGTATGGGCTCAATATAATCTGGAAAGAATTTGTTCTTTTTCTGGCAAAAATCTTAGTGTGCATCTAGATGTAATAGGCTAAGAATTGTTTTCCAATGTTTACTTTTTCCAGGGTGCTATACAAAGTAAATTGAGGCAGTGATGTAATGCTTCCTTTGGAAGGGGTGATGATCACTTTTAAAGGCTCAAGGGAGCTAACTGCCTTGGCCAGTTTTGACCCAAGTTCTTGAGAGAAAAAAAAAGATAACAGCCTGTTGCTTTGAACAAAAACCTCCGACCTTCATTATTAAACTTCTTTTCTACAGATATTAAGATGACAGCCTTGCAGTTCGGGAATATGCAGAAAATGGATGGGCCAACAGAACACTGTGAAGACACCACTTCTATCCCAACATATAAATGCACTGATCTCGTAAGGATCTTTTGACTATCCTTTCGTTTTTCTTTCAAATTTATCCATTCCCTTATACAACTTCATAGAGGTCAGTAGGAAAAGCCCTCAGGCAACAACAGCTTAAGGAGGGGTATAAGATTCTGTCACATAATAATTACACATAACAACAATACCAGCTCCCCCCGAACCCCCCAAATTCTTTCTATTTATCGAGACTTATTTTTTTTCTCCAAAGGATGACATATGTGAGAAAACATTGACCAGCTCTGCATTTGCAGAGTGTAATGACCTAGTTGATGTTAAAGATTACATTAAGACTTGCCAAGATGACTTGTGCCGCTCTACAGAATCTAAAAACAGTTCATGCATCTGTGACACCTTTGCTGAGTACTCCCGGCAGTGTGCTCATGCTGGTGGGCAGCCCCTGGACTGGAGAACCTCAAAACTGTGCCGTGAGTATCACTGGAGATATCCTTTATGCTCGGTAACTAACAATCAGCAAGCTCTCAAATAACACTGAGTATGCAGGAGGAGTTATAGACTGTTCAAGACTGAATTCTTTAGAAAATTATGATGTATAAGTTCCAGCATGAAGACTTCAGCAAAAGAGCTAAGGATTTTAATGCAAACTGAATTGAACGCTACCAAAACACTTACATGGATACTCTAACAAGAGTCAAAGCGTAATTTAATGAACTGGTAGACTGAAGGAAGCAAATAAAGGAGAAAGAAGGAAGAATGAGGCATACTTACTTTCTTGCTTGTATTCCTGTTTCCTTTCCTCATGGTGGCTACAGCATTTGTTGTTCTCAATTAACTGATTGGATCTTCACAGGTGTATGGCTGGTTAATCACCTGTTTATCTCCTCTTGCTTGATAGTGAGGAGTTTGCATTGATTTAAACATATACTTGATTATGGGGGGCAGCTGTTGATACTGTCACCAGCATTTGCTCCGAAACAAAAGCCCCTGATGAACTATTTGTAATTGTGATGGTATCTCAAAATGTAAATATACTAAAGCTTTAGGAATTTAAGTCTTACATTTCACTAGCACTACAGCTGTTCATGGGGAAGGGAGTCTTCAGTAGAAACACAGACCTTGCTGGCTTTCTGGGGTCATTACCTTGCTGTGCCTAGAAATCCAGTCATTAGCAAGTTCAGCACCAGAGTTATGGAATGCACATCTCAACTGTAAAATAGGGATCTAGTAATTAAACTCGCAAATTTTGAGAGCTAGTGGTCAATCTGCAGTTTGGTGTGTTTTTTTTTATCTAGTTGAAAAACCTAAATGGATATAAATATTTACATGTACAGTGAACTAGAAATACTTCTGACTGAAAAACAAAATCTCTTCCTTTAAATTTTAGCCAAGAATTGTCCTTACAACATGCAGTACCAGGAGTGCAACTCCCCCTGTGCTGATACATGCATGAATCCTGAACGATCTCTGTTTTGTGAAGAACACTGTATTGATGGCTGTTTCTGCCCCCCAGGCAAGTTCTTAAGTACTCACATCTCTGATCTCAAAGAACAAGAGCTTATCTATAGGATTTGGGTAGGTTCCATGGGATTTAAACCTCATCTAGTTGTATTTTTCACAGCTGCAAGTGACAAAGATTTGTCATGTGTCAGCTGAGAAAAGATGTCAGAATTAATTGCCAATACATGTGCAATATTCAGAAAGTAGGAAAAAAGAACAGCAAACAGATCAAGATCAATCTTTCAACCAGCCACCTGTGCTACAACAGGTCCCTCTTTCAGAGCAGGTGGAATTTAAGCATACAAAGTTTGAATCCTTCACTCAACAAACTGACATAGTCCTGCTGTCCTCAGCATTGGTATGTCCACTCACAACAACTGCAGGTCTCTTGCTAAGAAGATATTTAGGATTTGTAACAAATAAAATGGTGTGTAGGAAATGCCTCTTTAATTGATCAAGATTTTGTCTTTTTTTTTTTTTNGGGACTGTATTTGATGACATCAACAATTCTGGCTGCATTCCCCAGCAGGAGTGCTCCTGTATTTACAATGGCAAAACCTATGCTACAGGAACTTCTTTTTCAGATCCTTGTCAGACCTGGTAACCTTTGCTACTTTTCTAACTCACTATTTCCTCTCATATTTTTAATGGGTCTAACAGTTTAATATATGCAATTGCATCATCGGTATGTGTATTTAACTGACCACTACAGTACCAAAGCACCCCTAAAGAACATTATTTGTTTTATTTAGCAACAGCCGTAACTAGCTTTGCACTCTATCTCATGGTGATCCAAGAAAGGATTTACAATGTTTAGATTTCTCACCAGTCAATTAAAATGCTTCCTCTTTGTTTGTTTTGTTCAAACATTTCGAATTCTCTAAGAGGAATGAAGTTGTAGTCATTAATGTATTTGCAAATACATATTTTCTCTGGAGAAAGCAAGGGATGACACAATACAAGTTCAATTTCACAATTATTAATCCTGTACCTGTGCTCTACCACATCAGCTTTGAAAATAGACACAGTCTGCATCAGGAGCAGATGTGGAGTTACTTTTTCTTATTTATTAGTTTATGATACATTTGTATTACAAAAAACCCACCAGAAGATATTTTGACAACTTGTCATTGTGTTTCATGTTACCTGAAAAAATCCAAACAATTATTTATCCAAAACCTGTTTTGGAGAGTCCACCTGTGCAAAGAAGGAAAACAATTAGATAAGCAAGGAGAATGGTTACCAGAGTCATTGCTTTCAATGTGTTGCATCACAAGTTCACTGCATTTTGGAAATTCTTAAACCTATGTGTCAAACCACAGCTTGAAGGGAAAAGCAACAGCAAACCAGCTGCACCTAACAGCACTGTTGTGTGTCCTCTTTTTCTGGACCACTGTTACTGATTCCACTTAACATTATTCTTCCAGCACCTGTAATGGAGGCCAGTGGAGTTGCCAAGACAAGTCATGCCCAGGAACATGCTCTGTAGTGGGAGGTTCCCACATTTCCACTTATGATAAGAAGCATTATGATCACCATGGAGACTGCACTTATGTCCTCTCTAAGGTGGGACTCAGAAGATACTTCTAGGTTATAAAGCCTTATACATTTATAGAAAGAAAACATGATCTCAACCAACACTTATGAAACTTAGCACTTCTGATATATAGACATTAAATTCCCTGCCACTTAGCCAGATGTTTGCTACACTTCCATTCCAATGAGAGTCATCAGTTAATTATTAGGATGCCATGCAACCGTGTGTGGTGCTCACTAGAAAATTTCCAGTTCCGTGAGAAAGCAATTGAAGAGTACTGTCTTTTTTAAGAATTTGCTTAGTGTGCAACCTTCAGTAGAACTAATCCAGCTTTCTTACTGGGGTGCGTAATTTTTGCCATGTTACTCTATTCGATGGTATTTGGCCAAATGGTCGAATTACACTAACTAACTAAAAATTACACTAAGTGTTCTTAAAAAAAAGATGATAAAACAGACTCTTTTTTTTTTTCATTTCTGTGGAGTTCAAATATAAGAAATCACTTAAAGTTAACTAATATATTTCAGCTTCTAAACATTTTTAAACATTTAAAAATAACTCAAAATAGAAAAATTGGAAATTAATTATAATTAAAATATTTTGTTACAGACATGTGTAAGTGAAATGTTTTGATCTTTTAGCGGCTTTTTCTGTTTGTTGTTTGTTTTCCTTTTTCCCCATCTGCACAATTCAGTAAAAGGAAATAAAAGGTTTACCTGAAATATGTTTTATCTGAAATTTTTGTCTGGCATTGATACCAGCTACAGAAAGATGAGAGTTAGAGTAGATTTTAATCAAACATTAGAAGTCATCATGAATAAAAATACTAAACATGAATATGGATCTCCATCTTTATATCCATATGGATATGATCAATAAAAGCCAGATTCTACGTTTCTTGCTCCTAATAATTAAAACAGGGCAGAATTGAATCTTCAGCCAAAGAAGGTCTGGAATTTGCTAGAGTCTGTATCTTCTCCAGAAACAGAAATACATTTCCAGAATTGAGAGAAAACTTTATAGGGAAAATTTCTTTAATTAATCTTCTGTGAAACAACTTGACTTTTTTTTTTTTTCAGGACTGTAAAGATGAAAAATTTACCATCCTGGTAGAACTGCGCAAGTGTGGCTTAACCGACACTGAGACCTGCTTAAAGTCAGTGACCCTCAACATGAATAAAGGACAAACTGTAAGAATGCAAAATAAGCACAATAAAAATACGGGGAGAAAAGAAGCTAGGGCTTAATCAGTCAGGGAGATGCATTTCTTTGTCAGGTTTTTGGCATATGTGATGAGTACATGATATTTTTAATCAAGTGAAAAGAAGTGGATTTTGTTATGAAAATCAGATCAGCCATAAATTTGGCTTTGTGGAATTTCATTAAGAAACACATTGTACTCACAAAGCAGAAAAAAGCTATTTTCTCTGCCAATTAAATGGAAAAAAACCATGAGCTTCAAGGTTAGTAATTACAATTACAACAGTTAGGGATGTAATTAATCACTAAGATGTGTTCAAAGGAAACAAGATGATGTAATCCCCTAAAAAGCCAAGAAAGTCCCTTTAAAAGTAATTCTTTTCTGGCAGAGAAAATTAAAAAAATGTACAAAGTAGAAATAAGGGGGAGGTGAAATCACAAAGATCAACCCTTTTTACTGAATATCTGTTTAATTAATATCACTGGAGTCCTCCTTATTATTGCTTTTTGGACTATAGTTACTCTTCACACATGGTTGGTATCCCAGAAGGCTGGCCTGGGCTACATCCAAAGCAGTGTGGCCAGCAGGGTGAGGGAGGGGATTCTTCCCCTCTACTCTGCTCTGGGAAGACCCCCTGTGGAGTGCTGCATCCAGCCCTGGGGTCCCCAGCATAAGAAGAAAATGGACCTGTGGGAACAGGTCCAGAGGCAGCCACAAAGATGAACACGGGGCTGGAGCACCTCTCCAATCAGGAAAGGCTGAGAGAGTTGGGGTTGTTCAGCCTGGAGATCGGAAAGTTCTGGAGAGACCTTACGGAAGCCTTCCAGTCCCTAAAATGGGCCTACAAGAAAGCTGGACAGGGACTTTTACTAGGGCACAAAGTCATAGGACATGGGGGAACGGCTTCAAACTAAAAGAGGGCAGGTTTACACTAGATATAAGGAAGAAATTCTTTACTATGAGGGTGGTGAAACACTGCAACAGGTTGCTGAGAGACGTCGTGGATGCCCCATCCCTGGAAGTGTTCAAGGTCAGGCTGGATGGGGCTCTGAGCAACCTGGTCTAGTGAAAGGCGTCCCTGCCCATGGCAGGGGGGGTGGAACGGGATGATCTTTAAAAGTCCCTCCTGTCCCAAACCATTCTTATTCAGAGTGCCCTTTGTTCCTCTTTCTTATCAGATCGTCGAGGTCAAACCTGATGGTGGTGTGTTTGTGAATTCCATCTACACCCAGCTGCCCATGTCAGCAGGTAGTTTTTTTCTCTAACAGTGAATGACACGAGTGCTTTTGAAGTAAAGTGGGATGTTTGGTGTCATAGAGAAATGAGAGACAGGACAAACACAGGCAAGAGTTCAAACAGTAGCAAACAGGACTTACAGTCTCCTGATTTGATTACTCTCAGCTTTACTTCCTTCTCACTGCACAAAAGTGAAGGCAGAAGACATCTCTTTACCTCTTTTACCTCTTTTTTTGTTACTACCCCTGTGCTCACACTTGCTTAGAAACAAATTTGATTTTTGTTTTCTGTTTCAATAACTAAGGATTCCATGTGATATCTCTGACCTCCAGATCTTATTTTCCCTCTCCAGGTGAATGAGAGCTCCAACATATTCTGTACAAGCTTAGAAACAAAAATAGAAGCATTCTTTTTAACTCTCAGTACCACACAGTTTTTCATACTTATTCTCTTCGAAGAAGTAGTCTCCAACTGCTTATGTTGAGGCGGCAAATAAAGTTAACACTTGGTAGCTGCAAGCAAATTTTGAACTGTAAATTTTGATTTATATTTCTGACTCATTTTCACAAAGATTGGCTTTATTTCACCTCTGAATTTGCAATAACTGCAACAGAAATTCAAAAGAACGTTATTGTGTTTTCAGCATTTGGCCTTATTCAGAGAGTGACCATTTTGTTTCTCATGTGTAGCTAATGTCACCATGTTCAGACCTTCATCATTCTTCATGATCATGGACACAAGCTTTGGTGTCCAGGTTGAAGTGCAGTTCACACCCATGATGCAAGTGTTCGTGCACCTGGATGCTTCTTTCAAAAACCAGACTTGTGGTGAGTGAATGAAATACAAGGACACCTTGATCAATGTCTTTTTTTGTAGTAAGAGCAGTATAAACTTTTCACTGTTTTTCAACAGGTCTCTGTGGAAATTTCAATAACATCCAAACTGATGACTTCAAGGTTATAAGTGGAATAATTGAAGGAACAGCATCAGCATTTGCCAATACATGGAAAACTCAGGCTTCATGCCCTAATATCCAGCAGAGTTTTGAGAATCCTTGTGCACTCAGCATTGACAATGGTGAGTGCTTCTCAGAATTTCTTCTGGTTTGTTTTTTTTCTTTTTGCTCATCCCTAAGGAAAACACGTCTGTTGGAAAGCAAATATAAAAAAATAAAGGCTTACATATTTGGTAAAAACATACATCTGAAATCAGAAACAAATATTCAAAATGAAAGCACTGAAGATAAGTAACAATGTAAAAGAAGAGTGACAGAAGTATAAGTGAAGCAAACTGCAAAGTCATTGAAAATAGAGTAGATGTCCAAGCTGACAACTTGGTGTCAGAGACGTGGATTACAGGAGCATCTTTGGAAACCTTTTATTCGTCTCCTTCAACAAGTCCTCTTCTTTGGTTTTAGGAACCTTAACCCACAAGCTGAGTGAAAAGAAAAAAAAAGACAGGAGAAGAAGAAGAGATTTAATGGAATGTCAGAACTGTCTTCATCGGCCACGGCAGCATGGATTTGTGACTAATGACATACAAAGAGTAATGTGCATTTGTATGGTTTCTTCTTTTCACAGAAAAATACGCCCAGCATTGGTGTGGACTACTCACGGACAGCACAGGACCTTTTGCTGCTTGTCACTATGCAGTGAATCCCGCTGTTTACCACACGGTACTTTGTCAGACTGTTTTTCCCTTTGGAAACAATAGAGATAGGAACTGTTCCAGACATGGCTTACACAATGCCTATATCCTCCCTGCTGTACTGCAGTGCTTCCTTCTTTCAACATGTGTTTCTCTTTGTGTTGTAACATTACTTTATTTCAGTTGTCAGTCTTGGCTTCAAGATCCTGACTTGTTGGTAGGTGAAAAGGCAACTGTTTACTCCTGTATGGTTTTACACATAAGGCAGGCAGTGTATGTAAAGGCATGTCACATGCTTGTTTGAATATCAGTCAATTGTCACGTTATCAGCCTGGCATCTCATTAATAACCACTAGGAACAGAAAGCCCATTACCTAATTACAATCATTCTGCTATCAACGTGTTGCAAATCATTCTTCTCACTAGGAGTCACCCAGGTATTGACACCAGTGAAATGATGTGTCCAGACTGCACATTGTGAATAGAGCTTCGGATGCTGTTGTGCAGCATATCCACTAATATGGTTCAGGGGACTGAGAAGCTGTGAAATGTATAACAGACTTTAAGACCAAAGTTATAATTTCATAATTACAACTGCAGATAATCCACTGAATTTTCATTACCTGCATTTTGCCCTGCCAGGAACCTTAGACAAAGACTAGAAAATGATAAAGCTGTGTTACTGTTGTCTATGAGTGAGCATATCTGAAGAAGGATTAAGGAATAAGACAGAAGGATAATGTTCCCTGTTTTTTTTTAAGACTGACAATATTACCAGTGCTGAGACCTTATTTTTCTCTCCATTCTTAGAACTGCATGTTTGACACATGTAACTGTGAAAACACTGAGGACTGTCTGTGTGCAGCCCTGTCTTCCTATGTGAGAGCTTGTGCTGAAAAAGGAATCCAGCTGCAGGGATGGAGGGCTGATGTCTGCTGTAAGTACTCTCCACTATCCCATTTCCTAAGAACACACATCAATAAAAATTGCTGATCAGAGATGATTTTCTACTCATTTCTAGACAAATCAGTAAGTGATGAGGAAGGTATTTTGTTAAGTGCACTCCTGGAAGTAATTCTCTGCTGTCCCCTTAGAATCAATCCATTGCTGGCGAGAGTGAATATGAATAGATGGGAGACGTGGCTTGATTAGGAAAGGGACTGTTGTTACGAAAGTGCCTCCACCTGTTTCTGTGCAACTTTGAGTTTCACTACAGCTTTACAAGCATCACAAGTTATTGCAGAGATAATGTGATGTTTTAGAATAACAATACTAGTAATACCAACCAGAACACTTGCAAATTAAATGTCTTTGAAGCTGCATGCTGGGTTCTGCTCACCCAGTATGTCTGTTTTCAGCATACCAGATGACATTCAGGGAGACATCTTGTCTTGTTCTTCAAGAAGTTTAGATGTCTTCTTGGCAATGAGTGGCAGCACCAAATGGAAGTTTCCTTCTGAACTTCTATTTGAAAAAATCTTTTCTTCTTTGCATGCATCATTTACTCCACATGTACAGTAGCTTTTCAGATCAAACTCTGAAAGTATTCAGAAATACATTTACATGAAAGATGCAACATAAGCAGAGGTGTACAGTATTGTTTACATGTTATTTCTACTGCCTATGATTTTTCTTTTTTCGCCTGAGAATTTACCATCTGGAATTAACAATCTATTCTATTTTCCTCTCTCAAGCAAAATACACCACTTCATGTCCCAAATCCCTGAGCTACAGCTATACCATCTCTTCCTGTCAACCCACCTGCCGGTCTCTGAGTGAGCCTGATGTCACGTGCAACATCAGGTTTGTCCCAGTTGACGGCTGCACCTGTGTAAATGGAACCTACATGGATGACAGTGGCAAATGTGTGCCTGCTAATGAATGCCCCTGCTACTACAGAGGATCTCCTATACCATTTGGAGAAGTTGTCCATGAAAACGGGCGTGTATGGTAAGTGAATCTTTTTTAAAACATTCAAAAAAGTGTATTTTCTCATTAAAATCTGGTATGTGTAAGCTGGTTTCACCCTGAATTTCAATAGAATGCTCTGTCTTCAGTTTCTTCAACTTCAGGTTCTTTCAACTTTATTTTCAGCTTTTACAGATGGTACATATTCCCCTGATCTGCAGGATGGGGACAGAGAGTGGAATGAAGCCACTACAATGAAAAGTGAAATGATTAATGACCTGTTACACCATTTAAATGCACACAATTCTATGGGGCCAGATGGGGTCCACCCAAGGGCACTGAGGGAGCTGGTGGAAGTGTTCACAGAGCCACTTCCAATCATTTGTCAGCCATCCTGGATAACCATGGAGGTCCCAGTTGACTAGAGGGCAGCAAATGTGATGCCCATTTACAGTATGGGCCAGAAGAAGGATCTGGTGAACTACAGGCCTGTCAGCCTGACCTTGGTGCCAGGGAAGGCATGGAGCAGATTATCTTGAGTGCCATCACCTGGCACATACAGGGCAAACACGGGTTTAGACCCAGCCAGGATGGGTTTGGGAAAGACCATTGCTGCTTGACCAATCTGATCTCCTTCTATGAAGAGGTGACCTGCTTAGTGGATGCGGGAAAGGCTGTGGATGTTGTCTACCTGGACTTTTGTAAAGCCTTAAACCTTAGCGAAGTGATTGTCCCCCACCACTTGGTCCTGGTGAGGCTGCACCTGAAATCCTGTGTTCAGTTTTGGGCCTCTCACTACAAGAAAGACATTTTGGTTCTGGGGCAGGTCGAGAGAGGGGCAACAAAGCTGGTCTGGAGCACAAGTATTATGAGGAGCAGCTGAGGGAACTGAGGTTGTTTAACCTGGAGAAAAGGAGGCTCAGGGCAGACCTTCACACTCTCTAAAACTGCCTAAAAGGGGGCTGTAGTGAGGTGTGGCTTGGCCTCTTCTCCCAAGAAACAAGTGACAGGATTGGAGAAAACGGCCTCAAAGGGGAGGTTTAGATTGGACATTAAGAAAAATTTCTGTACTGAAATGGTTGTCAAGCACTGGAACAGGTTGCCCAGGGAAGTGGTTGAGTCACCATCCCTGCAGGTATTTAAAAGCCACGCAGATATGGCACTTAGGGACATGGTTTAGTCGTGGACTTGGCAGTGCTGGGTTAATGGTTGGACTCAAGGACCTTAAGCCTCTTTTCCAACCTAAAGGTTTCTATGGTTCTATAATATTTCTAGATTGATAGAGCAATTGTACTTAGGTGCATTTTTTATTTAATTCCATAATTTTTCAAGTAAAAAATTATGACAACACCAGCAAGAAGAGAGCTTATGAGAATGTAAGTAACAGTCAGTAACATATATGCATTACAACCTATGAATTTTCCTGCTAAGGAATAATGGATATCATATGAAAGCAGCACGTGTAGTGGTATTGAGAGATATTCTTTCCTAAGGCTGCAAAACAGCTTTTTGGAATTTGTTTGAAAATTCTGAAATTTGACAAGGGATAAGTAGCTCTCAACCTCAATTTACAATTTGAGAGGAAAAAAAAAAAAATTTGTTTTTCCCTCTCTCACAGCACTTGTGTCCAGGGAAGACTGAATTGCATTGGAGCACCAACTCCAACTCCAGGTAAAAATAATCTTTCACTTATTTTTTTCTCTTTACCAAGTCTTGCACAGAATAGTTCATAGAATTGATTCTTCTTAATGGATTTTTAATAGAAGTATTTCTGACTTAGTCATAGTGCTACAGTTATCATAAAAGGCAGGAGTGAACTAGATTAATCATAAAACCTCTTTTTACATAGAGACTTTTTTTTTCTGAAATATTTTGTGGGGTTTTTTCTGGGAATTCAGTGCTCTAAAATGAATCTAATCAGCAGATTGAATAGTGACAACAATCTCTACTAACTGAAATGGGGAGTTTCCAAAGAATTTGTAGATGGTTTTAATGGCTACAGCTGTGGAATAAACCTTTGCCACTTCTTTCCTTCCTCTAGACTGTGAATCTCCCATGGTCTACTTTGACTGTAAAAACATCACTGCAGGAACAACTGGAGCAGAATGTCAAAAAAGTTGCCAGACTCTGGATATGCAGTGTGTAAGTATGTCATGGCCCAGTGAAATGGTGCTTCCAGGTTTTGTCTCTGCTCTTGCTGCTAAAGTAATTGATCTATCGGTTCTATTCCTAATCTACAACACAGATAGGTTATTCTTGTAGCAAAAGCCTAAAATGCTGTTATGAAGCATTAACAATAGGACCCTTGGATCAAAATATAATAAGTAATATCCAAATTCATTCTTAAGATTAGCGTCTACATTTTCAGCTACTGCAGGTAATGGTAACTAGTAGTGAAAAATCTAGGGCTCTACCACATATTTGACTTCTGTAGGAGAAAATTACTGGCTAAATACTGGCTAGGAGAAATGATTCTTTCTTATACCATGCTGCAATTATGAACTTCCTGCACATCTAATTATGTTACTCCACTTACATTCTTGGTAGCCACATGCCATTCCATGAGTAAGTACCATATGAGATAAATAGATTTCAATATAACTCAACCAAACTGAAAAAAATATTACTTGTCTTTCTTTTTAAAAGTCCATTCAATCACAAATCACCCACTACAAAGTGCAAGATCCTGTGTGTTTTAAATTTCACAGGTTCCAGCAGAACAATCAGCATTGGTATACATAAAACATTTAACAGATTTATATTCTTTTAAATCTATAGCTAATAACTTCTTTTTTTGTTCTGTTATCCTTTAACTACTTCATAGTTCTCTCCTGTTTAAGCTGGGCAGCAATAAGACCATATAAGGCACCTTTTATGAGAACTTAATCTGCCTTTTCCTAATGTGATCATTTCACTCTAAAATTACGTTTTTCTCTTGTCTTTTCCAGTATAGCTCACAATGTACACCTGGCTGTGTGTGCCCAGATGGGCTTGTGTTAGATGGGAATGGTGGTTGTATTCCTGAAGAGGAATGTCCATGTATTCACAATGAAGCCATGTATCAGCCTGGGGAAAAGATCAACTTTGACTGTAACACCTGGTAAATATATCTGCAGAAGTGGCATTCCTGGTTCCATCATTTGCCTTTCTAAAAACCTAACACAGTACAACAGTGAGGAAAAATTTGGATTGCAAATTTAATCAATTGATGGATCTTCTAGTTTTGGATTACACAGTATGAGCACGTTGCCTTCTGATGTCTGTCAGATGGCCAAAGCAGAGAATGGGAGGAAACCTTTAGGACTACAGGGTTCATTAACTATCTTGTTTTGCAGTTAAGGTATTCAGAGGAGCAGAACAGAACTTTGCTTTAATTCTCTACTTGAAAAATGTAAAAGACTATTTTAACTCCAGAATCAATATAGCATTTAGCAAGGATGAGTTGCCAAACAAATCCTGATTGTTCAGATATGTCTACACAAAAGCCAGTTGTTTTATTATTAAAATATTTCATTCTTTTTTTCTAGTGTGTGCAAGAATAGGAAGTGGGAATGTACCAAAGATCAATGTCTGGGCACTTGTGCTGTTTATGGAGATGGTCACTATAACACCTTTGATGACAAAAGGTTCAGCTTCAATGGAAACTGTGAATACACACTAGTCCAGGTACTGATAGCTGGCAATAGCAAATGAGAGGTAATCTTGATTGTGCCTGTAAAAATAATGTATTTTTAAATGTTATTCTCCACCCAGGACCACTGTGGGAAAAGTGGCACAGTCAATGGGACCTTCAGGGTTGTCACTGAAAATATTCCCTGTGGCAACACCGGGACAACTTGCTCAAAATCTATCAAAGTTTTCTTAGAGGTAAGAAGGTTTTGCATATAGACCAGTTTTGTTTTGTACCTGCTAAGGCTTCGGAGAAGCCTAGATTTCTATTGCTTCAAAGAAGTTGGAAAATATTTTAAAAAGCAATTCAACTATTAGGTTCACACTAGATTCAAATGAAATGTATGATAGACCTTCCTACCCTTCTGTTTTCCACTTCCCACACTATCTTATACTACCCTTGGGAAAAGTAAAGATCTAAAGGAAAAGTCTTTAGCAGAAATTCAGCCTATTGTGCCAGAAGATTCTTGTATTGTATGCAATGTAGCTCCTCCGTGACAGTCAAAAGACACTTTTTTGACCTACACCATTTAAAATATCTGTTACCACACTTCCAGGAATCTGAGATTTGAACTACATAGCTTTGATTTATTGCATTTTGATTATTTGTTTTCATTATATAGACTATTCATAATAGTCTCAAAAGCAGAAAAACATGTCTGAGAGCACAGCTGCAGCTACTGAGCTCATTTCTCATTACCTTTTCCTCCTGTTTCAGAGCTATGAACTGATCCTTGGTGAGGAGCATGTCAGTGTCGTAAAGAGAGGAGAGAATGATGAGGTGCCATACACGGTCCGCTATATGGGGATGTACATGGTAATTGAGACCAAGAGAGGACTTACCCTCATGTGGGACAAGAAAACCAGCATCTTCATCAAGCTCAGCCCCGGTTTCAAGGTGCGGAACTACCAGTTAAATAGCAATTAACTGTCCAGGTTTGCCTGGGTGAATCTGGTTGAGACCCTGCCAGGATCCCAAACAGTGACGTCTCTAGCATTCCTGCAGTTCATCCCACATTGTTTTCCATTCCTATGGTACCTCTGGTACCATGTCATCATCCTGCTGCTGTTCTGAGCTTGGAAGGCAGCTTTCAGTGCCTATTTGGTCTGACAGAACTTGAGTTGGCAAAATGCTATTTTGGACTTTGTTGAAATTACAAACTGAATCTTGTTAAAGTTACCAGACTTACTAAAATTACATAACTACATGTGTATAAATCAACTGAGTAGGCTTGATCTTGAAAATAATCCATTGTTTCCAGTTCTCATTGACACAAAAATTAACAGACTTCAAGAACAAGGAAGTGTATTATGAGTGAATATTATGAGTGAAAGCTTCTTGTATGCTACCAAGTATTTGTCAAGCATATAACTACACAGGTGATAAGAAAAATTAATTCCAATTTTCATACTCCTTCTCTTAGCTTGTGATATATAAGCACTAAAAACTGTAGTAAATATTGGATTTGCTATCTTATTGCATACCACAATGACATTTAAATTAGGTATTTAAACTAAGTGTAATTTAGAACTACATATAGCAACTTGTTTCAGTACCATAGGTTCTTTTGCTGCCTCACCCACTGGCATTTTATAAAAATTGTGTAATATGAAAGCATGCACCTTAGATACATAGAGAAAGCATCTATTGCAGGCTATCACTGTTGAACAGATCCGTACATTCAGAACGAAGGATATTTCTGGATGTACAAGGAAAATGTAATTTCTTTCTATACCTATGAGCAGTCTTAATGGTAGACTCAATGAGTAGATTAGGTGGCTGAACTGGTAATATTTATAGGCCTGTAATAATTAAAAAGTTGTGTTTTTTATATGTAGTTATTGTATAAAACAAGGCTTAAATGAAAAGCTTAGTCAGCTAAGTGTGAGTCCTCATTACCTTCTTAAAAATATACCTCAAAGACAGAAGGTTACAATGACAAAGGTGGTTTTACTGTCCATATTCAAAAGAAAAAAGAATAGTATCCTTCTAACAGTGCTCATATTCTGTTCCTCTGTTCCAGAGCATGAAGAGGTTCAGGACTGATAGACTGGAATGCCACCATTCTAAGAGCTGAATTTCAAGTATTCTTCCAGTCTCAGATTTTGTTTCAAGTTTTCTCACATCCATTATTATTTTATTTACTCCCTTTTGCAGGGCCAGGTCTGTGGTCTCTGTGGAAATTATGACAGCAACAGCGTCAATGACTTTACTACAAGGAGTCAATCTGTAGTAGAGAATGTCCTAGAGTTTGGAAACAGCTGGAAAGTATCCTCTACATGCCCTGATGCTTCCAGTGTCAAGGATCCATGTTCTACCAACCCTTATCGGAAGTCCTGGTCAGAGAAGCAGTGTAGCATCATCAACAGCAACATCTTTGCTGCCTGTCACTCTCAGGTAATACCAGGGCAGAAGTTTACTGTATGGAAAGTAAATCTGTGTGCTGTTGAAGGTGCTATTCTCATAGGTTTTAACATGCATGCCTCATTTATTAACATGTTTCACTTCAAATTGTGCCAGGAAAACTTCAGTCTGAATCCCCCTCAATGGGACAGATTTATAGTCCCTATTTGTAAGAAATAAAAAGACATTCACTAAAGAAAAATAATTACAAAAGAATAATAATTTCATGATTACCATGTATTTCCTTGCAGCCTGACTTGAATAAAAGTTCTCATTTACCAGGTACAGAAGACAAGCTCAATGAAATAATAACATAGGAATGAAGTATCAGCATGGCCTTTATCTGACACTAAGTACATAAGAAATGTTGTCAGGTAACTGTGCAGTTGCCTAATATTTTTTTTGAAAATTGATCTGATCTTCCACCAGGATACAAGTCTGGGTTTCCAAAAATCTGTCAATACACAATTTGGATGTATCATTTGGCATCACCTCTGGGGTTTAACAGTGCCTTACAAAAGAAAAAGAAATTACAAATGTAGGCCTTTCCTCTGAGACACTACAGTTGTAAGAAAGCTACTCTAGCAAAGGTAAGAAATAATTTAGAAGGCAGGATGCATAGTATTATGTTTCTGTTTAATAACAGGTTGAACCAGCAAAATATTACCAAGCATGTGTGACAGACGCTTGTGCCTGCGACAGTGGAGGAGACTGTGATTGCCTTTGCACAGCAGTAGCTGCCTATGCCCAAGCATGTAGTGAAGCTGGTGTATGCGTAGCCTGGAGAAGCCCATCAATTTGTCGTAAGTTTTATGTCATTAACACTTCTGAAAGTGTAGCTAAATGTACAGTATATTACATATGTGCATTAATATCTCACTGTGTAGATTTTTCATGCTTAAGCTATTTTCTCTTTTTTTTTTTTCCTGAACATATCCAACTTTCTGTTTCTCCTCAGCACTGTTCTGTGATTACTACAATCAACAAGGAGAATGTGAATGGCACTATAAGCCTTGTGGTGCTTCCTGTATGAAGACCTGTAAGAACCCAAGTGGAAAATGCCTCAATGACTTGCCAGGTTTAGAAGGTAAAAATAGCTGCAAGTACCTCCTAGTGGGTACATACTATTATATTTTTTATTGTCTTTAATGGAGTGTATTTCCCCCATCACCTGTATTTGCACAATTCAATTTTCTCTAGTACCATTACATCCACATGAATGGAGGCAGAGTATGGAAACTGGAGTAAGAAGATCTCTTGGACTAAGTTCTTATGGATGGGCTCTGCTGATCCTACTAACTCTGCACTACTTCCTAGAGTTATGGCAAAACCTAAAGTAAAAACATTGTGACTATTAAAAACAAGACTTGCAAATGCATTCTGCGCAAATATAACCTTTGCTGACTATATCTCAATGTTACCTTTTCCACCTTCAGGCTGCTACCCTAACTGCCCACCAGACAAGCCATATTTTCATGAGGATCAGATGAAGTGTGTTAGTCTCTGTGACTGTTACGATGATGAAGATGGAAAGATATATAAACGGGATGAATGTAATATATGGTAAGACTTAACATACCAGTCTCATCAGATACAAGGGAAAAAAGAACAAAACTCTAGGAGGAAACTGCATGTTCCTGTTATGTGCAGGATTAGTTTATGCTACCTATGTAAAAATAATGCCTTACTATCTAATGCCAGTTTTCCTACTACATTAATAAGAAGGTTTTATGTGATTTTATGTTCTATCAAATTTGTTCCTGATTATATTGTACATCCTCAGCATAAAGATATATCAAGAACAAGAAGTCCTTTATGACTAGCCTATCTCTACTTCACATTCCTGTGGCAGAAAGAATGTTGTGCCACGAGTAAAGATATTTTATAGTGGCCTGCTTCCAAGGATTTTATTACATACTTGCATCGTTTGAGCATTTAGACTCTCCCTTTTAGCCCTCTATTTAGTACAAAAACATTGTAAATGCAAGGAAAGTGATATGAAGGAAATAACAAAAGTCTTCCTTAAGACTTCTACCTGTAACCTTGCGTAATATTTAACTTCACTTCTATTTATAAGTTCAGGTTTAATAGAAAGGAAGATTTTGAAAAATAATGGCCAAAAAAAGCCAAAACGAACAGAACGTTCTAGGAATAAACACAAATAAAGTGCCTTGCCTTTTGATGCCAGTATCTGTCAGAAAGATGACTAATAAAATTACATCACAATCACTAAATATATTGATTTTTATGCTTTCCGTTTCAGTGAGTGCACATCAGAAGGTTTACAGTGCAAGTTCGATGATAAAGGTAAGACAGCTAAGAAAAATTATTTAGAAAATGAAATACTGGATATTATCTTTTCATAGATGCCTGAACTGTCAATAAACTTCTTCTGAATTACAGCCTGCAACTGCATTTATGAAGGGAACAGCTATAAATATGGTGAACTCATCTACAACACCACAGATGGAACTGGATGGTGTTTCAGTGCAACATGCGATGTCAATGGAACAATAAGCAGAAACATCTTTAAATGTGGCATTTTCACAACAACCCCATTTACATTTTCCACAAGTCAGCCCACAACTACTGCTTCAGGTATGCATGAATAATCTTTAAAATAACTCAAAAATCTCTGTAAGTGACCAAAAATTACCTGAAAGGGAGGACCTTTTCATCAGTTAACAGTTATGTTATTATATTATTATGTAATTTTACTTCAAACTGTTGACTTCTACTGGAGCCACCAATTCACCTGGCAGCTTTAGTTGAAAAAGCAGATCATAGTCAAGGATGTAGAAATGAATTCAGCATTTCTTACAAACTCAGTCTCCTCTGTTTCACCCTGGTTGTTCCCAAGGGAAAAAACCATAGAGCTTATTAATCATTGCATCCTGGAGAATCTTCTCATTTCCTTGCAAAAAAGATCAGCAGTTCTAGACCAGCTTCTGAAAACATGAAAGACAGTTGCTGCCATTTCTGAAATTACTGAGCTTGTAAGTGCAAATTGAAGATAAGAAATTTAGTTTGAGGGAATGTTTAAACTATTTACAACTGTTCTTTGGAATCTTTCCTAACTGTGTTTAATACCCAAATCAACAATTTCCTTTACTCCTGGACTACACTGCTACATTATTCCTGTAGTTAATTAATTATTGAGGAATTTTGAGAAATATATCCACAAAATTATACTACAGCAAGAACTAATATTCAAATTTAAGTCTCCTATTAAGTAACATTCATATTGAGAAAGTAGTATCTATTCCACATGGTTATCTTCATAACGCCAAGAACATGAAAAGAAGTCTTATTAAAATACATAGAAAATACCTATTAGTTTATATATTTCATATATAGTATATGTGTATCCTCTGTTATAATGTACTATATATAAAGTACATATATGTTAAGTATATATTTTATATTTTTTATTTATACATATGTTACATGTTGTAATATTGAACTACGTAGGAAAGTCATTAACTGGTAAGAATATTTTAAAGTCTGCATGATTATGCAGTCAAGTGTAAATAAATACAGAGACAATACCAAGGAGAATAAAACCTCCTCTACTTATACCAGAGCAAGTGTGAGATCTAAGTAGTGACATACTGTGCAAAGGGTATCAGATTTCTTATATTTAGCTACAATTCTTTAATAGATGTTGAAGAATGTACCTCTAGAATAATAACAGAGGCAAGACATCAAAACCTACTTTAGAAATTAAACTTGAAACTGCCAAAGCAAGTTCAATAAAATTAAAATACTACATAATATAAAAAATTATTTACAACAAAATAGAAGGTATGGGAGATGAATAATTTCTTCCTGGAACTCTGTTTAATAAGACCAGGCAAGGCTTACGTTTCCTCCTTTAAATTACAGAAATGACAACCGCAATACCAGTGACAACTGTGTGTGTCAAAAATGTCTGTGAGTGGTCAGAATGGTACGATACCACTCAGCCTGAAAACAAAGATGACAGCGGAGATTATGAAACATTTCAAAATCTCAAGGATAAAGGATACAGTGTGTGTACAAACCCAAGCGATGTTCAATGCAGAGCCAAAGAATACCCAGATACAGAAATTACCAACCTTAACCAAACAATAGAGTGTAGTCAAAGCAGAGGATTAATATGCAATAACCAGGACCAGGAATCTAAGCAGTGCTATAATTATGAAATCAGAATATCATGCTGCAGATACATACCATGTTCAGAAATACAAACTACAGCACCAACAACCACAAGAGAATTCACAACTACTGCTGTAGAATCAACACCATTTACAGTACAGACAACGATAAAACGAACAACACAAAAACAAGAAAGTGAAGTAACTACGACACCACCGAGAGACACAGAAAGAACAACTCCTCTGACCGAAACATCAGTAACAGCAACAACATCACAAGTCTCAACAACAGCTTACCAAATCACAACTACTACAACAGAAACCTCCACTGTGGTGACCCAAGCTCCATCATCAACCAATACCATCTCCACTCTCCCAGAATCAACATTAGAAACCACTACTGGCACCAAAATAATCTCCAGTACTACTGCCCTGCCAACACAAGGTACAACGGTTGTTACACCCACACCAAGAGTGCCTACCCCAGCTACCACCACTGCCAGCACATCCACAACCACCATGGAAACCACCACTACATCTACAGAAAAAACTCTTCCAACTGTAGTATCCACTGTTGCTATTCAAACAACATCGCCCATTACAACCTCCACTCCAGATATTAAAATAAGAACCACCACTGGCACCACAGCTCTCCCCAGCACCACAGCCCCAGCCAGAGAGGGCACAACCATCATCGCTACCCCCACCAGCACCTCTCCCCCTCAGACTGAAGGCACAACCACAATCACCCCACACACAACCACACTGCCCACACCAGCCACCACCACTGTCCGCATCTCCAATACCACAGACAACTGCGTGGTGGAGCGCTGCGCCTGGACACAGTGGTTTAACGTGGACTCCCCTACTCCAGGCAGTGAAAATGGAGATATAGAGACATTTGAAAGCATCCGAGCCGCTGGGTATGAGCTGTGTGACAAGCCACAAGACATCAAGTGCCGTGCCAAAGATTACCCTGACAGAATTGTGGAAATAATGGGACAGAAATTTGAGTGCAGCCTTGAAAGGGGGCTTGTGTGCAGAAATAAGGATCAGACTCTCAAGTACCCCACATGCTTTGACTATGAGGTCTCAGTGCTGTGCTGTGACCGTAAAAACTGCCAGACAACAGTACCACCCCCAGGAACCACCGTAAGCACCTCCACTGCATACGTCCGAACAGAAACCACCACAGTAGCAACCCAACCTGCAGCAACACCAACCGCTGTCCCCACACTTCCACAGCGAGAGAAAACAACCACTGTAGGAACAACAAGTGTCCTCTCAACAAAAGGAACCACCATGATCACCCCCAGACCATCAGTGCCCACCCCAGCGACCAGCACTGCCAGGACCTCAAGGACTACTGAGGAAAGTACCACAAGAGCCTCAGCAACAACTGCTCCAGGAAAAACGTCCACTGCGGCAACCCAGGCTCC
>VWZT01009808.1:7252-19751 GCA_013397055.1 Pachycephala philippinensis
GATCCTGGATCCCCCGGCAGCGGGGTCCTGGATCCCCCGGCAGGAGGCTGGTGTGTGGCCACCGCAGCACCTTGTGACCCCACCAGGCTGGACTCTGTCACAGTCCCGTGCAATAGTCCAAACATTGATTTCGAGGGACTGTGACACGTTTGTTTCTGCTTTCCTTGGTCCTTCAGCGTTTCTGTGTGTGGCTGCAGTGTGGCTGATGCTCGGGTTGGAGCGCTCAGTGCGATGCAGAGATCCCTGTGTGGTTTGTGCCACTGTGGGGACAAAAGACCCTCTGGATTTAAAGTTGCTGTGTAAATTGTTAAAGCCAGAACTCTGTGTTAAATACACAATATTTGTATATAATTGTACTGAAGGGGCTCCAATATAATTGGAGAGGGATTTTGACAAAGGCCTGGAGTGCCAGGACAGAGGGAATGGCTTCCCACTGCCAGAGATCAGGGTTAAATGGGATATTGGGAAGGAATTGTTCCCTGGGAGGGTGGGGAGGCCCTGGCACAGGGTGCCCAGAGCAGCTGGGGCTGCCCCTGGATCCCTGGCAGTGCCCAAGGCCAGGTTGGACGGGGCTTGGAGCAGCCTGGGACAGTGGGAGGTGTCCCTGCCCATGGCAGGGGTGGAATGAGATGGGATTTAAGATTCCTGCCAATCCAAACCATTCTGGGATTCTATGTTTTCAGACATACCAGTTAAACACAGAGATTCATACAGAGGACAGAGATATGGGATGACAAGGTTTTATTGCTGGCTTTGCCCCTCCTTTCCTCCCAAGCTTTTGGCAAGTCCATTAACTTCTCTTTGGTTGGGTTTGACTTAACCCTCTCTCATGTGTGCATGTTAATTTGAGTACATTAATATTTTAGATGTAATATGTAATATAATGAAGAAAATTAATGGTTTATCTCTAGAAGAGGAAGGGGAGTGGAGCTGTTCTGGAAGGCTGAGCCAGAAGAGACTGGAAGGGCTGGCAGCAGGGTTATGGTCTGTGCTTGCTGAGTTTCCCATCTGATGGCTGGCAGGCCACTGGAGCTGCCTCAGTGGAATCCCAGAACCTCAGCCTCCGGATTGGAAGGTGTCCTCCTGGCTCCCCTTGTGCCAGGCTCTGACTGACCCCGAGGGGAGCTGGGCAGCACCAGCCTGGGCAGTTTCTGTTCCCCAGAACCCAGCAAACCTGTCAGTGCCCAGAGTCAGCCTCTGCTGCTTGGGATCTTCAGAAAATGCTCTCTTTGAGGCTGAATGTGTGTCTAGAATGCACTCTGCTCCTTGAGAGCCTGGCAGGGCAGGGGAGTGACAACCCACGATGACATGTGACTGTGTGTTGCAATCTGTAGCTCTCCTTATATCTGCTATTGGAATCAATAGATCTGTGTGCATGTTGTGGTTTCTGGAAAGGCAGGCAACGCCATGTGCTCACTCTTCTGGAGTTTTGTGGGATTCCATTCTGGGTTTCATTTTTTCTCAGCAAAAATTACCTTATTTCACGTCTCAGGCAACTGCAAGGTTTGGGTGTGATCAGCTGTGTGCTCCTCCTGTGACTATTCACAGGGAATGTGGTGATATTCCTCTGGTTTGCAGGCTGCTCACAGCCCGCTGCCCTTGTGGGAGGCTCTGGGTGTTACTGAAAGTGGGAGTTCGTGTGTCAGTTCACTCCTGACGTTTGCAGACTGCATGGGGAGGGGAGCAGGGAAGGAAATGGGTGCTGAGAGTGACACCAGCAGCGAGGAGATGGTGTGAGGAGCAGTCCTGCACCGAGTGGGTGCTGGGCAGGGTGCTCTGCTCCCAGTTACAGTCTGGGGCTGCCCTGAACTGGGTACTTAAGTCCCATGTACAGTTTATGTCCCTTTTCACCATACTGCTGAATTTTCCCATTTAAAAAATGCTGAACTGAAGTAGCTGCCGAAGTTCAATCAAAATCCTGTTTGAAAAATACCCAAAGGGCTGGAATAGGCTGGAGCTGGGGTTGCTCCCTGATGCTTCCAAAGCAAGGGGCTGTAGGAAATTATCTATTCAATGTGCCAGTTGCAATCAGAACTGCTGTTGCCTTTAGTGTTCAGTAACGAACCAAGCTTTGATGTTTTTAAGTTCTCAAACCTAAGCTTTTTTCCCAGGAGGCTTTCTGCAGGGAGGGTGGGCAGGTTTTGTTGTTTAGTTGGGGTTTTTTGGTTGCTTGGTACTTTTTATTTAGAACAAGCAGAACTGTTGTTTTGTGCTTTGGTGCAAGGAAGTTCTTCAGATACAAAGCACTCGCTACAAATGCTCTTCAGAATAATTTTTTCTGCTTTTTTGTGGTGTGAGAGTTGGCGAATGGTTTGAGGAAGGAAAACGTGTGTCAAGGAGGTGTTTCTGAAGAGCTCTTACCCGGAATCGAGCAGTGAGTGGGAACAGAGCCTGTCTGGCTGCCCACGGTCACGCTCTGAACCTGCTGGCTGCTGCTGCCTTTCCACTGCTCTTTCTGAATTCTGTGTTTCTTTGCATTCTTGGAGCCCTGAAATCCCTCTCAGAGCAGAACTGATTGCTTTAGCTGCAAACCGTGCTGCTGGGGAGGCTCAGTGGCACTGGCCCACTGGCATTCCAGGTCCTGCCCATGCCACAGGGCTTCAAGGGGACAGAACTGTCGCAGAAAATGTCACCATCACTTTCTAAGGAAGTCTGTCTCACGGAGCACAGCCTGCGTGGGCTGGAAGGGTTCAGTCAGGTAAGGTTTTTGCTTTGAGAAGAGCAAGGATGAGCTCTGATTTTGTGTTGATAAGTCACAAGCAGTGAAACAATATTAACACTTTGTGTTGTGTTTGTAAAAAGGCAGGAAAAGTATCTGCAGAAAAAGAGGAAATTTATGACTTCCCATAGAATCCCAGAATCCCAGAATCATTTGGATTGGAAGGGACCTTAAACCTCATCTTTTTCCAACCTTTTGCCAGGATTGGGATTCTGCAGTTCAAAATCGTGGGTTGTTAAGAAATATGTTGGGGTTTCCCTGCCAGTTTGGACCAAACCAGTTGCAAAAAAGTGAAATTAGGCATTTCTAACACACTTGGAGTAACTTGAAAATAGACTCAATGTGTCATATATTTAGGCTGGAGATCAGGGAAAGGCCCTTCCCCCAGAGGGTGCTGGGCACTGCCCAGGCTCCCCAGGGAATGGGCACGGCCCCGAGGCTGCCAGAGCTCCAGGAGCGTTTGGGCAGCGCTGCCAGGGATGCCCAGGGTGGGATTGTTGGGGTGTGTGTGCAGGGCCAGGGGCTGGACTGGGTGATCCCTGTGGGTCCCTTCCTGCTTGGGAGAGTCCGTTCCATTCCGTTCCATTCCGTTCCATTCCGTTCCATTCCGTTCCATTCCGTTCCATTCCGTTCCATTCCGTTCCATCCCGTTCCATTCCATTCCATTCCATCCCATTCCATTCCATTCCATCCCATTCCATTCCATTCCATTCCATACTACAGTGTTTCCTGTTGGCAACAAATTCATGTCTGCATTATTATTCACCAGTAATGACATCATCTGAAACTTAAGGAAATCAGTTTTAGACAAGTTACTTTGTTACTGCTTACATTTTATTTCAGGTTTATTTTTTAAACTTCTAAATGTGTTGTGCTTGTAAATGACAGAAACCCACATAAAAACTTTAGTAAGGAGGGAGGAGAAAAGCCTCATCTTGAAGGGACCTAGTTTGCTAGAATAGGACTGTAGGAGTAAATTGTCCCATTGGGGACTGAGGTGAAGGAAATCCTTCTTCAAGAGTACTTCGAGCTTCACTGGGATTCTCTTTTGTTTGTCCTCTTCAGCTGGATTGGAGCGTGTGGGATTTGTTGTGTTTCCAAAGAGGGAGATGCTAAAGGTGTAAGCAGGAAAATGCTGTTGGCTGCTGGCCCTGGGAGCGTTGGTCTCAGCTGCCATCTCTCAAGGATGTTATCCCTCATTCCCACACACACACACACACACACCCACCCCGTGTGCTGTGTCAGAGGATGAGATGGGCCACCTCCCCCACGGCTGTCTGCAGCAACGGGGCAGTGCTGAGCACCCCATGGGCAGGGGACCCTGGGCTGTCACCTGGGCTGGTGATGGGGCAGGGGACCCTCTGCTGTCACCTGGACTGGTGATGGGGCGGGGGACCCTGGGCTGTCACCTGGACTGAGGATGGGGCAGGGGACCCTCTGCTGTCTCCTGGACTGGTGATGGTGGAGGTGAGCCAGCCAGAGAATGGCGTGGGGAGAACACGCAGAGCACAGCATGGATGTAGATGGAGATGTAGAAAGCCAATTTGCGTCTTGAAATAGGAATAAAATGTGATAAAGCTGTAATTAGGTCATTTGAAATTTGATGTTAATCTTTTGAAAATGTATTTGAAGTGCTGAAATGAAATAAAGATACAAGAGCAGGTTATGCAGCTCAACAACAGGAGCAGTCAAGAATGGTTTGGAGGTTCTGTTAATAATGTATCATTCTTTAATTGTGTGGTTGTTGGGTTTACTATAGTAAGTTCTTTGTAAATGTGACAGTGAAAATCATTCCTGTTCCTCCTTCCCTCCTCGTTGTACTGTTGGCTCATTTTGGGGCTTCCCCTGTGAGCGTTGCAGTTGGTTCAGGGTGTTTGCCACGCAAAACAGAGCATGAAAAGGTAACATCAGGGTACTATCAGGATTTCCAAGTGTTTATATATTTATATATATCTGTAAAGAACACACGAAAATGGTACTGTGACTGAAAATGAGAAGCAACCATTGATCAGTATTTTTAGCAAGATCTGAGCATGCTCATGCAAATTACAGCGAGAAGTTACCTCAGATTTAAAAATAAGTTATATAAATTGTTATATAAATGGGTGTCACAATTAAAGCAAATCAAACACATGCAGTACTCAGATTTGTATTACTGTGTACAAATACATACATGGATGTACAAATACACACAGGTACAAGTAGTTATTGCTGTACAAAGTTAGTGGTGTTGCCTGGGGCTTTGCTGCTGTTCAGGTTATTTGCATTTATCTGTCATTTAGTCACACAAATACCCTGCCCGTCTCCAGCCTGCTCCTGCCACAGGTGTGGCTGTGGATGTGACATGCAGGAGGAGCAGATCCTTGATGTGGTCAAGAGGGGTGAGAAGGAACATGAAACACAAAGGAGTGGTGTTGCTCTGACTACTGTGGCTTTTGGAGGACAAGTCACAAAATTAAAAATTCCCGAGGGATCCACTGGTGGCAGGTATGAGTTTGTGACAGGCTGGTGTCACAGGCAGTTTGCTGAGCTGTGGGTCCTGCACAGCTGATGGTACAGCAGTGGAGTTTGTAGTAATGTTCCTGTTGGAAGGAGAAATGGAATGACAGGGTCAGGGCAGGCTGAGGGCAGTTTGTAAGGGTTTTACATAATGGCTGAGTTCCTGATATGTACGTGCTTAGTTTTAAAGGTAATTCCTAGAATTGCAGAGGGCAAGACAGGAGGGTTACACTTTACCATGCAGTGCTTGGTAAACACAGGTTTGTGTTGCAGTTCTGCATTTATGGGGGAAATGGGCCAGCACAGCCAATCCTGGCTCCTGCTCCTCAGGGCTTGGGTTTAGCCCAGCTTTTGGGGTTCCTTCTGCTGTGGGGCTCTCCTGGGAAGGTGGCCTACCTGCTTGGCCACTTGTGGGGTGCCATTGCTGATAGAGATGCCTTTCATCTTCAAATCCTCGGGAGAGCAAAGGGCTGAGGTTAAATCACGCCTCGTTCAGGGTGCTGCCTGCTGCCACACGGCGCTGGTGGCTGCCAGGGCTCTCTCACACCAGCCTGCCCTGGGAGCTGGCTGTGCTGCTCTGTGGGGCTTGGATACATCCTGGTTTGAGAGCTGGCAGTGTCCACCCTCCTCATCCCTCGGGGATGTGTGATGTGTTACACTGAACCTTGGAGCTGTGACCTTGGTCTGCAGGGTCTCAGGGAACTGAGCAGTGAGCCATGGCTGATTTTGGGGGTTCTGACTTCCAGCTTTGAATAACAGATTTGTTGCTGGCGTGCACAGGTTCTAGTTAGGCCATGTAACAGTGTGATGCTGGCAAAGACTGGGGCTGTGCAGTAGCTGCAGGTTGCTGCGATCTAGAAACTTCATTTATTTCTGTTTGATTGATTCCTTTTTTTTCCAAGGTGGGTGATATTTCTTTTAGTCAATGTCACCAGTTTGTTTTTGCTGAGGAACAAAAGGCATGGGCTAATAGTAGATATTTTTGTAAAGTAATTTGACCTGTGCTTGGGCAGAGGGTGCCCTGTGAGTGAGAACACACGAAGGCTGGATTGCAGTACTTCTCTGTGGAGGATGGTTTGTGCTGGGTTGGAGGATGATTTGTACATTTGTGCTGGGTCTGTACAAGGCTGTTCTGACAGGGGGCTGTTCCCATGGGCTGCCTCCTGGAGCTCTGCATGGAGCAGTGGTCAACAGCTGAGGTGACACATTGCGTGAGGAAGCAGTGCTGAGACACTAATATCACAGAGTTTTGTTGATCATACAATGATGCAAGGATTATTTTCCCTGAGACAATTCTCTTTCCTACTCCCTTCTGCACTGGGCAGGATATAGCCTGTAGTTTCCAAAATGATCATGAAAATTGGTCCATTCTCGGAGTCTTTTGTTTGCTGTTGCTCTTGCCTTCAGTGCACATGAGAGGATGCACTTCATCACTCCATCCCTCACTTACGTGCAGCAGATGAACAAGGACTTGTTTGATCAACCCAGCACTCATTCCATAGAGAAGTTTTGCAGTATGTGCGGAGAGAGAAGAGGAGGTTTTTGGGGATCTGGAGGGTTGCCTTTGCAGACTGGGATGAGCTGGGAGCTGGAGGGAGGAAGGGTAAAGGGCAATTTTATGCATGAGTCCACTTTCTGGTGAATGGCCGCTAACCTGACACAGCATTTACATCCAGGCAGAGCCCAGGGCCAGGGCTTGGCTTGCAAGGGCCCTTTGCTCTGTAAAGCTCTCAGTGACCTCAGCAGGAAAAGCTCAGTGCCCACCCCACTTGTTTTGAGATCTCAGCCATCAGGGAGCTTAGTGTGAGAAGTTATTCTGCTGGCAGAGGCTCTGGTTAGGAGTGTCCTGTGAGGATGGCAGCTCTGAGGACATGGAGCCTGTGAGGTGAGTGTCAGGCTAGTCCACGGAGCAAACTGGACTCCGTGCTCTTCAGAGTCTTTTCCAGCGTAAAGGATTCTGTGATTCTGTCATTCTGCTGGGCCAAGAGTCCCGTGTGGCTCTGTGGGTGGAGGGGATGCTGTGTTGGTCCCAGGGCTGAGTGCCACCAGGCTGGGGAGGTGAGCTGTGGGGAAGGGCCCCTGCTCTGCTCCCGGCTGTGGCTGTGCGAGGGGAGCCAGGATGTGCGCTGCCCACTCACGGGCTTTGTGTCTGGATCCCTCTGCAGAGTGCAAAGTGTGGTTCAGGTGTGTCTGTGTGAGGCTCTGTAGCAGGGGAGCAGAGCTGTGTCGGTGATGCCGCACTGAGCGGGACGGGCGTCGCGCCTCTGCGGTTGCTGGCTGGCACCTGCACGTCGGTTGGAGAGGAAACAGAAACCATGCACAGAGAACAGAAGGTGGCTGGTGAAAGGAGTTGGGGAGAGGAAGAGAGCAGCAGAGACAAGGCATGTGCAGAGCAGTTCGCTTTTCACACCTGCAGACTGCTGGCTCAGCCCCGGGGCAGCGGCTCCGTGGCCCTCGCAGCACCCTCTGGGGCAGGGCTGGGGCGCTCTGTGCTGTGGCAGGCCTGCACAGTTGTGTTGTGTGCTGTGTCACCTTCCCCTGCTCCCAGGTCGGGATGAGCCCTTCTTGCTCCCTGCAGTTGCAGTATGGCCACCCAGCCTGGAAACATTTTTGGATGTGGCCAGACTCTTTTGTGGACCAGTGCCACTTCTTTCAGTGGAGTTACACAAGGAATAGACAAACCCTAAGAGAATGATTTTGAGAGGAGGGTTATTTTTGTTCTGTTTGTTTAATGGACTTCTTGACCTTCTGGGTTTAATTTGGACTTGGCAATTTTTTCCTTGAGTTTTGTTTTATTCCTGCTTTTTACCACTGTCTCTTTCTCTGGTTCCCTCCCTCTTGGCTTATTTCCCATCTGCTTTTGGGAAACCCAGTGATGAGAAGGAGGAGAACAAACATCAGGGCAGCTGTAATCACACAGGGCTGAGCAGCTTCTCTGCTGAGCAGGCTGAGCCCAGTTGTCAGCAGCAGCACTGTGGCACAGTAGCAGCTCCACAGGGGTCCTGTGCCCAGCTCAGGTCCTGCACGTGGCAGAGAATGGGGGGTTTGACCTGGGCTGGCACTGCCAGGGGATGGGGCGAGAGACACGTTGCTGTGCAAAAAATGGCATGAGACATTCTCTCCAGCCAGTGGTGAAGCTGTTCACCTCTTCAAGGTGTTGCCTCTGAGGTCATTGAGGTGACAGGCATTGCAGTCAGCTGGAATTGTGTGATTGATTGTCGGGGTCAGTCTCTAAGTCTTTAATTATTTTAGATTATGTGACATCAAGATTGAATAGAATTTTGAGTTGACATAAAATAATTAGGGGGAAAGAGTCTCATCCAGCACTTTTCACCAACCCGTGTTTCAGGAGAGTGTCATCTGCCAGCAGCAGGGATCAGGAGAGCTGGGCTTCACTTCTGAAGCAAGGTGTATTTCCTTGCTCTGTATATTCCCTCAGTGAGAAGAGGTTGTTGGAAAATATAATTCGTTCTAAACTAAGCAGCAATTCTCCTTCAAATTATATCTTAATAAAAAAGAGAACATCTTGGGCAGTCTCTGATTTAGGCACACTGCATTTTAAATCTGTCCTAATTATAGTGCTCATCGCTTAACATTCATTTAATGAAGATCCTCATTTATAAGGACAAGGTTGGCAAATAGGAATTAATGCCATTATAACCCGTGAGTCTCCCAAAGGAAACAAATCAAAAGCTCTATGAAGGAAATGAAACCTTATTATTTATAGCAAGGCAAAGCACAGAGTCCGCAGCCATACATTTGTGTATCTGGCTCAGGGGCCTGCAGCAGATGTGGTTTGGAAGGGACAGTGCCATGCTGCCCTGGGCATCGCTCCTGCTGGGGCACCGCTTCCTTCCAGGAGCCCCCAGTCCAAGGCTCCTGTCTTGCAAGTGGATCTTGGCTTTGTTTTGGTCTCAGTTTCTGGTTCCAGACCAGACATCCTCTCATCAGCCCCAGAAATAACCATAGTGATTCATCAAGGCCCAAAAGCAAGGAGGGAAGGAAGACATCACAGTTGTCTCTGTGGACCTGGAATATTCGGGTGGATGCACATCTCTGCTGCTGTCATTTCCTCTCGTGCTGGTACCAGAACTGTTTGGTTTGAAGGAACACTGTCAGATTGTCTTCATAGGTGTTGATTTCAGCACACACAGGAGGTGGATGGTTCCACTGGCTCCTTAAAAACCTCGGTCATCCTGAACGATGTTTCACTGACGGAATTCAAGTGATGGCAGTGAGAGTTAGGTACCAGCCTAAGAGCCCTTAGGGCAGTGCAGACTTGCTCAGGCCCCTGCAGCCCTCAGAGGTATCTCCTCACAGGAGGCTCCAAGTCTCTGGTGACTTGAGGGAACAGCTGGAGCTGTGCCAGAGGGGGTTTAGGTGGATATCAGGAAAAGGCCCTTCCCCCAGAGGGTGCTGGGCACTGCCCAGGCTCCCCAAGGAATGGGCACGGCCCCGAGGCTGCCAGAGCTCCAGGAGCATTTGGACAGCACTGCCAGGGATGCCCAGGGTGGGGTTTTGGGGTGTCTGTGCAGGGCTGGGAGCTGGGCTAGGTGATCCTGGTGGGTCCTTTCGAGCTGAGGATATTCTGTGGTTTTATGAAGCCTCTGAAGGCTCTCTGTGTGGGCAGCACAGCCCAGCTCTTGCACAGAGCTGGGCATTTCCAAGGCACTGAGCGAGGGTTTGTTCATTTTACAGCAGCAGCCTCGAGGCCGTGGGGCAGGTGTTGGTGGTGCTCCCTGCAGGGGGGAAACTGAGTCAAAAAGCTGAGCTCATTTCCTGGGATGAAGAGCAGTCCAAGCAATCAGATGAGCAGTGAGGATTTTCCCTGTCGCTGCATTCGGGTGCTGCTGGAGCTGCTGGGCTCCTTGCGGGGGCTGCACAGACGCTGCTCAGTTTGCAGAGGATGCTTTTTCCTTTCCCTTTCCCTTTCCCTCCACATTTGTGTTCCTGTCAGCGTATGAGAGGTGACGTGAAATCCTGGCTGTCCAGTACAGCTTGAGTTCTCTCTCATTTAGGCCTTAATTAAAGAGGTCCATGCAGGGGACCCTCACCCCTGAGCCCACACCAGCACATGGGTTTCTGCTGCTGTCCTTGGTCTTGGGTCTCCGGCTGAAGTGCCACCAACATGTGTCCCTGTTCTCTCAAGTGACTCCCGAGCTCACTGCTTTGCTTTAACCCTAGCTGACAGCAGGCTTCAGCTCTCCAAAATCTGTTTTGTGAAAACATGTGACTGATTAGATGAGACAAATCCTTCTGCTTAGGAAAAGGCTTGTCTGTTTGCTCTGGAGCACTGGAGAGCACACAGAGGAGAGCCCTGGTCGGAGTTCACCCTGTAAAGCCACCAGGAAAACAGCCCAGGAGACAGGAACCCATGGAACAGCTCATTTCATTGCTCTCAAAACAGCTTCCCTCTTTCCCCTTTTCTGCCTTTTTTTAACTTCTCTTGTGCTCACAGTGTTGGCTGTTGCATTTCTGGATGCTGGGATGTGGACACAAGAAGCTGCTGCCACTTAACATTGGCCTGGCATTGAAACAGGAAGCGTGAGCCTCTCCCCTGCTGGGAAGTGCTGCTTTTCAGCAGGACCCATGGCTTTGCTCAGGTGGTGGAGGCTCCTGGAGCTGGGCAGGTGCCTTCTGTACAGATGACACCTTGTTGTTTAGGAAGAGCATTATTGTGCAACACATGATCAGTGACACACCAAGGAATGCCGGTCGTTAAGGGATAGGGATGAGCTCAGGTTAATCACTAATTATGACCTTATTACCTATAAAAATGTTGTGAATTCTTCTTCTGTGCTTCATGGAGCTTTGGTGATTTGTCCCCATGAGTTGGGGGAAGGGAAGGGAAGGGAAGGGAAGGGAAGGGAACCTTTAGTGTCTTTGCTGCTCTGTTGGGTGCTGTTGGCTTGGGAAATAAACTCAGGGAGCCCTGCTGGACAACCCCCATCACATCCATAGGGAATAGCTGCTCCTCTTGTACAGAGCCTGCTTCTCACCGGGGGTACATTGGAACGTGTCAGTGATGGAGAGGAGACTGTGCCTTTGCTGCAGTGGATTTCCCTCGCAGGGAGTTTTTACTGACGGATGAATGCTGAGCTGTTATCCAGCAGATTGACTGTACCTGTGTATTCCCAAAGGAAAACACCCAAAGCCAGTTTGTGTGGTCAGTGTGGTGTTCAGCACGGAGTGAAGGATGTGCCATCCTCCCCAGCAGAGCGTGCAGGTGCTGAGCATCCCTGGAAGCCCCTGTGATTCCTGCCTGCACTGACTGACAGCCTTCACCCAAACCCCGCTGTCTGTCTGCACACCCTGTGCTTCACCTGTGCGCTGAGTTTGGAATCCTTCTCAGGAGCAGATAAAGCACGTGGCTTTGGTTGGTTTCAGGGGTTGGGATGTTAGCCTATTTTTTCTTTGGCTCTAGTCCTGTTTTCCTAGATTTGATTTTCTTCCCCATCTAAGAGCCTTTTTCTTGTTTATTTTATTTTTTCATATTTTTCTAAACTTGTCTTCTGGTAGATAATGGAGGTGACATGGTGTTGATAGAACAGGTACTATGTGGGTTAATTTTTCTCCTGAAGCTACTTAAAATGTCACCTCCCTGCAGATGACAACCCAAGGTTGCCAGAAACATTCATGCTATAAAACCAGTTTAATTTACGCACCTTTTATTATTGTTGCCTGCATAACAAAAAAATCATTGTTAACTTTATCAGAATATTGAAACTTGAACATCTCTTCACTGCGAATACAGAAGCAATTTCATTTTAAAGTGGCAAAGGGCAGAGTTTCTAATAAAAATGTAATTTGTAGCCTCTGACTGCAAAAGCTTCTAATGTGCTAATTCTCCTTTAAGTCTGTGTAACATGGGTGAGATATCAGCTTAAACAGCTGCAATATCAAAGCCTTTACTTGTCATTATTATTTTTTTTCCCCACAACAGTTTTGGTAAAATTCAAATACAACTTTAATAATGTTTCCTTTTTATCTCATTATCAAATTAGTTTTACACTGCCTCAACATGAGTTAAATCACTTAACGACCATTTAAAAATCAACCATTAGGTTGGTCAAAATTGTTCCAACAAGATATTCCTGGATGCAGGGTAATTAATCTCTTAGGTCATCTTTGTTGTGTTTGGGCAGGAAGGTTTCCTGAGCTGCGAGGGGTGGTGGTGGCTGCTGCTCCCACATCCCGCATCCCTCATCCCGCATCCCACATCCCGCATCCCACACCCCGCATCCCACATTCCTCATCCCATATCCCACACCCCACATCCCA
>VWZT01009808.1:20238-53111 GCA_013397055.1 Pachycephala philippinensis
ATCCCACATCCCTCATCCCATATCCCATATCCCACATCCCGCATCCCACACCCCACATCCCACACCCCACATCCCACACCCCGCATCCCTGCCCTGCACAGCAGAAGCATCCCTGGTTCCCAGGTGGCACCGCATGGCTGCAGTCCCTCAGGCACCAGCGGCCATGGGACAGCGATGAGGGGCTCTGTGGGGTGTCTGGGAAGGGTTTTCTCTCACAAAGGAGCTGTCCAGCCCTGGCACAGCTGCCCAGGGCAGTGGTGAGTCCCCATCCCTGGAGGGATTTAACAGCCCTGTGGATGTGGCACTTTGGGACGTGGGGCAGTGGTGGCCTNACATGTCAGTGGTGGCCTTGGCACTGCTGGGGGATGTTGGAGTCGATGAACCTGGTACCTCCAGTTCTGTCACTGGTGGGTCTGAACAACCACCCAGCAGTGCTGCTGGGAGCTCTTCCCAGCTCTTCCCTGACAGTGGTAACGCACCCGGATCACACTGACACTGCTGTGGGACTGCTGCGGGATCCTGCTCCCGAGCACGCTGCCTGGATCCCGAGCACACTGCCTGGATCCCGAGCACGCTGCCTGGATCCCGAGCACGCTGCCTGGATCCCAGGCACATTGCTGGATCCCGGGCACACTGCCTGGATCCCGAGCACACTGCCTGGATCCCGAGCACGCTGCCTGGATCCCGAGCACGCTGCCTGGATCCCGAGCACATTGCTGGATCCCGAGCACACTGCTGGATCCCGAGCACACTGCCTGGATCCCGAGCACGCTGCCTGGATCCCAGGCACATTCCCTGTGATCAAGCCCTGGCTGTGATCCCATGCCAGCTGCCTCTAGACCCATCTGATCATTTTCAAATGTTTGGTTTGAGTCTTTTTGATGTTTGTTTCTCTTGGGCAAATGGGGCTGGGAAAAAAAACTGGAGGGACCAAAGCGTGTTCTCATGGGAAAAACCAATGGATGCAAACCACAGAGTGCCATTTGTGCTGGAATTTGGGGGCTGAGGGGAGGACACCACTGTTCAGTCACTGTGGATGATTTGGTTTTCTTCAGCTGGAGAAATGCTTTGATTCTATATTATTGGTAATTAACCACCCTGAGAAAAAACACATCGGTAAATTGGGCAGGAGATGCTTCAGAACGGGGCCCTGGCTTCTACCCAGGCTGGCAGTCCCCTTCTGCTTTTCATTCCCAGGTGGAAAGGCTCAGACCAAGCCAAGGGTCAGTCACGGCCCCCTGCTACCCAAACCTTGCTCTGTAACCCAGCACAGGCAGCAGGAAACCTCGTTCCTCTCCTGGCAGGAGTGGTGGCTTGGGGCTGTCTGCCTTTCACTGCGGGAATTCAGTCTCCTGTGCCTGTTTCCATGTGGAAGGCACCATCAGTCCTGCTGCTGGCCGTACCTGGAGAGCCCAGCTCTGCAGGTTGAGAGGAGCAGCACAGCCTGGCAGGGGTTGATATTTTGGTTGCTGATGTCCCGAGGCAGTTCAGCTGGGGTGCCTTGGACAGTTCACACTGCCAGTCTCCCACACAGCGAGGGCAGCTGCTTCTCCCTGGGAGCAGCTGTGAGTGGCCAAACCTTATTCCAAGGCCGTGCTGTAGTTGGAAAAGTTGACTGTGTCTTCCAAGGGCCTGCTGGAGTTTGAGGTCAGTTATTTTTACTTCTCTGTGCTGTTCTCTCAGAGGTTTCACTCGCTCTCAGAACAATGGCTCCCACCACACCGCAGCCATCGCCCCGTGCCACAGCTGGGCAAACCTTCTCCCATCCCGTGCCAAGGGTCTCATCTCCTTACTTTGGCTAAATATAGACTTTTCAAGCCCTTGTGGAGAGCCTAATCCATACCTTTACTGAGCTTAGCAAGCTGAATCCAGTGGCATAAGCAGCTGACACAGCTTTGTGGGTAAAGGAATCCTCTACATTCTCTTACACTGGCTCTAATCTGCCAGGGTTTGTTTAAATTTTTTACTGATTAATCTGGTATTTTTCTACTAATTTTTCTGGTGTTTTCTACCAATCTGATATTTTTCTCTGTATATGTACAGGATTCTGAGGACTGGATTGTTGTGATGATGATTTTTCCTGTCGGCAAACTTCAGTTTTCTGTGCTGGCTTCCCAGGGACACACAATAATTTTGTGTTTTTTCAAGTAACTGTTTAATGGAAAAAATCAGCCAAATCTGCAGTTGCTTTGACACAATTCCAGAATAATGATTTCTGTTCCCAGTCTGGGTTCAGAGAGACGATAGTGTCTCTGGCTTTGGTTGCAGAGCTTCTCTCACCCTGGGCTCTTTGTTTTGAAGGGAGCTGGCTCCCACACTGGCAGCTGCAACAGGGGCACCATACCCCCCAAGGTTTCTGGCAGGGTCTTGGTTTGACACAACGTTTACAATGGTAATAAAAAAGATGTGTTTCTGTACCTTAGCTAGTTTGGCCTTTCCCAGGCTGGTTGCAGCCTTGGTTTTGTCGCTGCTGTGCTCTGAGGGCAGGTGTGCCTGTGGTTTGTGATGGTGGGTGTGCCACGTGTGCCTCGGGGTCAGGGGGGTTTCACACCCACCTCTGGCAGTGGGGGCTCACAGTGCATTTAGCAGCTGCTGCCCTGCCCCAGGTGTGCTTGTGTGGGTTCTTGGGCACCTGCACACCCTGCCAAGGGCAGCCCAGAGCCCCGAGCTGCTCAGGGACTCGTGTGGGAGGGGTGGGCACAAGAGGGTGTTACCCTCCTTTATCAGCACCCAGGTCATGGCCTTCCTGCTGCTGGACCAGCACCAGGTGCTGCTGCTGTGTCCAGCCTACATGAATTTCTCCCGTTGCTGAACAGACTTCTGGACGTGCTGGTGTTGTCCTGCAGAGCTTGAACAGAGTGAGAGCGATCTGAGAGGTTCTGTGAAGTGCTTGGTAGAACTGGCTCACGCTGCTGCCTGGCCTTTGGGAGTGGAGCAGCCATCCTCTGCTCTGCTCCCTCCGGGGCAGAAACAGGAGCTGTAAACCCTGCACTCCTGCACTCAGCACTGCTCAGCGCTGCTGGTGGAATGCCAGGGAGAATGTGGCCTTGTGCGTGGAGATGGCATTGCACGACCCCAGCCCCTGCCTTTTCCCTGGCAGAAAAGCAGTGCTGGTGTTCTCTGCGAGCTGAGGAGCACTGGGAGGTGCTCTCTGCTCGCTCAGAGCACCGGGAGCTGTTCCCTGCTCCCTGCAGAGCATTGAGGACACATTTCAGGCAGTGAAGCAGAGAAACCCCAGGAGAGCCCTTGGCACTGTGTGATCCAGCCGTGCTTGGCTGGTGCCTGAGGTGCCTTTGATGCCTCTCATGGGTGCTCTTGCCCAGCTGAGCTCCCATGGAGCTGTGGCACAAGGGATGGGTTCCACAGCACCCCTGAACTCTTCTCTGTGGGGTACTGGGCTGCTCCTGACACAGGCAGCAGGAGCAGAGTCCCCTTTGCTCTCCAGGAACAGCTCTGTGCTGGACCCTGGTCTCTGGCTGGCTGTTGGCACTCGGGCTGTGCAGCAGCTCCGTGTCTCGGGTGCTCCAACACTCTCCCCAGCACTGTGCTCCTGTGGGATTGTCCGTGGGTGTCCCCAGGGTGCTGCTGGTGTGTCCCATCCAAGCCCAGCTCGGAGGCACCCCGGCACAGCCCTGGCAGCCAGGAGTGCTGAGCTGAGCTGGGTGTCTGCTTCACCTCCTCATCTTCCCACAGCGCAGTGGAGGTGGCACCCGTGGAAGCTGTGCACGTGGTATCCCTCGCCAGGATCTCTCTGGCACTTCACAGCTGCCCACACATATTTTGTGAAGATGTGTTTTGTTAATCAGGTTAGCGTGGGATGGTGCTGGGAGAGCTCTGTAGGTGCAAAATGGTCTCCTTGGGAAAAAACGATCCTGTGGGACTCTGCCACATTTTCATGGAGCTCCACAGGGGGCTACTGGTGGGCTTCTGGCTGGCAGCTTTTGTGGCAACACCTCGGGAATGCAGGCTACAAAAGCCCAGTCTGTACCAGCGTACAAGGCCCCCAAACCCGGTTTGGACAGGGTCTTTGCTGGTCAGTGCAGCTGCACAGGGCTCTCATGACTCATTGTGTGCTTGGAGATGGTCGGGCTAATGTCAGATTCACCTTCTTGTGTTCCAGTTGTGTCGGTGTGGAGGAAGAAGAGGCACCAGATATTGACATCTATCATTGCCCAAATTGTGAGAAAACCCACGGAAAGTCGACCTGTAAGTACCCATGAGCAGCCAGTCCCCACGCACAGCAGGGTTGGGGTGCTTGAACAGCAGGAGCTTTTCATTTTGGTCATTACAAAAGGCATGCCACAAAAGCACCATGTGCCATAAATACTGGGATTCAAACCAGAGGGTGAGGACAGATGTTGGTGGGAGGGAGCTGTGGGCTGGATCATGGAGCTCTGGCTGCAGCCTTGGGCACGTGTGTGAGCCCAGGCAAGGCACTCACCTGGAAAACTGCAGTCCCCAGCCCCACAAAAAAATGAGTGTCCCTCTTTGTGTGAGTTGTGCCCACACTCAGTGGCGTGGGCTAGAAAAACCCTTTGGAGGCAGCCAAGTGCCAACACAGGGAGTTCTGGAACCTACGTGGTGTTTTCTGTCTGCAGAGGAGAAGAGTAAGGAACAGTTTGTTGTGCTTGGCCTGGATATAGACTAGCAGCGATTTCCGTGTCAGTCAAAATTGTGGGATACACTGAGGGTGCCAATTCTGCAGTTCTTTCACAGGAAAAGGTTCTCCTGAGCAAAAGTGACAGTTGATCTCAGTGGGAGTTTTGTCTGAGAAGGAATCGTGGGATGTGTTTGCTTTGGTCAGATTAATTCACAAATTCTTTCTATTATACAATGGAGAAAAAAAGAGAAAAGAAACCAATCCCCGTGAAAGATGAAATGCTTTGCTTGAAAACCAGTTATTATAAATAAGCAACAGTGCTGGGCAGGATCCTGCTGCTCTGCAACCTCAGGGCATCCTGCAGAGGAAGAGCACCACACTCATCTGCAGGAGCTGAAGGAATCCTGATGACCTTTTATTTAGTGTGAAATCAGGGGTGACTGGAAAGTGACTCCTGTTGTGTTAAAATTCAGAATTTTTAACACAGGCAATTATTTCTGTGTTGCCTTCATTGTTAAAGTTTAAAAAATTTCTAGTAGGAAAGGGGAGGAGTCTGAAGTGTCTGTTTTGTGAGCAAAAAAAGGAATTGTTTTTCCGCTATGATTTTTTAAAAATCAAATGTAAACTGGAAACCTGAATGACCTGCAGCTGTTCCTGTCTCCCAGAGGGTCCAGCTGAGAAGTTGGCAAAATCCCCATTGTGGGACTGGTTCTGAAAGACTTAACAAAATCAATGTGTCCCTACAAAATGTTCTGGTTTGAAAGAATCAGCCTTTCTCGTGTTTTGTTGGAAGATTCTTGGTTACACAAATACCCACAAATCCTATTGAAGTGAATGATTTGGGATTGGGAAGGGGGTGACTGCAGACACTCCCAGACTGTTCCTAACCCAGGAGGATCTCTGGCCCCTGAGGGTCTCAATGTACAACATTGACATGGGTCTGATACTTTGATTTCTTTCATTTTGTTTTGAATTATAAATGATGAAAGGCACCTACTTTTCAGTGCAAGGGGAAAAAAAACAGACAGAAGCTAGTAAAAGCCTATAATCAGGAATTGAATATCAATTCTATAAAAACTGGGGTGCGTCATCCTAGAATTCAAGACATGGCAGTTTTGATAAAAAGATTGCAAGTTTAATATACCAGTTATGATGAGGAGAGTTGAATTGACAACAATATTCTGATGCTTTTAAAAACGTTTCTGTCTATCCAGTTATTTTTATCCAGATAAAAATCCACTGATGTGTCCCAGAGCCTGGGTCATGCAGCCCAGCAGAAAGTGCTGCTGGAGCTCAGGTCCAGCCCCTGCCATGGGCAGGGACACCTCCCACTGCCCCAGGCTGCTCCAAGCCCTGTCCAGCCTGGCCAGGGGCAGCCACAGCTGCTCTGGGCACCCTGTGCCAGGGCCTCCCCACCCTCCCAGGGAACAATTCCTTCCCAATATCCCATCCATCCCTGCCCTCTGGCAGTGGGAAGCCATTCCCTGTGTCCTGTCCCTCCAGCCCTTGTCCCCAGTCCCTCTCCAGCTCTCCTGGAGCCCCTTTAGGCCCTGCAAGGGGCTCTGAGCTCTCCCTGGAGCCTTCTCCTCTCCAGGTGAGCACCCCCAGCTCTCCCAGCCTGGCTCCAGAGGGGCTCCAGCCCCTGGAGCAGCTCCGTGGCCTCCTCTGGATCACTCCAGCAGCTCCACATCCTCCTGATGTTGCAGCCCCCAGATCTGGAGGCAGCTCTGCAGGTGAGGCCTCAGAAGGTGTCTCTTGACCCTCTTCCCTCTGGGGTTGCAGCATGGTGGGAATACAGACCAACATCCCACTCTGTAGGACAGCAAGGACGCTTTGTTTTCCCCCTCTGAACATATCACAGACAGTTTAATGATGCACAAGACCAACCATCAAAGAAGTGAAGTGCAAAACTTTTATTTAAACATAAATTATTACTGTCCTTACCTTGAGTTTTGGTGGCAAGGTCACAAGCTGCACAGTAATTCTCCCCACTAACGTGTAGAATCATGGATCCCGTGGAAAAAGGAGGCTGTGATGCTGCAGCCCCTCCTTGCAGGGTACAACAGGCCAGGGAAGTTCAGAGATGATGAAGTGAAGGCGGGAGTGGCTTGGCTGGTGAATTCCATCTGCTGGGAGTTTGCAGGGAGGGTGTCCTGGGCACTGCTGGGCTGACTGCAGGGAGATCTCTGCCTTTGCTGTGAACTGCTCCAGGATCTGTTCAGACCCGTTATCCAGCACTATCAGCTCTGTAACAGAGGAGTAAGAGTTGTTCCAGTGCCAGTAGTTCACTGGTAGGATTTAATTATTGTGAGATTAGCAAAGGGAAACACAGACACCAATTGTCTGTTATGCAACTTGTCTGGATTTAAAAATATACGTGTATTTCTGGAGCCCGCCTTCCACCAGATATGTTTTCCAGATGTCAAATTTAAAAATCATTTTCCTCTCCTTACATTTTTCCACATTACCACTGTGGTGAGTGGCTGCTCTCAGAAGATTGCTTCCTGTCACATGGCATTTTAAACCATTCCTGTTTAATGAAATGTGTAGGGACTCCTCTTTGGGAAAAATCATCCATATTCATCCAACATTTTCTGACATCATTTCAATAAAATGCAAGGGCTTCATTTGGGCAGGCTTGGCTCATTTTCATAACACAATCTGAAATGCTCGGTTTGATTGCTGCCTCGTTTGCAGCAGTGAAAATCAGGAGAAATCCTTTGGAATCGGTGGAGTTACAGAGCTACAAGTGAACCAAAGGCTGTGGCTGGCTTTAAGCAGTTACAACCTTTAGTGTGGATCAGTAGAGAGCTCCCAGGGTGCTTCTGGGTGTCCCTCTCTGGTGGAAGCACCCTGGTCATGGTTGGAACGAGATGGGCTTTAAAGTCCTTTCCAACCCAGTCATTTAGGTTGGAAAAACTCCAAGGTCACCGAGCCCAGCCTGTGACTGATCACCAGCTTGTCAAGCCCAGAGCCCTGAGTGCCACGTCCTGTTGTTCCATGAACACTGCCAGGGATGGGGACTCCACCACCTCCCTGGGCAGCCCCTTCCCATGCCTGACCACCCTTTCATTCTTCCTGAGCATTCAGGTTGGTGATCCCTTCTACGCAAACATGTTTGAAATAATATACGTATACCTGTGAATTATTCATTTTGAGATACATTTTTCATAAAAATGTTTTCCCTTTTTCCGCTCTTGGACTTCCCAAAGGTTAAATTTGGATCAGAAAGATCTGCAGAAAAAGAAATCTGTGACAAATTACAAAAACGTAGCTTTTCTGGCCAAAGCTGGGATCTGTTGCACGTGGGAATGGGCCTTTAGTCCTTACTGTGGTGTTTATGGTAAAGATAAAATGCAGAAAGCTTGGCTGAAAACGGCCAAGGGTCGAGTGTTTGATGTGGTGTAATGGACAACAGCTGCCATCCAGGAGACAGCCCGTCCTGGGGAATGCTCTGGCAGCGAGGAGTCCAGGCTGCCTCTGCAGGAGAGCTGAATGGGGAGGCTCGTGGGAGAGCTGGATGGGGAGATCCATGGCAGAGGTGGGTGGGAGAGCTGGATGGGGAGGTGGATGGGAGAGGTGGGTGGGGAGGTCTGTGGCAGAGCAGGAAGGGGAGATCCATGGCAGAAGTGGATTGGGAAGCTCACAGCAGAGCTGGATTGGGAAGCTCATGGCAGAGCTGGATGGCAGAGGTGGATGGGGAAGCTCACGGCAGAGCTGGATTGGGAAGCACATGGCAGAGCTGGATTGGAAGGCTCACGGCAGAGGTGGATGGGGAGGTCCATGGCAGAGCTGGATGGCAGAGCTGGATTGGGAAGCTCATGGCAGAGCTGGATTGGAAGGCTCACGGCAGAGCTGGATTGGGAATCTCACAGCAGAGGTGGATTGGGAAACTCGTGGCAGAGCTGGATTGGGAATCTCACAGCAGAGGTGGACCCCTGCCAGCGCCTGGTGCCGAGGCAAACAGCTCCCCGGAGGTTTTGGGAGAGTTGCAGGGAATTTGTTAATTCAGCTCTGATCTGTCGCCTTTCTCTCCCCGTGCTATCTGAAGTGTAATAAAGGAACATGCTCAGAGGATAAGCTCTTTAATTGCCCTGTGGCAAGTGACACCTCTTTCCCTGGGACTTGCACTCAGAGTGCAAGTGCAATCAGCACACTGGTGGTGTTGATTCGGATGTGCTGAGAGGGGGAGGAGGCGGAGGCTGGGAAGGGAGGGAGAGGAGGAAGGTTTGGCATTCAAGCCAGGCTTGTTTCCTTTGTTACCAGGAGCATTGAATTAATACACTAAGCCTGAGAGTCATTAAGATAAAGAACTAGCAGCTTTAATGAATATCTCCAGCTAGGCTGGAGCCTGCATGGAACTAATAAACCCAACATGCTTTGTGCAAAACCTGGGATGGACTCACTGGGAGATGTCTTTCTTTGAGTTATTCCAGGGTTGTGGTTGGGAAAGCAAAGTTTGCTCTTTCCAAATCTCATGTATTATAGCTCTGGCCTCCAGATTCCTTTCCTAATGGAAAAGTGTGTGGATCTGTGTGTGTGCAAAGAGTGAGGAGTGGGTGCCACCCCTGAGGAGTGTGCTGCCTTCCCTCACTGTTTTGATAAGAGGTCTGGATTGGGGTGAAACACTGAGTTTCATGGTGTAAAACAAGGGTGGAAAATGAAAGTACGATGTGACATACGAAAATTCTATTAACAGAGGCTTTAAGTGATACAAATATGGAAAAAGCCAGTTTCCTACCAAAGTGAGTTTCTCTGGACACACTCTGGAAGCAGGAACAGCTGAGGGAGATAGTGCTGACTCAGGGAAAAAGCAGGACCAGTTTTTCTTGCTTTGTGTTATCCGTCTGTCAGAGGCAGGGCAAAGCCACCCTGAAACCTGACTCACATGTGCTCATTCCTGCTGGCCCTTTATCCCTGATGGACTGTCCTGTGTGTCCATCCCTCGCTGGCAGCACAGTCAAGGGGCCTCAATCTGTCACCAGCTGCAGGTCTGAGCCATGATAAATTCCCTTCCCTGCAGTTCTTGCAACTAAATCCTTTCCTTCCTTTTCCTTTTCCTTTTCCTTTTCCTTTTCCTTTTCCTTTTCCTTTTCCTTTTCCTTTTCCTTTTCCTTTTCCTTTTCCTTTTCCTTTTCCTTTTCCTTTTCCTTTTCCTTTTCCTTTTCCTTTTCCTTTTCCTTTTCCTTTTCCTTTTCCTTTTCCTTTTCCTTTTCCTTTTCCTTTTCCTTTTCCTTTTCCTTTTCCTTTTCCTTTTCCTTTTCCTTTTCCTTTTCCTTTTCCTTTTCCTTTTCCTTTTCCTTTTCCTTTTCCTTTTCCTTTTCCTTTTCCTTTTCCTTTTCCTTTTCCTTTTCCTTTTCCTTTTCCTTTTCCTTTTCCTTTTCCTTTTCCTTTTCCTTTTCCTTTTCCTTTTCCTTTTCCTTTTCCTTTTCCTTTTCCTTTTCCTTTTCCTTTTCCTTTTCCTTTTCCTTTTCCTTTTCCTTTTCCTTTTCCTTTTCCTTTTCCTTTTCCTTTTCCTTTTCCTTTTCCTTTTCCTTTTCCTTTTCCTTTTCCTTTTCCTTTTCCTTTTCCTTTTCCTTTTCCTTTTCCTTTTCCTTTTCCTTTTCCTTTTCCTTTTCCTTTTCCTTTTCCTTTTCCTTTTCCTTTTCCTTTTCCTTTTCCTTTTCCTTTTCCTTTTCCTTTTCCTTTTCCTTTTCCTTTTCCTTTTCCTTTTCCTTTTCCTTTTCCTTTTCCTTTTCCTTTTCCCTCCCCTCCCCTGTCCACGCTGTGTGCAGGGCACAGCTAAAATCCCATCACCAATGTTCAAACCTGGCACTGCCGGGCAGAGCTTTAGGCTGAGGTGATTCCTGACGAATGCCCTGGCACAGATTCACTCTGCAGGCTGTGCCAAGGGGCATCCAGGGGTTTTCCAGCCGAGGATGAGGGTCAGCGTGGCCAGCCCAGGGTGTCCAGAGCCAGTGTTTGTGTGAGGCTGTGCAGCTCAGCAATTGCCCTGCTGCTGCCCTCGTGCTCCCAAATGCTCACTGCTCACTCCGTAATGCATCTTCAGCTGCACCACAATTGTCTAATGGGGCATTGAGAGCAATATTAAAATCTGCAGGGCCCCATAGTGGGGGTTCCCTCCACTCTGCTCGTGTGAGAGATTAAATGAAGATTTGTCCTTCCTGCCAATGTCTTAATAATTATCTTCAACTTAACATCGCTGTCCAATTCATTCTTTTTCAGTGAAAAAGAAAAGAAATTGGCATAAGCATGACACTGGCCAGACAACAGAGGTGAAGCCTGTACAGAACGGGAGCCAGGTGTTTATAAAAGAGCTGCGAAGTCGGACGTTTCCCAGGTGGGTGTTTGGAGTTTGGGGTGCAGGGGCAGTGCTGGTGCTGCCGGGGTCCTGCCAGCCTGGGGATGGGCTGTGCTGGGAGCACTGTAGGTACTGATGGTTAAACCAGGGCTGTTTGATTGCATGTCCCAGGTTCTGCCCTTGCTTGTATTTGTGCAGCTGTATTCGGATCTCCTCTCAGCTGAGCCCAGTTCCTGTGGATTTCCACAGATGCTAGGATTTGGGAAGGGAAGAATCATGGGATCATGGAATGGTTTGGGTGGGAAGGGACCTTAAAGCCCATCCCATTCCACCCCTGCCACGGGCAGGGACACCTTCCACTGTCCCAGGCTGCTCCAAGCCCCAATGTCCAGCCTGGCCTTGGGCACTGCCAGGGATCCAGGGGCAGCCACAGCTGCTCTGGGCACCCTGTGCCAGGGCCTGCCCACCTCCCAGGGAACCATTCCTTCCCAACATGCAATCTAAATCTCTCCTAGTTTAAAACTCTTCTCCCTTGTCCTGTCACTATCTGCCTCTGTAGGAAGTCACTCTTGCTGTTTTTTATAGCCCCTTTTAGGCACTGAAAGTGGCTCTAAGATTTCCCCAGAGCCTTGTCTTCTCCAGGCTGAACCAGAGTGTGTTTGGCTCCAGAACATCCACTTTTATAAGAAACTAACCCACTTATTGCATAGAATTCTCCAGTTCTCAAAATTGTAATGACTTTGCTGAAGTCTGTCCCCATCTTGGCCAGAACAATGACATGCTCAGCTGCTGGGTGACAAAGGCTCTCTCACTGGGGTAATGAATGGTGCTAATTGTTAGGTGACATGTCCCACATGTTATTAGGCTGCTCCACAGCCATTTGCGAGACTGATCATTTTCTTTTGGCTCTTTAATGTACGCTGTAGCCAAATAAATCCTTAATTATTAATAACTAATTATTTTAGAAGAATCCTTGGAGACTGGCGAAGTAAACACAGAACTTCTTCCTTTTTATGGAGAGTTTAATTTAACATTTAATTTAAGATACTAGTTTTAGGCTGCTTAAGGAAAAAACTGACAATAATTCTGGAAAGTGTTTCGCAGCTTTTACAGATGTGTTTTGCTGAGCTCAGGATCCAGGATTTTTACTTGCTTGGCTATTTTTATTGGGGCCTGCAAGGTTTTTTATCTTTGCTGTTTATCTTTTTTTTTTTTTTAATTTGTAATTTGACAGGTTGCACAGCTCATTTTAAAAAAGATTTATGGCCCAGGCAGACTGATTTCAGTAACCTCGGGTGGCCTCTGAGACTGCAGTCACACATCCAGGATCTCTGAGTCACTCCAGAATTGTTATAAATAATACAGCCCCCCACTTTTTCTCTTTGTTTCTCATTAATGTGTGCATAAGAAAATCCTGCTGCCAGATGAAATCTCCTGAGACAGAAGGGTCTGTAGCACAAAGAAATGCCTGCAAGATCCGGGCCTCGGACACAAAGTCTTGTGGAGAAATTTTCTCCTCCGGAGCAAAGGGGTGAGATGTGCAGATGTGAGAGGCCAGGCCCCAGTGCTCATCACCCTGAGAGCGCTGCAGGGGAGAGGGGCTGGGACCAGGAGCATCACTGCTGAGAGAATGGCAGCCCCCAGTGAGGGCTTGGCAGGGGCTCAGGTCAGAAGGAGCACTGAAGAGAGCAAAAAGGCAGAAAATATAATTCTTGTCATTCTGTTCTAAAATGTTTAATACCAAAAGGCACTGGAGTAGCAAGAGTGGCAGTGATGACAATTAAATTGATTCTTCCCTGAGAGGGTGGGAGGCACAGGGTGCCCAGAGCAGCTGTGGCTGCCCCTGGATCCCTGGCAGTGCCCAAGGCCAGGCTGGATGGGGCTGGGAGCACCCTGGGACAGTGGGAGGTGTCCCTGCCACTTCAAAATGATCTGCAGAATATTTCCTGAGCATGTTACTTGACTGCTTTAAAATGATTTACAAAACATTCCTGGGGCCATTTATTTGAGATTGGGTAACGTTTCTAATCTTACCTTCTTTAGAGTGACACATTTAACACTAATTCCTTTAACATTGATCACTGGTAGCTCGACCGATGCTACAGCTGAGGAAAATGGTCTTTTACTGTAAGATGTTATTTTAGGAGTTCCCAGTAGCTGGAGCATGAGGCTTGAGCGATTGGTGTTGCATGATTTTACTGTGCCCTTCATGCTTTGGAATAATTGGGGTTTTGGCTTATGCACCTGATTTGCATATAATTCCTTTTCCATAGCGCCTTCCTTTCAGCAGAGAATCACAGAACGCCCTGAGCTCAGTGTGGAAGAGCTCACCCCTGAATCTGCGAGCCCCTCACCCCTGAATCTGAGCCCCTCACCCCTGAATCTGTGAGCCCCTCACCCCTGAATCTGCGAGCCCCTCACCCCTGAATCTGAGCCCCTCACCCCTGAATCTGTGAGCCCCTCACCCCTGAATCTGCGAGCCCCTCACCCCTGAATCTGAGCCCCTCACCCCTGAATCTGTGAGCCCCTCACCCCTGAATCTGCGAGCCCCTCACCCCTGAATCTGAGCCCCTCACCCCTGAATCTGTGAGCCCCTCACCCCTGAATCTGCGAGCCCCTCACCCCTGAATCTGAGCCCCTCACCCCTGAATCTGTGAGCCCCTCACCCCTGAATCTGCGAGCCCCTCACCCCTGAATCTGAGCCCCTCACCCCTGAATCTGTGAGCCCCTCACCCCTGAATCTGCGAGCCCCTCACCCCTGAATCTGAGCCCCTCACCCCTGAATCTGTGAGCCCCTCACCCCTGAATCTGCGAGCCCCTCACCCCTGAATCTGAGCCCCTCACCCCTGAATCTGTGAGCCCCTCACCCCTGAATCTGCGAGCCCCTCACCCCTGAATCTGAGCCCCTCACCCCTGAATCTGTGAGCCCCTCACCCCTGAATCTGCGAGCCCCTCACCCCTGAATCTGAGCCCCTCACCCCTGAATCTGTGAGCCCCTCACCCCTNTCTGAGCCCCTCACCCCTGGATCTGCGAGCCCCTCACCCCTGGATCTGCGAGCCCCTCACCCCTGGATCTGAGCCCCTCACCCCTGGATCTGTGTTTGCTTTCGCAGTGCTGAGGACATAGTGGTGAAGGTGCCAGGCAGCCAGCTGACAGCGGAGTACCTGGAGGAGAAGGGCTTCTCAGAGCCCATCCTGGTGCCCAAGAAGGACGGGCTGGGCCTGGCTGTGCCTGCCCCCACCTTCTACGTCAGCGATGTCGAGAACTACGTCGGTGGGTACCCAGGGAGCAGCTGGCATCGGCCACTCCGAGCTCAGCTGCCTCTTAGAAATTATCAGTTGTATAGAAAATTGTAAAATACACTGTACAACGTTGTCTGTGCCGTGAGCTGTGCTGCTTTCAGTGTTTGTCATGCAGTGGCAGCTTGTAGTTAGCAATTAAGCCACTCTTGTTGTGTGCAGCAGCCTGGCAGCGAGGCAGAGCCAGCCCTCACTGCTCCCCTCAGCTCTGCACGGGAGCTGACAGCCAAAGCAGAGCAGGGAATGGTTTTCCCAGGGATGTGACTACCAAAGCACCATTTGATGGGTATTTATGTGCATACACATCTCTCATGCATGTGTCTGTGTGGGTACACACATAAGCAACAGGGAGCATCCAAGGGCTGCAAAGGTGAGGAAATCAGAAGACTGAGATGTTTCTGGATGCGTTAACTCACCCCAAGCACAGAAAAGGGGGCAAGGCAGGCTGTCCATCAACCTCTCCTCTCCACTGGATTCGTGTGCAGGGCCGGAGCGCAGTGTGGATGTCACTGATGTCACCAAGCAGAAGGATTGCAAGATGAAGCTCAAGGAATTTGTGGATTACTACTACAGCACAAACAGGAAAAGGGTCTTAAATGTCACAAACCTGGAGTTCTCTGACACCAGGTAAGGGTCCAGCCTGCTGCACGGTAATTACTACAGATTTATTTTGATTTATAATTTGTGTTTAATTTATTATTTTGTATATAAAATATATCTATATAATAATATGGCTGTATATTATACTATGTGTTTATTTTTGAATTGTATTACTATTACTTACATAGAATTATATATAAATTACAATTCTAAATTACTGAATCCCACATTGTATCTGGGATGTGTGGCTGGGTTCAGCCTCTGCCTTCCCCAGTGCTTTTCTTCTTTACGGAGCATTCTTTAACCATGGGGTAGAAGCTTCTGGTTGCTCCAACTTTAGGTGTAAGGTAACATGTCACTGGGTGTCCTTTGAGGAGAATAACTTTGGAATTTTGTTATAATTCTGTAACCCTACAGCATATGTTACAGTTCTGGTTTCAGTGCTTTTTGCAGGTAACCTGTGATGTGTCTGGCAGCAGCTCAGGGTCAGGGGGATGCTGACTTCCTAAGACCAGGCTGGGGGTGATGATGCAGATCAGAGGGATTGGATATTGGGAAGAAATTCCTCCCTGTGAGGGTGGGGAGGCCCTGGCACTGGGTGCCCAGAGCAGCTGTGGCTGCCCCTGGATCCCTGGCAGTGTCCAAGGCCAGGGAATGAGATGATCTCTAGGGTCCCTTCCCACCCAAACCATCCTGCAGGTCCATGATCAGCTGTCAATGCTGAGGGCACTGCCTGGTGCTCTCTGGAGCTGTGCTGCCAGGACTGAGCCCTGCTTTCCCTGCAGCAGTGGGCAGGGCCATCCATGAGATTTGGAACACCAGAAGCTGTGCAGATCGTTTTCAGAGGCTCTGTGGTCCTCTGGGGTCGCTGAGGCTTCCAGAAGGGAAGCACCAGGAAAAGGAAAAGATCCTTTTGCTTACAAACACACTGCACAGAGGAGAACAAATGTCAGCAGAAAAAAAAAGAATGGTTGTTTTGGGAGGCATTCTGCTTCAGCAGGAAGGCTTAGAAAAGACGTCTGGTGGATAATGCCAAGCTCATTTTGCCAGGCATTCCCCTGATCCCCGTAGCTGGGATTTAGTGGTGCACACCCATCACTGCAGAGAGCAGCTCTGCTCAGTGCAGGTTTGAGACCACCGGGATCCTCGGCAGAGATTTTTTCAGCTTTCTGCCATTATCCCCAAATAATGGGATGTCTTTTTTCCTGAAGGACTGCTGGAGCTGTCGTTCATACACTGCTAATCTAGACATTAATAGCAAATATTTTATTTCTTAGCACAGACAGTGACAGTTTAATTGAATGCACAGCTCCATCTTCCCTGCCATGGAAATGGAGCTATTGTCACCAGGGCTTGACACCGAGCACAAATGACATGTGGGAGCATTTAATATGGGTTTGAAGTGCAGATGCTCTTACTGATGTGGTATTTTAGAGTGTCCAGCAGTGAATCTTCACCTCCTGCGCTATCAGCCCAAATTTTGGACTATTTGAACCTAAAATTTAGCGCATTCTAGGATGAAACACTAAATACCTGGTTGTCATGCCACTGCGTCGTCTTAGCTGTGATTAGAGTATATGTTATATATTTGATAAAAACATAATATGTGAATGATATAAATAAATAAATAGGAACATACGTTCAATGTGAATGAAGATAATAATTTGTGTAAATTTAGATGCATATCCAGTAAAAGTATGTTCTTAATGTAAATAGATTCATTCATATAAATTATAGAAATATATAATATATCTTGTCTTTTAAATATATTCACATTATCAACCCAAATGAGAATTTTTCCTTCTTCTGAGCTTTTAATATAATTTAGTCAATCTGAATAAGATCGCTGATTTTCAGCATCAGCTCAAGACTTATTTATCCATAAGCATTAATGTTATTATTACTTGAATTATTAGTATTAAGCTTAACTTGCTAATTTTTAAGGTTTGTAAGACAATTTCTGTCGAAGGGCACACATTTCACTTTCTCTTCTGAAGGGGGCTGGAAAGGTGACTGTGGTGACAGCAGGGTTGGTACCTGAGCCTGCAAAGAGGCAGGGGCTGGAAAAAAACAGCAAATATTTGATCATAGATCATACAGCTGAAAGAAGGCAAAGGATTGGTGTTAGGTCATCACACTTAAAAACCCCAAAATCTCTGTTTGTAAACAGTTTTCCCTAATTTTCTGAATGAAGAGCAGTTCCACTGGCACAAGAGGAGCTGCTCCAGTTTGCCATGCAAGAATCAGCCACACGCACCTCTTGCCACCCCAGGGTCCTGGTGCTCTGTTTTAAAAGCTGCCCGTGTGTTCTCCCTTCTCTCTGTAAGGATGTCCAGCTTTGTAGAGCCTCCTGATATCGTTAAGAAGCTGTCCTGGGTGGAAAATTATTGGCCTGATGATGCTCTGCTGGCCAAGCCCAAAGTGACCAAGTACTGCCTGATCTGCGTGAAGGACAGCTACACCGACTTCCACATAGACTCGGGGGGGGCTTCTGCCTGGTACCACGTGCTGAAGGTGAGGGAGCCTGGCTTTCGGGTGTGTCTGGTAACAAACTCTGTTTTATACACAAAGACTGTCATAGGATTCTCTCCAAAATTCAGCTCTCAGTGTTTTCATCATTGTCCTGCTGTATCTGAGCCGTAACTGCTCTAAGTGGGTGCACTCCCAGCAGAGCCAGGGTCTCCTGAGTGAGGAAGCACTCGGAGCATGGAAGTCCTCTGTGTATTTTCTCCCTATTAGGATTTTAATATTTGTTTAGTGCCTTCTGCACAGACATCACCCTAGGCCTTAAACACCACGTCCTGTTTTTGCAGCGTGATGGAACCTGGCACTGCAAACCTTTTGCACCATCACTCCCACAAATCTGAGCAGATGTGGTCAGCTGTGATTTAATTATTTCAGCCCTGTCTGTACAAAGCCAACTAATTAATTTTATTTAAATACTGCCAAAAGACACAACGTTACATGTATATTTAGATAAATATTTGTGTGTGTGTGTCTCTACGTGTGTATTTGTGCCAGTGCAGTGTTGTTTGGTTTGGCTGCTTGTTGCTAATTTTATATTTCTAATTCAGGGAGAAAAGATCTTTTATCTCATCAAACCAGCCTCTGCAAATATTTCTCTGTATGAACGCTGGCAGTCAGCAGCAAATCACAGTGAGATGTTCTTTGCAGACCAAGTAGATAAGTGTTACAAATGCACCGTGAAGCAAGGCCAGACACTCTTCATCCCATCAGGTGAGCAGGCTGGGAGAGGAGGGCTTTCCTCAGCCTTTAGAGCAGCACATCCAAAATGCCAGAGGGGTGGGATTTGACAACTTTCTCTGACAAAGTATGAAGCCTAATTCTCAGTAGAGGCTTTATTTCTTGTGCTTACAAACAAACCAAACCAAACCAGAACTTTTACTGCTTTCTATTAATACTTTAGCAGCCTTTTGAAAGTAAAACCAGTAGGTAGAGTGTTCTACCCATGGTCTAGCTGGGTTGTGGTAACTCATGAGTTCTCTTTCTGTATCCACCATGACCTTGGTGCTTTCTGACACCTGACAGACAATTTACATTGAATGAGTTTGCATTCTGACCATGACACCCCCAAATCCTTGTCACAGACATTAATCCCCTGTGACACTCAGGAGCTACAGGTGCCTGCATGAGTGTGAACGTGCATTTGTTGTTGCACATGAAGCCAAAGACCTTGGTGTCACAGATTTCTATGGGTTAGTTGGCAGGCTCAGGCTTTCACTGGATATTGGGGATGGTGCATTTTGTTTTTCTTGGTTCCTGGGAGGATCTCCATGAGGATAGGGAGTTAATCAGAAAATAGTGCAGGGCTTGAAGTGAACACAGTTCAGCTCCAGCCTATCTTCCTCACTTTCCTCTCCCCATGGACAATAATTTCCTCATTTGCATTGCTGTTTCCAGCCCTCCCTGTTACCTGCTGAAACTGGGACAGGGACTTTCTGTCCCTCTCTGTGCATTTAAATGAAGCAGAGCCCCCTGAGCCTTAATCTGAGTGCAGGCAGTGACAGCACCTGGGAGCAGGGCTCAGGAGGCAGCAGCCAGGAGTGACACAGTAGTGACTCACTGTGTGTGAGGAGATTCGTGCATCAAATGTTTGCACACTTGAATTTTACCTTGAGTGTAAGAAGGGGAAAGTAGGTGTTTCTCTTACGACCATCTGTGGAGCAGATGGTGGAACAAACACAGAGCAATTTATATAGAGAGTCACTAACTTGAGGGGATTTTTGTATGAAGATACGTGTTGGGAAAACACCTGATTCTGACACTGTGATAAAGCACATGTCAGGAGCTGCTACAGGGTTTTGTGGAGACAGGAAAGCAGCTGCCATTATGTAGCAAAACAAAGAAGGGACCAGAGGCATCTTTGTTCAAAGTGTGTGTGGTTCTGGGGCTGGGCTGTGTGGGTAAGATGCTCAGTGAAGTACAGATATCATGTTGGGATTGAAGTCTGTGGTACTGCCCTTCGAGTTTTTGTCTTGAGGACTCCTCTCTCTCTTTTAGGTTGGATTTATGCAACTCTAACACCAGTAGACTGCCTGGCCTTTGCAGGACATTTTCTACACAGTCTAAGCGTGGAAATGCAGATGAGGTAATCTGTCTTTAAAATCTGAAGTCGTGTAGAGGCTCAGTTTTTAATAAATCAGTAATAATGAATCATTGACAGTACTGTTGGTGTAGCTCTTGGGCAGCTTTGGGTGGTGCACCCACCTCTGTCCCCTCTGGCCGTGTTCCCTCGTGCTGAGCTATCCTGAGCTGTCCTCACACCTTACAAAGGTGCACCCCCCTCTGTCCCCTCTGGCCGTGTTCCCTCGTGCTGAGCTATCCTGAGCTGTCCTCACACCTGTTGCACAATGCACGGGAGGATACCTGAGGTGCCTGGGTTGGTGTGGCCACATCCTGAAGGAAGAACTGTTGCAGACTGCCTGGAGTTTTACCCTGGCACCTGCCATTCACTGCTGGATAAGCCCCCACCTGCTCAGCTGGGCGCTCTGCCCAGTGAAAGACAATACGAGCAGTTCTTTACTGACTCTGGTCAAATAATGCAATAAAACATCGTACATCTGTACCTCAGTTTTTCACTGGTGCTGTCATGTTTGGCTTCTGGCCTGGTGCCAGCCCACATGGCAGCAGGACAAAGGGGGACACACTGCAGAGTGACCCTGGGACTTTGGGGACACACTCGTGCTCAGCCATGCTCAGGCTCCTGTGGCTTTTCTTGCAGGGCATATGAAGTAGAAAGGCGATTGAAAATCGTCAGTCTGACCCAGTTTCCAAACTTTGAAACAGCGTGTTGGTACATGGGGAAGCATCTACTAGAGAAATTCAAAGGTAAAACTGCATTTCCTTGCTGTCTTGATGGCTCAGCTTTGAGGTCTGAGGACGTGGCCAGTGGGAGCACTGGGAATTAAACCCAACTTTTCTGTGAAGTTCAAACGCTTCCAAATCCGATTCCTGCAGAGCTGATCCAAACATCCATGTGTAAATGTTCTTTACAGATTCGGCCTTGCTTTGCTCTTTGCCTCTATTTATCCTACTATGAAATGTGTCCAGAGACACCCACCAGATCCTTCTATAACGAGAAAAATGTGTGTAATTCATCCACAAGGTGCTTCTTCAGAATTCAGTCAGAATCACAGAACTGCTGATGGCTCCTTTCTATTCCCAGAGCCTGGGATGGGTGTCCATGGAAGTCAGCTTGGGCATGGGAGCGGGGGGAGCCTAAGCAGTGCCAGAGTAGCCAGAACTGAGAGGAGCACAGGCTGGGAAGGCTCAGCTGCATCTGGGACACAGTAAAAATACTGCTTATTGCTGTCAGGGTGTAGCAGGGATTCATTTGTGGGGACCAACTCTCAAGGAGTTAACTTCAGCTTTCCCAGCTATGATTTTCACATTAAATGCTTTCTGTAAACAACTCTGGCTGTCAGTGGTTGAGTGACACTGGGTTTTTTCTCTGCTTAGGTTTGCATAAAGCTGGACAACAACCTCCTGCTCATCTCCTTCAAGGAGCAAAGATTCTCAATGGTGCTTTCAGGTCGTGGACTAAAAAACAGGTAGGAGAAGCAGCCTGGATTGATGTAATGTGTTTGTTAGTTGCTGGAGCAGAGAGGAAATTCTGGAACAAATAACATCTCCATTGCAAAACATCCAGTTCTAAGATGCCAAAGAGGAGCAATTGGGAGAACTGGGGGTGAGCAAAGTGATGTTGCACTTGTGAAAATGCAATAATATCTGAAAAAAGATGATTGACTTTGTTGTTCTCTCGGGACAACTCCTTACAATAACATCCAGAAGAGGGAAAAAAATATTTATTTCTTATTTGAACATCTAATGCAGTCAAGATTGATTTCAATACATAGGAAAAAATATGGACAACTCACTTCAAGAGGGTTTTTTTCTATTTTTGAAGAAAACATGCACAGAAACAGCAGTTTGGCTTTGTTGTGTTCTAGGCTTTAGCAGAGCATGAAGATGAACTACCAGAAAACTTCAAACCAGCACAACTTATCAAGGACCTTGCCAAAGAAATAAGATTAAGTGAGGTTTGTGCTGTTTTTGGAATATTTGCTGTATTGGGGCTATAGAATGCATGGAGGTGTCACCCTCTGAGGGTGGTACCACGTCCTGCTGGGGGAGGGGTGTCACAGCAAGAGGTGACCACAGCTGGCTCAGTTCCTGTAGGGAGACACTGTGCTGCATTCCACCCTGCTCCTAACCACATCCAGAGACCTCAAAACTGGAATCTATCTTGTCCTTTGATCCTCTTTGATGTAGTATTTAAGCTTTCTGATTGTCAGAATGGCAAGTTAAGCAGAAACTAATTTCTTTTTAATTAGTCAGTGTTAATTTTAATTGGGCAGCTATTTTACTGCTAATTTTTCCCGAGGGCATGAAATGTGATTCTGCTATATTTATCACACCAGAATTAAATGGAAAGGGGTTTTTGTTCAAGCTGATCAGCATTTTAAGCAGGAGACTGTTCATTTTATGCATCCTGTGTGGACAGGCCATTGAACAGTCCCCCGTGATGGTACAACCCAGTGAGAGGTACAGTCCCTACCAAGCCTCTGGAGTTGCTCCAGGCCAGACTTGAGGAATGTGGGGGTGGGAATTGGTGAGCAGAGCATTACTGAGGCCTCGGTCAGACTGACCTGTGCTGCAGATCCCCCTCCATCACACCTTTGGGGGTCTCTGGGGTTTGTTTCCCCCTGTAATGGAGGATGCAGGTGAATATCCAGAATGGGACAGGTGTGTCTGAACACCTTCTGCTTTGTGCCAAACCACAGAACGCTTCAAAAGCCAGCAAAGCAGACACGAGTGCCAACCCCCCGGCCGAGGAGATCTGTCCTGTGCAGAAGGAGGAGGCTCCGTCGCCCGTCCGCGTCACCCCTCCGCCCCCACCCGTAGAAAAGCTCCCTAAAAAAAAGACTCCCAAAACTGTGAAAACCCCCAAACAACTCAAGCCATCCAAACCCCCGAAGCCTCCCAAGCCCCCCAAACCGCCCAAAACACCGAAAGTGAAGGGAGAAGGCAAAAAGAAAGGAAAGAAGGCAAAGGAGAGCCCACCACCAGCCATCCCCAACCTCGACCTGCTGGAGGCACACACGAAGGAGGCTCTGACCAAGATCGAGACGCCAAAGAAGGGGAAGGTGGGTCACGTTTTAGCCTCTCCCTCTTCTGCCACCCTCAGAGAGATAAAATCACTCCATAAGCCTCTAGCAAAGAGTGATGTGTGCAGCACATTGTGCAACCCTGGCTCTGCAGAGGCAAAGGGAAGGATTGTAACTGCTGGCTCATTGCCCTCCTTTTACCCAGCTTTGGATTTGGTTTGAGTGTTTGCTTGGTTATTCATTGACATGGAGCCTCCCAGAAACCCACTGATATCAAGAGGTGTCAGTGATGAAAGAACTCTAAAGTACCTCATTTGCCTGAGGTGTTGCTCTGGAATGAGTGACTGAAAATAGAACAATTGTTTTCTTCCACTTTTGCCCATGTAGGACAGGTTTCTTTTTGATGTCCTTTAATTCTGATGCCCTTTAATTCAGCAGGACTTTTGCTGCTGATTTCAGTAGGGGCCAGGATCCATCGAGGCACTGACAGAGGAATGGTTGTGCGCTGCTCGTGAAGAAATATCCATAAATCTTTCCTAAAATGCTTCTGAGGTTCTAACAGGTTGTGTGCAGTTTGTGAAACCTGTCACGGGGTGACAGACAGGGAGAGGAGTGTGTTGGTGTATCAAGGAGAAGTGCAGCTGCTCTTCTGCAGACTCTGAAGGAGCAATATTTGATTGAATCTCAGTTTGGGGTTCAAAAAGAATAAATGGGAGTTTTCACAAATATATCACATTATTTTCCAGATAAAGCCTGTGTTTCTGACATGCCAGCACTCCATCCTCATTCACAGGACTTTTTTCTGACTTTTTTCCCCAGGCTGCAAAGAATGTTTTAAGTGTTCCCAATAAGGAATCTGCGAGCAAGCAGAACGAGGTGGAGAAATTTGAAGTTCGAGAGCAAAATAAAAGCAAAACAGAAGCCAAATGGAAATATAAGGTAATGTCTCCTGTTAAATTCTGCCACATGGGGATAAGGCAAGGGTGGAGAATTGTTTGTGGCTCTGCCTAAAGAGAGAGAAGGAGGCACCGATTTTCAGTTCCCAAAGCAAAGAGAATTAAGCAGAAAATAGTCAATGAATCCCTGATAAGGGAAGAGGGGGGATGGATTCTTGTGCTGAATTCTCCATTTATCCATAGTGACACCGAACTGGTAACACTGAGATGGTTCAGTGTTGATCCCTTCTGTGATCCTTGCTCTGACACCGTCCTACTACTTCAAGTCTGAAATCAATAACTAATGAGAAATCAATAACTAATCAATAATTAACTAACAGCTAATAATCAAGAACTGGCAGGGGTGGAATGAGATGAGATGGGCTTTAAGGTCCCTTCCCACCCAAACCATTCTGGGATTCCAGGATTCTCTTTCTGTCTGCCTAAAGATGAATGGATTCTGAGGATACCTGGGAAGCTGGAACATAAATGACTCATTTAACTGATTTATTTATTTTGTTTTGGTCTTCTGCCTTTCAGAACAGCAAACCTGATTCACTTCTAAAAATGGAAGAAGAACACAAATCGGAAAAGACGCCTTTATCAGGAAATAAAGACAACAAATTCACATTCCCTTTCTCCAATAAGAAATTGCTTGGGTAAGTAAAAATATGACAACACACATCAACTAAAAAAGGAAATTGAAACGTCATTATTTATGTTTTTTACACAAGAAGATGAAAATCTGCCTTTTTGGTCAATGTAGAAAATACTCTATCACTAAAACTTCTTCTAGTGCTCTAGTCAGAATCCTATTTTGAGATATAAATCATAGGTTCAGAAATGTGTTTGTAAAATTATTCTAATTGCTTTGGCATCCCTGAAAGAATTCAATTTGCTTGAGATTTCTGCATAGAGATACTCGTTGTTTGTCAAGTCACAAGCTGTTTTCTACTCAGAGTGTTGTTACTGATTTGTAAATATTTTCTTTTCAGTTCAAAGGGTGTCAAAACCCATCTGAACACCAGCGTGTTTGGGTCACTGCAGAATTTTAAAGAGGACAAAGCCAAACCTGTACGGGATGAATATGAATATGTGTCAGATGATGGTGAACTCAAAATTGATGAGTTTCCAATCAGAAGAAAGAAAAACACTGCAAAAAGAGAACTGCCCTGTAAGGATATTTCCTGGGTTGTCTTTATCTGCTGAACAAAGTCTTAGATGGTGATGGTCTGAAACATCAACATAGTCTTTAAAATCTATGTGATAATCTATATGGGATCTATGTGATTTATAACAAAAAAAAGCCGCGTGTTCACTGTGAGTGAAATGCAAGTGGAATAGGAGGGCTGCTTTTTGGAGGGGAAAAACCCATGACTTTTTGTTTCTTTTCATTTGCTCAGTTTTATCAGATAAAAAGGAAGCCCTGCAGCACACTCCTGTTAAGAAGCCAAAGGTGGAGTCGGTGCCGTACAAGGTATGAGGTTATTGTACCTTCACGAGGAGGCACTCCTACAACATGGGGCTCTTTGAGGTCCTTTCCAACCCAAACCATTCTGAGATTCTATTCCTGTGAGGTAGCACCTAAAGTGTTTGTTTTCTGTCACTCGGCAGAGCCTCTCTGCCCATCATGGGCTGAAATCTAGAACATTCCTTACCCAGGTGAGGATCCCAGCCCAGTCCCTGCAGTGTCAGTGAGCCTGGGTGTAGCTCACCTGCAGCAGTGGGACAGCCCAGGTGTGAGTTTGCTCTGTGTTGGCACTGAAGCTCAGTGCTGGAAATAAAATGACATTAAAAGTAAACGTTTTACTCAGCTGTGGTTAATACGAATCCATATTATGATACCTGAATAAGTCAGAAAAAGCAAAATAGTTAAGACAGAATCAAAGATGACCAAAATGTTTGGCCTTAAATACTAAGGAATCCTTTTCACCCTGGATTGTCCCTGGGACATTCAGGAGAAGGTGCAGACCCCTCAGTCTGAGTCAGTACCTGCGTTCTGGGGCTGGTGGTGCAGGAGCCTGAGGAGGCAGCCCCTGGAGACAGCAGAATGGCACTCCAGGCAATAAGGGCTGGTTTATTAGACACCAGACTGCAGTGCCCAGAGATGCCAGCCCAGAGAGGGCCAGGTGTGGGCAGCTCCCTCCAGGGCCTCCCATGACCCTGTCCCTAAGGACCTGTCCCATTCCTCTGCCCGATCTCCCCAGCCTGCTGCTGTGGGATTGGCAGGGCTGGGTCTGTCCCCGTGCCTGGATTGCCAGCATTAATGGCCCTGCAGGATGCAGGATGTGCCTGCTGCAGGTCCTGGCAGAGCCCCTTCCCCTCCTAGAGCCCCAGCAGGGCTGGGAAGGCAACACAGCCCCTGGAAACACCACTGTCAAAGGGGATTGATCCCACGAGCAGGATCAGATCTCAAAGCTTTGGAAGGGGAAAGAAAAACCTGCCATGCCTACAGGCTGCAAGGAAATGGACTTTCACCACGTACTTGGTTTTGTTCTTTTTTTTAGTAAGCAAACTCTAAAGGCTAGGCCTGTGTCCTTGGGGGAGCAGCAGGCTGCAGGAGTGATTGTGCTGTTCTTGTGGACCAGCTCAGTGAGTTCCCACCTTTTTTGAGCCCTTTCCTTGTTTTTGCAGAGCGAGGACTCATCAGATGAAGACTTGCTCCACATTGACACAGAGGCAAAGCCGGGACGCAATTCCAAAGTAAAGAAAGAGAGTGGAAGTTCAGCAGGAATTCTTGATCTTTTGCAGGCAAGCAAGGAAGTTGGGGGTTTAGAGTATAACACCAACAGGTACGCACCAAGGGATGCCTTTCCCTCTTACCTGTGAACAAAACTGCTCCTTTGTGGTTGTGTGTGAGTGAGAATGAATTGTGCAGCTTGGTAACTGCTTTTTCTCCAGTAAGCAAACTCCTCCTTTTTCCTGTGATCTGGAGGGAGAGGTAGGAAAGATTTTGGTGGTATAATTTGAACAAAGAGAGGATTTCCCATCTGTAGATGCTGAACATCAGTTTTAGCAATAATGCTGTAAGAGATGAATCATTCAAAAGGAGGAGAGAGTTCAGTGACTGCAGCTTGAGGGTGGGAATTATGGTTTTTAATGCAGTGAGATGGTAACAAAGGAATCTAAATGGCCAGCATTTCTCCCATAAGGCATTCTAAGGTGCCACAAATTCCAGGTGCTTGAAAGAAGGATACAGGAAACTTTCTACCCTCCCTCCCATCTCTGGTTATCATTCTTCTTCCCACCAAGGAATAAGGCAGTGAGAAGTGCTTGGGTGAACACCTTTGCCTTCCTACAGATGGGGGCATGTGGAATCTCCTCTGAGTTCTCTTTTTGTCTCTAGTGGTGATGAAAAAGGCCAGTGATTTTAAAATCAAGGCACATAATCACTGCACCTCTGCAGAAGGCTGCTCTTGACACAGCTGCTATTTCTAGAGATGAAATCTGATCTCCATTTAGTCCTGGTTTGCCTCTCTTGCTGCCCCTTCCCTGGGAAGGAGGGCTTGAGCAAACAGCCATCTCCTGTGGTGGTGGGGAGCATGGGGAGAGGTGTCCATGTCTGCAGCATTTAGGAAATTGAGTGTTTTTTGTTGTCTGAGCTCAGCTGGGTCAGTGGTTCTGGATTTTCCTGACCTCTTCAGATTTGGCCCCAACTCTGCTCCTGCTCTCTAAAAGAAATAATCACATTAACACTTGTCTGTTTGACCATCCCTGTGAATTCCTTTTCCATTCTGCATTATGGTTCATAATGGGATGAGTGTTTATGTTGATTTTACAGTTACATTTTGGCAGGTCATTAGACACATCAAAAAGTAGTTAGTAGTAGTTAGTAGTTAGGTGTGTCTAATGCTGTAATAAAGTTGCCAGGTTAATAAAACTCCCATGCTGGAAGTTTGGTATAAAAAAAGAAAATTTATCAACTATTATCAGAACTCAAAGAAATCTTCCTTGGCCATGTGTACACTGCTGCCCATTCTGTGGATAACACAGCTCACTGCGTGCTTTGAGATGGTCCTTGACAATTCTCTGCCTTGCTCAAGGTGCCTTTTGCTGTCTGCAAGGGGTTAAACTGCCAGAATAGAGCAGGACTTGGGCCTTTGCTTTCCCCCCTCAGCCTGGGCGCTGTACCCAGGGTGTTTGAAGGCTCTGTGGTTTCTGAAATCAAAGTCACACACACGGTCCCGTCACCAGACTCGGCGGAGTTACTGCACTGTGTGGGGTGGTTCAGTGGGAATGTGTCACATCAATGCTGGCTCTGGGATAAACACTGGGTTTTGGCAGTGTGTGCTGCATCTTGATTGGAAAAAGCCCCTGGTAAATGTAATTACTGTGTTTCATTTCATAATTACGCTCGGCTTTTCAAACAGCCGTATCGTGCTTTTTGAGACAAAAGGGAGGAAACGCGAGACGCAAACACGCCGTGTGGCAGCACCATGCCAGTGTGGTCACGTCTGGCTCTCAGGAACAATTCCCATCTTTCTCTGCTGGCAGGGCAGATTGAGGACAGGGAATGTGTGTATTTATGGATCTGTACATCGTGGGTGCTGCACGGAGCGGCCGTGCAGTGGGATCTCCTCTCAGTCTGTGCATGCATCCCTGTCAGAGCAGGGCTGGAGCTGCTGGACCCCAAGCTGTCACCTGGGAAGCAGGTCAGGGCTTTTTGTGACAGTGGCCTTATCTGAATCATGGGAAACTTTATTCTGTAAAACACTGGGCTGTCACTAGCAGCTGGCCACCCCAGAGGCCCTGATGGCACTGCCTCGAGTGCTCTAGGGAGCTGCAGCTCAGCCACGTGTGTCAGCAGGGCAGGAGAGGGAAGGACAGAGCTCCTGCAGAAAGGCTGCTGTGAGTGTGGGAATGGGCTGAAAGAACTGAAATGGAATATGGAAAAACCTTGGAGGGCGGGTCATCACCTGGTCTTGAAAGGAGCAAAATTACTTGTTGTGTCCAGGTCTGATTCAAAAATGGAAGAAAACACTGGGTTTGTGCTTGAAATTATTGGAGTTCCATACTTTTATACAACTGTGACTTCTCCAGAGCCACCACTCAGTCAGTAATATTCTGCTGAAATATTTTAAATTTAGTTTCTAAGTATGAGGGTACAGGTAGAAGACTCAGTCATTGCTGATGGAAGGAAGGAGATGATCTGCCTAGAGAGGCTGAACCCTTGGAGAGAGATGGCAGTGGTAGAACTGGTGGTGAAGAGTGAGGCACCAGCTCCCTACAGGACATCCTGCGTGGTGCAGGGTGCTGGGATGGTTCCTGTGCCCAGCCCCTGAGCCATCAGTGCTGCCCTGCTCCTGTCCCCAGCACAGCTGCTGGCCTGGTGCCCCTGCCCTGGCACGGGCTCTTGGCACACCTGCGGTGATACCACAGCCCCCTGAGCCTCCTTTTCTCCAGAGTGAGCCCCTTTCCCAGCTCCCTCAGCCACTCCTGGTGCTCCAGACCCTTCTCCAGCTCTGCTCCCTTCTCTGGACACGCTCCAGACCCTTCTTGTCCTGAGGAGCCCAGAAGTGACCCCAGGATTGCAGTGGGGCCAGAGCAGTGCCAGCACAGGGGACGGGCAGTGCCCTGCTCCTGCTGCCACACCACGGCTGGCACGAGCCAGGCAAAGGCACAAACCACTGCCAGTGTGTCTGTCAGAGTGTGCTCCTCTCTCTGCATCCACAGCAGCAGTGACAGCCTGAGGACAGCAAAACCAGGCTGCAGGGCTGCAGGCAGGTCTGAGCTGTCCCCCAGTGCCACCTCCTGTGTGTTTGGAGGTGGCTGTGCAGATAGAGCAGGGCCAGGAGCACTCTGGCTGCTTTGTTCCTGCTCCAATGCTCTTTTGAAATGTTTTTTTTAAGCCATAATTGTAACTCTCTGGTAGTTTACTTTCATAAATGTGGTTTTTTAAAAATCATTGCTGAAGCTACAGAAAGGGGATATGGCTCTTCCAGAGCTTCAAAATTGCTTCCTGAGTCTTCTTGAATTATTTTTGGCTTAGAAAGCTGAAATACTCCTGATGGAAGCACACCAGCCACGTGCCCTAATGAGAAACACTCTGCCCCATGTGCAGCTCTGTCTCTGAGACATTTCCCCCTTTTCAGGTTGGTGTTTGACTCTCAGAACCACTGTTTTTGATCATATCCCACCATTTATTTGTTGAAGTTTGTGTTGCTTAAGGCAGTTTCTCTCTGATTTGCCCATTTAGTGGTCAGTATTTGATGGTCTGTTTGCAGTGTTTTGAGAGTCCAGCGTTTGGAAAAACAGTTCAGGGAAAAAGACTGGAAGAAAATATGATAATTCCTTGTAGATGATGCAAAATATTCCTTTACCAGGGAGAAGGCAGAGGAGAAGGCATGATATTGGAGGGATTTAAATGGCTCTTTCCTAAATAAGTTTTCTGATGTTCTTCTATTTGTTGAGTCTTGAACTAACACTAGTCTTAACTAATTTTCAGGATTATGAATAAATGCCATTAGAGCCCAGAAACTTCCTTTAAGGTCTTGTAGGTTACTCTATTCAGAGCCCAGATTAAGCTCAAGCAGGAGAAAGTGATGTGGTGCTGTTAATTCTCTTGCATATTTGTGGCTTCTATTGCACAACAAATGTATAACAAGCATGACAGATACTATTGCCACAGGAAGGTTTTTGTGCATTTCACTGCTTGCCCAAACTCCAAAGTTCTGGAAATATTGTATGATGTGTTCTGCCAGTCTCAGAATTAATTTCCAGCAGCTCCTGGAGTGGTGACAGCCCGTGGTATGAACTGGGACCAAAAACTTGCAGGCAGTTTGGAGCAGAGCCCCCCACAACATCCCCCAGCAGTGCTGATGCATGAGCTCTGCTTTTATGGGAGCTGGTGGTATAGACTATAAATAATACTATAAAATATGATGATGATGAGGAGGATGATTTGGTAGTTTAGAAAAATAACATTAAGATAGGTAGATAGGTAGCTAGCTAGCTAGCTAGATATTAAAAGATGATGATGAGGAGGAGGAGGATGATGATGATAGTTGGTAGTAGAGACACTGTGCCGCCAGGAATTCTGCTGTGGGCTTTGGGAAGTTCCCTGAGCCCTGCCCAGAGCGCTGACAGCCCCCAGGGACCTGCCCACACCTCCCTGGCTCCTGGGCCATCACCCCCACAGCTGAGGTGCTGACTGTGGTACTCCTGTTCCATGAAATTCCCCACTGGCCCTGGTGGTGTGTCCAGCTACTCAGAGGAACCAGGGACTCTCTCCTAGCACAACTGCCATGGAAGAGTGAGCTGTCTGGAGGGGTTGGTGTTTCTGGAATCACTGAGCGCTCCGGTGTTTCTCCCTGTGTCCCACAGCCAGCCACCTGCCTCCCCCAGCACGCAGGAAGCCATCCAGGGCATGCTCTCCATGGCAAACCTCCAGGCCTCAGAGTCCTGCCTTCAGACGTCGTGGGGCACCAATCAGGCCAAGAACAACTCCTTCTCCACACAAAACTCGAAAAAAACTGGTGGTGGCAGCAACAAAAACGCCGGGAAGCGGCTACTGAAGAAAAGCACAAAGAACAGCATCGACATCGAGGATTACGATGAGGACCAGGACCACTTGGATGCCTGTTTTAAGGACTCGGATTATGGTGAGTAGGAGGGAAGCAGAGTGAAGGTGTGCCTGGGGCTGCACAGACACACCTGTGTGCGTTGGCAAACGCCCCTCTGCTCGTGGGCGCCTCCTCCTGCTCTGCCACCCTGGGATCAGCCGGGAGTGCGCAGGAGCAGCGCACGGAGCAGGATCTGCACACCTAAGGAAGCAAAGGCCATGTGCCAGCAGGCTGGCTGCAGAGCCCAGGGCCATACAGCCGTCCAGGCAGGCTGGGTTTGAGGCATGGCACAACGAGAAACTCTCAAGAAACATGGAGAGCCCCCGAAAGTACAGCAATCAATCCAGAAACAGGGAACTGTTCCAGAAATGTGGGTCAGGTACTGCTGCTTGTGTCAGAAGTGTCCTTGTCTGCACAGTGGCAATTAAACCTCCAGCTGAGAGGAGTGAGGAGTTGAGTCTGTACATGGAAAAGGGATCCAATGCTATTTTGAGTTTGGGCAGAGAAAGGAAGCATCTGCAGCAGAAATGGGCACAAAGCCAGCTCGCAGCAGTTACACCAGTTCTGCCATAACATGGAACCAGAGAGTGGCTTGGGTTGCAAGGGACTTTCAAGGGCCATCCAGTCCCACCCTCTGCCCTGGGCAGGGACAATTTCCACTATCCCAGGTTGCTCCAAGCCTTGTCCAGCCTGGCCTTGGGCACTGCCAGGGATGGGGCAGCCACAGCTTCTCTGGGCACCCTGTGCCAGGGCCAGGAGCTGGACTCGATGATTCTTGTGGCTCCCATCTCAGGATATTCTGTGATTATAGAGAAATACAGAGAGCCAGTCACAGTGTAATGACAGCAGCTCCCAAGAGTAATGTGTGGATGAGAGCAGAGGGAAGTCCCCTGAGTGTCACAGCTGTGACAGAAGTGCTCAGTGGCACTTCTGGGGACTGTCCAGCTGTGGTGCCTGTGGTCACTGCACCTGGACAGAGCAAGGGGGCCTCTGCGCAGGGAGAGCTGTTCCCTAAACTGAAACTATTGCCTTTGTTTCCTACTGTAGTTTACCCTTCTCTCGAATCAGACGAAGATAATCCAGTGTTCAAATCCCGGTCAAAGAAAAGGAAAAGTTCAGATGATGCCCCTTACAGCCCGACAGGTGAGTCCATGTGGCCTGTGCTGCCCAGGCCCAGGCTAAGTCATGCAAATGGCTAAAACCAGCCATTTTTCAAGGAGTGTGGAAACTGTAATACACAATTAGTGATTTCTTTATTATGTGAAGGATTAACCCTTTCCAGCACAGTGGGAGCTGATCCATGCACTGGGATTCCTGCCAAGTGGTTTTAGCCTTCCTCCCTCGATCAGCTGGCAGGAAAAAGTCATTCCTTGGTTGGTTTACTTTTCCTCACACTCTTAGTGATAGATCAGTTAGTTGCCACCTTAGCAGTGGTGTAACAGTGAATCAGTCCCTGGACAGCTGAGTTGCCATGGATTTCAGGTGTTGACTGTGGGAATAGTGAGAGAGGGTGGGAATAGTCTCCTCCAGGCTCAGCCAAAGCTCATGGGCTGGAAGGGTTTGGTCTGCCCTGGGTTTGCTGGAGCTCACCAGGGGCAGTGACAGGCAAGAGGGCCCCTAGACCCCTTTGACGTGGCCCACGAGCAGGGGACCCTGCTCTGTGTGTGCTGTGTGTGACAAGTAGCCCGTGCTTGGTCTCATCAGCCTGTGGCCCTGCATGTCCTCCCCCGGCTGTGTGGGAGTATTGTCCCTTTGGAAATGACACTCATAATCCAGGATGTGGGCACAAACCCACGTGGCTTTGGCTTCAGGTGGCTGTGGAGCTGCTCAGCTGTGTGACATCTTTATCAGCAGCCTCTGCCCATCCGTGCCCCGAGGCTGCTGGCTCTGGTGCCTTCACTCGCCGCCGGGAAGGGAAGGGAAGGGAAGGGAAGGGAAGGGAAGGGA
>VWZT01009808.1:57012-82866 GCA_013397055.1 Pachycephala philippinensis
AGGAGGGTGCCCAGCAGAGCTGTGGGGGCAGGAGGGTGCCCAGCAGAGCTGTGGGGGCAGGAGGCAGCTGGAGGGTCTGTGCTGTGGGGCGGGGTAGGGTGGGCATGGATCCTCACCCCAAGGCTGCTCTCCTTCCAGGGAAGCGCACGAAGAAGGGGATGGCCACGGCCAAGCAGCGGCTCGGCAAGATCCTGAAGATCCACCGGAACGGGAAGCTGCTGCTCTAGTGGCTGCAGGGACACTGCCACCCAGCTCTGGGCCACCACCACAATAACCCCTTTAACTTTCAGCGGTCGGACTGTACAGAATCCTGCTATAAATATTTTTTTATATAGATGTCCTTTCTCAGAGTGCTGAGAGCGACTAGCCGCAAAAAGTTAATACTAATCTCGGCCACCGAGGCGCGTCGGGCCCCCGCTCCGGCCCCGGCTCCGGGCCTTGGGCCCTCTCCCCGCCCGGCGAGCGGGCAGGCGGGCGGCCACAGCGGCGTGGGGCAAGGCCGGGAGCGGGAATGGCCAAAGGCCGCGTGGCGGAGTGACCGCAGGACCGGGCCGCGGGCCGAGGCGTTGGCGGGGAGGTGGCGGGCGTGTTCCTCAGGCACCCCTCACCACCCCGTGCTGCCGGGCCCCTTTTCCTAGAATGTAGCTTGTACATAGCTTTTGGAATAACCACCGCCGGGTTTTTATACGGGGAGGGTCTCTCCGGGCGCTGCCCGCCGGTACCAGCTCTTTGCGTAACTTCTTGTACGAGGAGGGAGACAGTTATTTTACTAGCACCTTGTGAAGTGTTTCCGTGTTTTGTGACGATGTAATTTATTAATGTTTGTAGCTTTTTATATTTGTACATTTCTTATGGGCTTTGTTTATATACACACATTACCGGGGCGCGGCGCCCGCGGGGAACCAGAGCCACCTGCCGCCGTGTGCCAGGGCCACCGGGGCCACCACCAGGGCCACCAGGGCCGCGCCGGCCTGGGCGTCGCGCCGGCTTTTTTTATTATGATTATGATTATTATTATTAGTATTATTATTTTTTCGCAACATGTACATTTCTAACAAAGTTTATCGTGGCTATCTATCTATGACGGTGTTTTATTTACCGATTCATATCAAATGCTCTTGTATCAACTTCACAAAATCTTAAGTAAACCTAGAGCAAAGTTTAAAAAAAGAGGAAAAAAAGAAAAAAAAAAGAAAGCAAAGTAAAACTATTTCAGGTTTTGTACACAATTGCCTGGGCCTGGCCTTTTTGTGGGGTCGGCGAAGGAGGGGTGGGGAGGCAGCCGGGGGTCCCTGAGGGTGGGTGAAGGAGCAAGCAGGGACCCACAGCTGGGACAGAGAGGGGGTGACCCTGCTGCCACTGCCCCATCTGTCACCCACCCCCTTACACACCTCCGCTTGCTACAGCACCACGAGAAGCCCTGGTCAACTGGCCATGGCCTTGAGTGTCCCAGTGAGATACCTCACGGTCCACCCAAAGGTGTCCAGCCACAGGCCCAGCACTTCATCCACCTCCCATGGACACACACATGCCTGTTCCCCTCTGCTTCCTCCCTCCTGCAGGTCGCCAGGTGCTCCAGCCTTTCCCCTTGTTTGTGCTCACTGGAACATGCAGCATCTCACCATTTATTCCAGACTGACCCTTGGGGACATGTGTGACCTGCAGTTCCCTTTGCTGATGCAAGGCCATTCCCACCTCCCACGCTGCTCCCTGCTCTTGGGCACCTTGTGCTGGCAGTGGCACGAGCCAGCTGCAGCCTGCTCAGTTACCTGCTGCCCTCTGATGGCCCTAGCAGCCCCAAGGGGCAGCCCCAAGGGGCAGGGCCCTCTTCTCAAGGTAGGCTTGGTGTGGCCTCACACCCCAGCCGGGTTGTATTTGCTTACAGGATGGCAATGACACGCTCGGATAGATTCGTACAATCATCAAATCACAGAATGATTTAGGATGGGAGGGAATTAAATTTCATGTTGTTCCATTTCCTGCCATGGACATGGACACCTTCCAGTATCCCAGGCTACTCCAAGCCCTGTCCAGCCTGGCCTTGGACACTGCCAGGGATCCAGGGGCAGCCACAGCTGCTCCGAGCACCCTGTGCCAGGGCCTCCCACTCTCACAGGGAGGAATTCCTTCCCCATATCCCATCCATCCCTGCCCTCTGGCAGTGGGAAGACATCCCCCTGTCTGGTCACTCCTTGCCCTTGTCCCCAGTCCCTCTCCAGCTCTCCTGCAGCTCCATCAGGGATACTCAGTGATGTATTTTCTACGCTCTTATGTTCAAAGCCTGAAAGAAGATGCAAGCGACCTGAAACGTGTGTCAAAGGCCAGGTTTTGTGGCTGTGTCCTCTTCAAGTCAAAAACAGTCTGAGTGTGTTATTTCTTCATGGATATTGATTGAGCATTGATAGAGAAACAGAGGATTTGGCTCTCCTGACATTCCCGCCCAGCATCCCGGTGCCCAAACCGAGCCATGACACCTGCAGAGCGGTGCTGGTGTGCCCCGCACGGGGCACAGGCATCCCGGTGCCCAAACCGAGCCATGACACCTGCAGGGAGGTGCTGGTGTGCCCCGCACGGGGCACAGGCGTCCCGGTGCCCAAACCGAGCCATGACACCTGCAGAGCGGTGCTGGTGTGCCCCGCACAGGGCACGATGGTGGCACCGCTGGCTCGGGCAGCGCCTGTCCCCGCAGAGCCCCGGCTCACCCCGCTCCGGCCCGGCCGAGAGCGCATCCCCGCGGCTCCGGGGCGGCTCCTCAGCACCTCCTCGCAGGGACCCTTCGGGCGGGCGGAGCTGGCTGCTGGCGATATCGAGCCATCGCCAGCTGGGGGAGTTCACAGTTCAGAAACAGCCGGGCCGGGAAAACGGGACCCGCTGCGGTGGAACCTCCCGAGCACCTCCCGAGGCGGGACGGGACCCGCAGGGACCACGGCTAAGGATGCGCTGTGAGGGGTGAAAGCGAGCACCGGGCCGGAGCACCCACCCGGGGCACCCACCCCGGGCACCCACCCGGGGCACCCACCCGGGGCAGTCACACGCCGCACAGCCTGGGTGCTGCAGCCGGGAGGGACCGTGCGCTGGAGAACCAGTGCAGAGCTGCCACTCCCACCCAGGGACAAGGGGGGACAGGCCCTGTGCCAGCCCCGGGCTCCTGCACGGGGACTGAGTGCCGGTGTGGGACAATCGGCTCGCCTTAGGAATTACTTTTACAGTGACTGGCAACTGGGAATTCACAAAAGTGCTGCTCGGTATCGAGGATGTCCTGGCCGGGGAGGTGTTTTCTGTGCACACATGTGCAGAGAGGCTGCTGCTGGTAAACTATTACTCACATTTGTGTTTCTGCTGTTTCTGCCTTTAGACTGACAAGAATCACTCAAACGCAGACATTTGGCACAGCCACAGGTTTTAGTCTCGCAGACCCCACATCCATCCCTCCCCCCGGTCGGGGCAGGCTCTGCCTGGGCTGCGGGCAGTGCGTGCTGCTCCCAGGGGTGGCCCGGTGCCATCCCGCGCTGCGGGCCCCCTTCTTTCCATTGCCACCTGCCACGGGTCTGGAGTGCCCGCCCCACAGAACTCACACCGTTTGTGTAAACTGTTTTGAAGTTTTTCTCTGCATATCACAAGAGAAAGCCTGCTTCTCCTCTTCTCTTAAAAGTGTAATAATTATAATTAATTAGATTTCCTTCTGTTTCCAGCCTGGGGCGAAGGCGCACTTTGAGACTCATTTTTAGGTCATTCTCCTGTCAAACTTCACATACTTCTGTGCCCCAGCTCACTGTATTTGCTAAACATTGAGCTCCACGGTGCACTCCTCCTCAGGGAGAGGCACGGACCAGCCTGGGGCTGTCCACCTCCCTGGCTCACTGGGATCGCTCCTGGCTCGCTCCTCCCATCACACACTGCAGGTGTTTGCGGAATGTGCGTGACCACGTGTCTTCCTCTCACCTTCAGCTCAATCAAATAATTAGCAGTCACTTACCAGTCAATTAGCTGACACGTCTTTAAAGCCTTTGTGTTTACCCAACTCTTTCATTTACGAGCTCTGTTTAGCAGCCCAAGGGAAACCCTTTCTTCCTGAGGTCACCAGGGCACCCTCGGCTCATCTTCTGTCTAGTGACTGGACTGCAGAAGAGCTCACCATTAGCGGGGCAGTGGGCACCGTGGGCCAGACCCCTGCTATGGCCACAGCTCTTCTGTAGGTGCTGTTTCGTGGTCCCACAAAACCCCTGTCCCTTCCCAAAGACCCTGCTCTTCTGCTGTCTGTGGGGAGCACGTGGCTGTGCAGGGCCTGGTGTCAGTGCTGGCTCAGTCAGGGAGGCAACACAGACTCGTGTGTTGGGCTTTTAGCATCAGCCTGTTTGTGTGGTCTCTCCCACACACCTTCATTCTTGGTCCCCTTTCCCTTTCCTTCCTGTTTTGCCTTTCTTTTCCCATTCCCCTGGACAGAGAACCCTAAGGATGTCACCCCTGTGTGGGTGACACAGCTTCTTCCTTTACAGGGTCACTCCTTGCTGGCAGTGACTGATGGGGTTCCCTGGCTGCAGTTCCCAGTGTGTCCCATCGGGACATCCCTACCCCGTGTGCCCCCTGCCCTGCTCCCTGCAGGCTGGGTGACACACCTCCCTGCTGTATCCAGACTCCTCACACTTGCTGCTAGTAGAAACTCTCCTCCACTGGTCATTCTTTTCCCTTTCTTTGCTGAACTCAGCAGCTCCAGCCCACAGCCACTTCATTTGACTGCTGTCATAAAACATACTTGGTGGGTTGGTTTGGAAAACAAACCCTCCACACAATATGGAATATCAGTGCCTGAATCCAGAGGAGACAGAAAGGGAAGAAGGGGTGAAGGTTTTCTAGCAGCACTTACATATGAATTTATTGGAACAGACCTTAAAATAGGACCTAGAATAAGTCATACAATTAAAACCGTGCACTAATGCTGTATGGTTTACATGTCCCTTGCCCAGGGTTAAAGACTGCAGCAGCTCCTTTCAACATGCTTTCTTAATTCGAGATCACCAGCCTCAGTACTTTGCCTCAAAATGTGCAAACCTTTAACTTCCCCCAAGGGATAACTCACTCTGAGAATGAAATATTAATTAGGGCCTCGTCATCTGCCATCACTGTGTGGCCTCTCAGAAGCCTGGGGAAGCCAGACACGCTCCAGCCCCAAAGTGCTCCCTTTGTGCGGGGCTTTTGTTCCCCACATTCCACCCGTGGGGCCCTGTCACAGTGGATAAGAGCTCCCCAGCCCCTGAAAGGGAACTGTCAGGCTGAGCGTAGGTGGCTGCTGACAGGGAGTATCACCATTAACCAGCTTGTTATCTTGAGCAGGGCTTACACAAATCGTTCCCTGCCTGGCTTTTGGCATCAGCAGTGATGACAACTCTTCGACAGATGCTGGTGAGGAGTGAATAAAGATGCTGTGGCTAAAGACCATCTGCAGGGATTAAACCTTCATCACATTTGGTGACTTTTCTGCTCTTGAGACAAAGGGAACCTTTCTTTTTCCCCAGTCACACACCTCCATTTCTCCAAGATGCTGTTTCCCTGCCAGACGCTTCCGTCGCAGCTTGTCTATCACGGAGACATTTGAAAACCACCTTAAACTGACTATTTGCACATTTAATCCATGATTCTGTCTAATGCTTTTCTAAATCTCCAGCAACAACCCACCCTGATCAAGGACTGCTTCAGGAAGTTGCTGATGGCTCTTTGGGCCACTAGCTTCCAGCACCAGCCACAAAGGTTGAAAGAGAAAGTGATGTGTGACCTTCAGAGTCATGGCTTTCCGTCTGAGCTATGTGCAGAGGGGAAAAACTAAATCACCAAGAATGCTGTGGTTCTCCATCTTCTGAGCAATGACACAAACGTGATTTGAGTAACAGAAGAACCATGGAATCACGGAATATCCTGAGCTGGAAGGGACCCACAAGGACCAAAGAGGCCAACCCCTGTCCCTGCACAGGACACCCCAACAATCCCACCCTGTGCCTGAGAGCATTGTACAAACACTTCTTAAATAAGATTTGCTATTTAAAAATCTTAAATAAGATTTGCTATTTAAAAAAAGGAGAATATTAAGGCTTGAGTTTGTTTGTCCAATGCTTAAAAGTGAACAGGCAATTAAATAGACCCAAGCAAAGCAATTAACTGCAGTGAAGAAACTGCTGTTTGTTTTCAGTGTGTTTTTGCTGGGTGCAGTAGCATATGAGGAGGAAACAACATCAGATGGGGATGTTTATCTCATGCAGTGACTCAGTCCTTGTGCCTGGTGCTTCTCAAAGCACCACGTCTCACTGCCCTTGTTGCAGTCCTGGTTCCATTGAGCTCCTGATCATCACTAATGCTTTGCACTTTTATTCCTTCCAGAGCCCTGCTGGGTGTATCCCAGATAGGACCCCCTGGATTCCTACAGCCCTCACACTGACCTGAGTCATGCTTGCAATAGAAAAGTTCTTATTGTCTCCCTGTGAGGGTGGGAGGCCCTGGCACAGGTGCCCAGAGAAGCTGCGGCTGCCCCTGGATCCCTGGAAGTGTCCAAGGCCAGGTTGGACTTCTTCATTGTGCAGTCAGCAATGAAAGGGGCCTGACTATTACAGCTGTCTTGTCAGCAGAAATTTATTTTTATGCAGAAATCACGGGAGATTTCCATCTGAACACTGTCTCCCCTCTGGCCCCGAATGGTCAGTGGCTGCCTGGCCGGACCAGGCGCTTCCCACACACCGACACCCGTCCTGGGGAGTCACAGCAATCACGCGCACAGAATGGATCTGCACAGCTGTAAATAAACCAGCCATTGCAGGCCTGCAGATCTCCAACCCAGCCACACTGTGCAGGATGAGATAAACCTTGGCCCAGGTCCCTTTCCCAAGGCAGACCCTGGCTCAGGCACTGGAGGTGAGCAGGGGCAGGAGTTGTGTGCTGTCCATACAGCAATTCCCACAGGGAGAAGGGTCATTGCTGCTGCTGGTGAAAGATTTGCTCTTCCTTGGAGCATTGTCTTTGCCAGCATCCCATGAGCTAATTCCGTGTGCCCAAGGCAGGTAGGATGCAGTGGCATTCCTTCTGGAAAAGTGTGCTCAGCTCTCCTGTGAGCCAGTTTGCTTGTGGCTGATGGATCCCTGGGTGGTCAGCTTGGCTGCAGCCCTTCTGCACAGCTCCATGGGGGAATTCTTGGGCTTGGCTCTACCTGTGGATTCACAAGACACACATACTGCTTCCTAGCATTAATTTCCAGAAAGATTCAGTTGAGAAATCTAGAACAATTGGAGGGTTTATCTGGAAATACATCACTTTGCCTTTAGGTATATCCATTTAATATGTATAGATATGTATTTATTTATATGAAAAACAAACTAATCTTAGACAATAATAACTAAAAGCCAAATTTGCAATTGTTATTGCTATTAAGCAGCTGTTACTCATAACACAGCCGTACATGCTTTGGATCTTAATCTCCTTTTGTGGTATTAAATGGGCCAAGCAGCTGCTAAATGGAACAAGAGTGTCATCCATCAGGGTCAATTGGAATAAACATAAACATCCCATTTCCTTGCAGACAAACATGGCATGGGCTGAGCAGCTTGCTTTGACCATCAGAGTGATGCTCCTGGAGCTCCAGCAGCATGGAAAATCGGGGTGTTAACCTAACCTGAGCCTGGCACGTGGCACTGTTTTGGGGAATTGGGGGATGTGAAAGGCTGGAACTTGTCATGTCCGTGTTTTTGTGGGGATGGAGCTTGGGGAAGATGACTTTGTAAGGTGCATGCAGGGCTTGGCTTGCACTGTCAGCTGTGGCTGCATCGGGGAGCACCCATGGACCCTGGGGCAGATCCCTGCACAGGCAGGGGGAATCACACAGTGCTCAGCAAGGGAAATATTATGGGTTTGATCTGGGACCCACATGGCACTTCCTCTTCATCTCTTTATCTCTTTATCTCTTTGTCTAAGCAGCCAGGCCTCTTGCAAAGGAAAACTATCAGCAAGGCAGCTCTGTCAGTAACAGATTTTAGCCTATCACAAGTGTGTGCAGGGAGCCTGTGTGCCTTGAGCTATCACCAGACTCAGAGCTCCATTTGAGAGTGATCAGCTGCAGGGCAGTAATTGGAAAAATATGGCATAAATTGTGTGTGTACACAAGCAGCTTTCATTAGGCAGCATTAAACATAGAACCACACGCCAGATTGAAATCACTAAAGGTTCCTCTGATTACTACAACCAGCACTGGGTCTGTGGAGTTTTGGGCACCACGGTACGTCCAAGCAAAGGGCTGAAGTCAAAAATGGAAGGTGGCTGGAAATTTGGGGACTGACAACTAAGAATTTTGGAGATTCAAGTGGAACCTGTGACACCTGTGAGAGTGAGACCTCCTCACTGCTTGCAGCAGCTGTCAGTGCAAGGTCTGCTGGAGATACAAACTGATTTATATCTTCATGGTGAAGATATAAATTACATTAAATGATTGCTCCACCTGTACCTGAAGGCAACATAAATTGGGTTTTTCCTTCTTCATCTTCCCCCACACTGAATTCCCTCCTCTCCCCTCCTGTCCCCTCTCCTCTCCTGTCTTTTCCAAGCTGTGCCGAGGACATGGGACATCATGAGGTGTCCCATGGCACCATAAACACACCAAGGAAAGGCTCAGGGCTGAGGAGCAACTGCAGAAGAGAAAGGAGCAGACTTTGGAGTGGGGAAAAATGCTGTCCCTGTAATGGCCCTACGATGTCGAATATTTAGAAACATGAACCCAAAAAAGCCAGTAGGATTCTTAACTGGGAGTGTAGAGTTTTATTATTTAAAAGGTTTTATAAAGAAGTTTTAAATAGACCATGGAATTGCTGTAGCAGGTTGGGCTTTTTCCTCTTGGAAATTACTCAGCCATTTGGTTTCTATTTTTGCACAAAGCACAAGCTTTTTGAACAATCATTTGATATGCTTGTTGATGCATCACAAAAAGGAGATATGCTTTGAATTCTCCTTAAAAACCCCATGTAAACACAAGGTTTATGGAGCATTGCAACAAAATACCATCTCCTTATTGAGTGCTTTCACATGTAATTTCCTCTCTGACTACTGCATGTAAACACACTTATTGTATCTGGGAAACTCCAAAAGGACCTGAAAGCTCATCTCCTTCAACCCCTGCCCTGGCAGGGACACCTTCCACTGTCCCAGGCTGCTCCAAGCCCTGTCCAGCCTGGCCTTGGGCACTGCCAGGGATCCAGGGGCAGCCACAGCTGTCATTTGGTTATCATTTTCCTCTGCTGAAACCGATACTCAAATTTAAACCAGACATTGCTCCACCTGTACCTGAAGGCAACACAAACTGGGTTTCTTGTGCAGCCTCCCCTACCCCGGGGTGCATCGCCCTGGGCTGAGCAGAGCAGGGCTGGTGCAGCCTGGGCTGGGCCAGTGCTGCCACGGGGCAGAGCAGGAGCAGCTCTGCCCATGCACAGGCAGTCACGGCACGTTAAGCAGGAGATCTGTTCTTGAGGAAAAGATCTGTGTAACGTGAGTAACCTGCAAAAACTGCAGGGCTGCAGTCTGAAATGACTTTCCCCTCCACTCTCTGTATATTTTTTTTATTTTCAAATTTGTTTCTGCTATGCCCTGATTTATCAAAGCCCTAAAACACATGCTTGACTTTAAATACCTCACTGCAGCTAAAACTAATTGCATACTTAGTCTTTGATGGCTCAAGGTCGTAAAGAAATCACTCGCTTTTCCAAACAAATACTTCAATATGTTAATTGCTTGCAAACCACATCCCACAGCCCCTGCAGAGATGGGTGTAGGATCCTGTGCCTGACTAGAGGGTGAACTGCCTGGGGCTTCCCCGAACAAATTTAGGCACTGCACCCAGTTACTCAGGGCACAGAATGATCAGAAAGGTCGGGTCAGGCTGGGTTTGTATCAGATGTGTGAGAAAGCACTGGGAAAAACTTGTGGCTGTCTTGATCCTGCTGGCAGTGGCTGGGTGGGAGGTGCCTGATGTGCCACAGGTACCTGAACTCATCTGGGAAGTCTTCAGCATCTCTTCAGCAGACATTTCCCATATTGGGGAATCATAAATAACAGACCAATAACCCCGCTGGGGATCCTGTTAGTGCATGTCAGTAACTGCAGGGAGGGTGCCAGGGGCTGGAGCCAGGCTCTGCCCAGGGGTACCCAGCAACAGGACAAGAGGGAATGGGCACAAACTGGAGTCTGCCCAGCAAGTTCCACCTGCACCCCAGGAAGATTTGTTTGCTGTGCAAGTGACCGAGCCCTGGAGCAGAGAGCAGAGAGGGTGTGGGTACCCTCAGTGGGGTACCCAGGCCATCTGGCACAGTCCTGAGTGACACACCAGGGGAACTCTGCCAGAGCAGGGGTTGGACGGGCTGACCTCAGGGGTCGCTTCCAAGCCCAGCCATCCAGTGTTCTGTGACCCGGCTGCAGACACAGGACAGCCTGTGCTGACTGCAGAGCTCCTGCAGCCCCAAAGTCCATCCGTGTTTTACCCAAAGAGGCAAAGGGCAGCGTGAAGCACGGGCACACATGGACAGACAATCCTGGCTCAGAGGCACGGGGATGTGAGCACATGACCCTGGTGGGCACATGGGGCCAGCCCTGGTCACCGCCACCACCTCTGCATTGGCTCCCCTTTCCCTTCTGCATTGCTTCTCACTCTTCCTCTCCGGGGCTGAGAAAGAACCATGTTTTTCTCCGAAAAGATAAATCCTTGTTTGTTTGTGAAAGCAAGAGGTGAAACTAAGGATACTGCATGTCTCATACCTAAATATATATAAATACATAAGTATATAAACCTAAATATACGTACACACACTGGACACATGTAAAGGCACACAATGTGTGTATATATACACATATACATGTAACCCCCATATATACGTAAATATATAAATATGCAAATCATACATAACATCTAAACTTGCACATAAATAAAAAAGTGGAAGCAGTACTGCAGGAGCAGAGTTGCCATGGACATTTGCCCTGACAGCCTGGGGATATTCACTCCCTCCCTTTGCACTCGCTGCTTTCCCCTCCAAAATTTTTAGTAGAACGACAATATTTTAACAGTTGCAGCTTTAAAAACCTTGATTATGACCAATCATTTCTCCCAGGCAATTGTATATTTAGCAGAAGGGAAAAATTAAATGTCCCAGGAATGAGGTTATTTAGGGCATAAAATTCAAGGAAATAGGTATTTAGGTCATTGTGGGCATGGTTTTTATTTTCTCTAATTTTCAGATTACTTTCGATTAGGGTCTGCTTGGAGTGGAAACTTCTTGATGTGAAATAGATACTATCTAAATCATTAGAGCTCATTCATTGCCATGTGCCACCTTTTAGAGCAATTAAACCTGACCTTGGGGTTAGGGAGCTGAGCACTCACCGACCCAGGGCACTTCCTCTGAATATGAATAAGCTTGGAGTGCAAATACAGTGGGGCAGGATTGCCCCTGGCACAGATAATGCCTTTGTTAGAGCGAGCAGGGCTCTGCGGGCTCTCAGACTATGGAGCCCATTGATTCAGAACATTCACTGGTGGGATCAGTCCTGGGGATTTTTTTCCTGTCTTTTTTTTTTTTTTTTCCTTGACATCTGGAGTCTATCTCTTTGCCAGCCTCTCAACCCTCCACTCAAAAAGGGAAAGTGAAGGAAACAGATGGACAGGCTCACAAACGCACAGAGTAAGTACCAAAAACGTTTGACAGAAGTTTTGCAAGAAGAAGAAGAAGAGGGAAAATAAGAAGAATGTCTGAATTTTTAAGTCTTTTGGTCATTAATATTTTTGCCAAGTACTGCCAGATGAACTAGAGCTCAAAAAAGCCCATGATTCTCACCAGCCTGGTTTTTCTCCCTTTCCAGCTTCCAGAAGTTCTTCCCCTGGCAGTGCCCACCACCTGCACACCACATTTGCAGACCTTTGATTACAAAAAATGTACAGGGCAGGCACCGTCCAGGATCTCCCTGGAAATCTCTGGGAGGCCAAACCCATCCAGAGGAGTTGTTTCAATGCCTTCTTCGTTTGGCAGAAAAAATGGGGAAGCTGCCTCTACTTACACAGAACAGAAGAGGAGATGCTGGTAAACAATTAGGTGGGGTCCTGTTTAGAGAACAGAGCTTTTCACACTGTGCCAGGCTACGTTAAACAATGACTGTCAGAATCTGTCAGACGAGTGGAAAATCGGTATTGCTTGGCACAGAACTAATTTTGCGGGGGTTTGTTCACAGCCTGCGTGGCACGTTTAGTCCTGTTCACCCCACGAACTCTCAGCAATCCAAGACAGCTCCAAACGCTTTTCTTTCAGCTCTCATAATGGGTTAAGTAGGGGAAAAGGCCATCTGGCATTCCTTCACCTGGCAGGGCCACTCCTCATCAGGCTGCTGACCCAAAACATAATCACCATGACCTATGGAGAAATGGGCAGGACCCACCTGCAAAGTAAAAGCCTTTTTTTGAGGCATAGTGCCAGGTTCCTGGTGGCTGATGTGTGCAGATTCACCTCCAGGAAACTCTGCCAACTTGTATTTCATTGCCACAATGTGCAAATGGTTTCCAAGCAAATCATTCTGCTCATTTGCAGAAGTTAAAGATACTGAGGGAACTAAATCAACCTCCTTGTTCCCCACTGACATAATCCAGGAGGACAAGACATGGAAATACTCTGTGTTGTACCACTTCTGAATTCCTTTACACATCTTGTACACAGCATGAAGAAGCAACGTCAGGACTTAATGTTGTAAGGGCAACATTTTCCCACGATAGCCTACAAAAGTATAAAGAATTAGGAAATATTCACAGCCATGGCAGATTTAGGGATCCAGGCTTTTTTTGCAGGTGTAATTATTAAAAAATAATAAAATAAATATATATATTAAAATATGTATATATATAAAAATATAAAAAAATATGATGGAGACTATTTTAAATCATTTATTTAAAATAGACTATTTAAAATATTTTTAAAGCTATTTTATCTAAAAATTTCATCCAAAGTAAGGATGCAGCTAAATTGAATTGTTGTGAGAAACCGATTTCCTGTGGTGGCTGAAGAGCTTCAGGGTGAAGTTTTGGCTTCATGTACAAACACAGAATCAAACCAGCCATTATTACCCATTTCCAAGTGCAGCACTTGAGTTCATGAAAACAGCACTCTTCTCCTCTTGGAAGTTCCTCTCTTTGCACATTCCCATCCCCGAGGGAGCAACTCTTTCCCTGCACTAACATTTTATTTGAGAGCCACGATGTTGCTGTGTAATGAGCGCAATGAAATGCCATCCTCGCTGGGATATCACATTGGGAAGTGGAGGCCAGAGATCCACACCACTGTCACCCCTCACAGGGAGCAGCAGAGCCAGCAGGATGTGAATGAAATTGGATCTGCTCCGTTAAAATACTGCACTTTCACTTGATTAGCTGTTTCCATGGACACCAAAAAAAGAGGTTAATTAACTGACTACAAAATTGTACTTTCCATGTCAATATGTCAATACAAAATTAGATAATAATAAAAAAAATGGTAAAAAATGAGTACCACCTGCTCTCTCCATGAGGCAGGAAAATGAAGCCATCATCAGAAAGGAGCTGCAGAAAGAGCCTGTACCCTGTCAGTCTCCAGCGTGTGGCTCAGAAATGTGCCTCAGTGGGTCATAAAATCACAGAGTGATTTGGGCTGGAAGGGACCTGAAAGCTCATCTCTGCCCCCTGCCCTGGCAGGGACACCTCCCACTGTCCCAGGCTGCTCCCAGCCCTGTCCAGCCTGGCCTTGGGCACTGCCAGGGATCCAGGGGCAGCCACAGCTGCTCTGGGCACCCTGTTCCTGCACAGAGAACAGATGGGCTGTCATTGCTGGCTGCTGTCTGTTTGCCAGTGAAGGCAGGGTGAATGTACTGGCAGCCTAATTCCCATTAACTGCATACTTCAGCCCCAAAATCGCCCCCACAAGCTGGGAGTGTTGGACAAATGGCCCAGACAGCAGCTCACTGGTATTCCAGGGGCAATGCTGGCACCCACGTGTTTACAGTGGCTTTGCATTACCTTTTAAGCTAAATTATATTTTATCAGACTGGACGTGTCCTATTGCTGAGTAGATGTCCCCTGTTCCAGGCACAGAACCACTGCTTTCATGGGAAAAAGAAAGCAGAAAACCCTGGTTAAAGCCAACCCATTTCTTGCAGAAGTTTAAATATCTCACTTGTAACTCTGGCTCCCCTTTTTCATGTGCTTGGAGTCAGGGCTGCAGAGTGGGGCTGGCTGTGAGCAGGCAGGGGGCTGGCGGCAGGAGGAAAGGCAATATTTCCAGCTCCACTCTGGCCATTAACAAGAGCAATTTGCCCACAAGCAATCTGGAAAGAGTTTTCTCAGGTTACAGTAAAAGTTAATGGAGTTGGAAATTCCTTCTCTTTCGGACTAGCTCAACCTTCTTTATGCAGCCCTTAAGCACATGGTGAAGTGCAAGGAAGGTTTGGTAGCAGCAGAAGCAACTGGGTGCATAAAACTCGTGGTGAGGGGGCCTGATCCAGAGTTCCTGGATCTCCTCACTGCTTCCATTGCTCCAGGTGGGAAAGCACAGCACCTCCCTGCAGTGGAAGATTAAAGCACTTGTCAACCCATTCTGCTGTAACTGGGTATTTATGGGGTGAGGAAAACTGAAACAAGCAATACAAATCTAACAAGATACAGCATCACTGCTTTGGTATCGGGTTTTGCTGACAGTCAGAGCACTGCAGAACCTCGTGAGCACTGAGAAAGCAGTTGAGAGGACAGACAAACAACAGCCAGCAGAAAACATGCATTCTAGGTTCAGTAAAATTAACTGTTGGTTTGAGCCACAGCCCACTAGGTGACACAGATTAATCAAAACATCAGAAACCAGATCAGTTATCCTGCACACCAGGAAGTTCTTCCATGGATCTCTGATCACAGCATTATGGATTCTTCAACTCATCCTTTCCAATGTACCTTTACATCTCCTAAGAGCTCTTGTTATTGTGTCAAAGCAACCAATTGTAAAAAAATTGATTGTCATTTATTTATATCAGAAGAAAATCATAGCTAAGTTGTGTTTACTCTTCATCCATCTTTAGTATATCTCAGATTTGATTAAAAAAAAGAATTGAGAACTCTGTGTGGTCAGCAAAGAGTCTTTCCACTTAGAGGTCAGCAGAATTTCCCCACCCGTGGCCTTTACCCCCAGAGGAGAGCCAGCAGGGAATCGATGAACAGCTGCTGGAATCACCTCTACCTGCAGAAGGAATGAAAAGATGCTGGTGCACTCCAGTTAAAAAATGGAAATCTCTTGCACTGCACAAACTTGAGCCAAAACCTGCCAGAGCCATCGCTGCTCACTGAAGGGGGCTCGAGGTCTTTTTGTACAACAGGACACGTCTTCTTCTCTTAATCATTAATTAGGGGAGGCAGAGCAGGGACAGGCACCGGTTTTGTTTGAAGCCAAGTGATGTCCATCAGGGATGAGCCCACAGGCAGAGGTGACTCCTCCCAGTCCCAGCTTGCTCGTCCTCAGGAGGGATGGGAGCTGCTGAGGACCCACCCTTCCTCCTCCTTTATCCCCACCTCCCCTTTTGGTTTAAGTGCCATTACACTACTGAAAAAATACTTATAGTTAATCAGCGCTGTTAATCCCTTCACTCCCATCTGTGCCTCTGTAGCCTGACACCTCTCCTGTCCCGAGGCCAGGGAAAGCAGAGGGTATTTAGGGGGGTGCTCTGGGGAGCAGCTGTCCCCAATCACGCTGTCCACAGCCCTTCCACTCCCAGATCACATCTAGGACCAACAGTTTGTGTGTGGGAAAAATCAGAGCTGTCAGGGGCTGCTCCGGGGCGGGCGCTGAGCGCAAGGTGCCCAATCAGGGGGGCACGGGCTCCTGACCCCGGGCTCGCCCCAGTAATGAACTGGGCCAGTTTCCAGTCTCTCAGCCCCATCCAGCCCCTCCAGAGCCCTGCAGCACAGTAATCACTGGCGTGCCCAAGCAATGAAAGCAATCTGTTGTTAACTGGCTGAACAGGCTTGTCCAGAGCCCCCAGACTTCCTCGTTCAGGCGTATTACACCATGGGAATTTTCTCTTTAAAGGAGGAAAAAAAACCTCAACAGGCTGAAAGATGCCTCCTCATAGCCTTCCTTCCCCAGTCCAGAGCTTCAAATAGAATTGACAGAAAATCCCAGGATAAAATTTCAGAAACCATGGACCGTATTGAAAGTGGAATGCCTGAATGGACTGGAAAGATTTGATAACAAAAATAATTTCTTTAATATTAGTCCTTCACCAAAGCTCATGGGGATGAATCCGTTGAGTTACTCACATTCACTATCCTGGGAGAGGACTTCAGTCTTCAGTTATGGCTGACCAGGGTGTTTCTGATGGATTGAAACGGAAACACTTCTACAATGTCTTTGTGGGTGCAGCTTTGAACCATAATTCACTGCAAACAAAATTCTGTGTTTTGGGTGTCAACCCAGATACCAGGCAGAGGGACCCAAACCTTGCTGCCTGCTGAGTTTCAGCCTGTCAGCAGCAGCAGCACGGGGTCACCACACCCCAGTTCTGGTCTCCAGCACTCACTTGTTACCAGGAATTGCAAATCTGGCCCATGCAGCACGCCCTGAGCCCCCAGCAAGGCAGGTTCAGTAACTCAGCAGATGCACAGACGTGGGTAAGAGTTCAGGGCAGGCAGCAGGAGAGTATCACATGGAACTGCTGCGAGTGCTTTGAAAATTAAATATCCACCCTTGGAGCAAATGCTCTTTTTTCACAGCAGAAATACCACTGCTGAGGATATCAGTGGTATTGCTAGATAAACCTGTCAAACCCGGGTAATACCTTACAGCAGGATAATGCTTTGTGAGGGATTTAAGCACTTTTTTCCCAGCGGCTCCTCTCCAGCTTGGCCAGGGAAACGCTGATGGTGCCTGGGTCACCTAGGAGAAAAGCACAGTTATTCTGTGAATGGTGTGAGGTGACGCTGTCTCCTTCTCCCACACTTGAGCAGCTCCCTGCTCGCAACGGTGATTTAGGCATTTGCAGGATTGGATGTCCTGATGTTATCGGGCTGCTGGGCAGAGCCCGGCGTGTCCCCTCAGATCCTATCCCCGGCAGTGTCCTCTCCTCAGCGCCCAAACAATCCCCACCTCTCACGGCACACGCCAGGAAACCGTGTCAGGCTTGCATAAACAGATATTTTGACAAGGAAATTTCGGTTTTCCCTCTTTTATTTTGTCTAATACTTCTCATGTTTTGTCTATTGCATCGCAGATTGGTTAAAACAGGAGTGCAGGCAAGGTACATAGAATGCAAAGGTAGTGTCCACTCCATTTTCCTATTGGGCATACTTGGGGGCTTAAGATTCTACTCCAATTTAGGAAAATATTCACATGTTTCAATGCAAACCCTTAAAAATGAAGTTTTAACACCAAAAGTGTGTATGCCAGCCACACCCTTGACACTGACCCAGTCATGCCCTCTGACCCCACTCAGCCTGGTTGTGTCATAAAGATTTCACAGACTCACAGAAACTTTAGGGGTAAAGATCACCTACCCCAACACCTCCCACCAGAGCAGGGTGCTCAAGGCCTCTCTTCCCACAAGACTCAAGACTGTCTCAAGGACACAGGACCCTGTATCCATGCCCAACATATAATTTATGTGTAATAATTTTGGTTGTCCTGCTGTACCAAGGGCCACTCCAGACCCTTGGGCACCCTTTGGCAGAAGTTCATCAGTTGGTCCCCAAGCATGAGGAGGAACAAAGAGCAGAACTGATCATTAATTGGAAACATCTCCAGTCGTGTCCTACCTCATCTTGCAGATGTCAAGGTGACAATATTTATATATTGTCACATATAAATAAATGTCTGTGATGTCTGTGTGATCTCGGGAGGGGTGGCTGAAGCTCTCACTGCAGAGACCATTCTGGTCTCTGGCATTTCTGCCCCACCCTGCCCGTCCTCCACCCCTCACAAGGGCACAAAACACAGAACATATTTCTTAAACAGCTTCAACCACAGTCACATCGGTGTGAGAGCAGCAGCTGGGGCTGTCTCCTTCCAAACTAAAACCCAACTGAGCCTTGAAAAATGAGGACATCTCCCGGGGGGTGAAATCTTGGCCCTGTTCAGGTGAGGGGGAGCACTGGGATTGTTCCAGAGGAGCTTGGCTGTCACACTGGCTCTGCTGGTCTGGGCACAAAGGGAAATAACGGGAACGGCCTGGGGCCCCTCTCCTGGAAGGGAAGGTGTTGGCTTTGGGCTCTCAGCAGTGGTGGTATGTCTGCAAGCGAGCCCAGAGCTGATGTAGGTATCTCCAGTATAAGTTATGGAGTTGTTAATCCTCCACAGGTTTTAATAATCATTTAGCATTTAGTGAATACGCTGGACTATAAATGTGTTATTAAACCTAAATTAAATGCAGATTTGGAACATAAATGTGCTATTGAAATTTATGAGGGATCTTAGCAGTGAATAATTTTTTTAGACATTGCTGTGAAAGCTACAGAATATCAGTTTCTGAATTAGTATAAAATACTGTGTGTTACTTGTCCATTATTGGAGACTGTGTCTGTGGAGGTATGTCCTAAACCCCCATGCAATCCAAAACTTAATTCATTGGCAGGAATTTCCATGTCTGTAAAAAACAAATGAACCATTTTCGTGTCAGCACAGTACTGCAGCACCTGGAATTGCTGTGTGCAGGTCCCACTTTCTCCAGGCCTCCCAAGCCCAGGATGTGCAGAAATCACAGAATTCCAGGACGACTTGGGTTGGAAGGAACCTTAAACTGATCTCATTGCACCCCCTGCCATGGCAGGGACACCTTCCACAGACCAGGCTGCTCCTGTCCAGCCTGGCCTTGGACACTGCCGGGGAACGTGGCTCACATCCCAAAGACCTGAGGCTTGTTTGGGGCCAGTGCTCGTACGTTCCTCTTCTTCCCTGAGAACGACCACCAGAGACCCTCACTGCACAGCCTGGAAACGTGCTGTTGGTAAACTCAGGGAAGCCATTCCCAATAAATCTCAAGCACCTCTCTCAGCACGAGGTATCAGAGGACAGCATTGTATGTGCTGACATCCCCCTGGTAGAATTTACATCAACAATACTGATTTAATTTGAATTGATTTTTAAAGGAGAAAAACAAACCTGCAATAATTGCAACCAGCTTACAAACCTATTGATGACTGCAAAGCCTGAAGATCCTGCAGCCTTTTGGTCACTCTGAGGTACACGAGGATCCCATTTTCTGCAGGAGAACTGCAAGATTTGGCAGCTTTAGGCAGAGCAAGGCTGTTAGCTGAGAAATTAACCTCATCAGTATCATAGTTAGGAAACAGAATTGCCTAAAACTCTGCAGTGGTCAGGAGGTTATGGCAAATTTTAGGAAAGACAGAATAGTGGAGAAGCTAATTGACCTAATGATTGTGCTTTATTTTAGAGTCATGCCAAATTTCCTTCATGGTCTGCATCAAAAAATTATCACCCAGCTGTCACGTGTAACACACAGCTGCCCACACGTGTATTTCCTAAAGGACATCTCTGTTTCTAGTAATTCCAGATGCAATTGCAAACCTTACCTTAATCAGGCATGATGGAAACCTGCTCCCATTCAGACAGGGAAAGGAGAGAGGAAGCAGCAGTGCAAGGGCAAGGTCCTGGAGCACTGGCTGAGCACTCGAGGAAGTTCCTGGAGGAACAAAAGAGACACTTCATGTGGGCTAAGTGCTCTCAGCAGAGCAAATCAGTGTTGATGACTTCCCCTCACTCATGAGCCTGATGCATCCACGGCTCCTATTCCAGCCCTGCTCTTGATTAAAGGACACTCTGCATCCAGAGCAGTGTTGTTGTACAGAATGCCTGTGTTATCAAATAATAAACTATCTGTCACAATATTGGCTCAAGGTTTGGGAATTTTCTAGTGTAGGAAGATTAAGACGATTGCACTTCAAATAAGGACCGTTTTTGACTAATTGTTTGCAGATATGGCATAGAAGCAAGATGGCTTGTTTTGGGAAAGTAATGTGATTTTACTTTACAAGATTCTAGCTGAAAAATAAATGCTCAGAGCCCAAACCTGCTTAAATCTGTACATTTGCAGTCACTTGAAGAGGAGCTGCACTTAGAGCCCTGGAGGGTGTCCCAACATGCAGGGCTCCCCTTTAAAACTGGAATAAGAAGCAGTCACCACATTAGATTTAATCCCCTGGGCCTGGATTTTGTTACAACCCCATGGGCAGCTCTTCAGGTGTACTCTACAGAGCAGACTTGGCCTGTGAAGTCTTCCCTCTCCCTGTGCCATACCCACGAACACACACACAGAAATTCACTCTGCAGAGCTCAGAGAGGCTCCCACTCCTTTTCCTCACCATCACTCCGTGCCCTTTCCTGTGTGGGGAGGTCTCAAATGCCACCGTGCCTTCACTCTCTTGCTATTCTCCTGTGCTGGTCTCCACGGGGTCACCTGCACAAGCATTTTCTCCTTGCAGGACATGGATCCACACAGCCAGAAGGATCCTGGGTCTCCATTCCAGCTGAGTCAGAGGCTCAGTATGTGACCTTCTGTCACTTGGTCTTCTCATGTCAAAATCAAAATGGAGTTTAAACCTAGGAACACACTGAGAACAGATGCTCCAGCTGAGCCAAACCTTTCTGGGTAAATACATTGCAAAGAGCACAAATCATCCCATTTCAAACTTTGGGAATCTGTATATATTTAAATGTATACAAAATTCTGCTGTTTCTTGACAATAGGTTGATGGTCTAGAAGAACAGAAATCCAGCAGGCTGAAATTAATAATGCATTAGAACAAACACCAGTGCATTGTTTGCCATTTAAGGAACTGCCTGGATATAAATAAATCCTTACTCATATTCTATGATTTAAATAACAGAATCATTCTTACCATGAGTAACAATTGCACCTTTCACAAAAATAAGAGGTAAAAATTAGTTTTGAGAAGAAATCTCAATGAGGAATGAGTCTCAAACTTTGAAGCTCTTGCTGTCAGTGTATTGAATGTGGCTTGGTTCAAAACTGTCTGTCAATGCCCAGGTGAGCAGGGCCCCATCCTTCGCAACGGTGATTTGGGAAGACAAATGCTATCACTTCAAATGTCTTCTTCCCTTCTTCTTCACCCCAGCTTTATATCCTGAGTATATATCTGAGTATGATGTCACATGGGCTGGAATATCCCTTTGGCCTGTTTGGGTCACCTGTCCTATGGCCAAACCACGTGTTGCCTGAATTGGTGCCAGCATTGTGTCTTTCTGGGTTTTCCTCTTGCAGAATGCAAGGAGCTTGCAGTGCATGGAAACATGGACACAAATATTTCCCCAAAACAACAACTGAGCAAAAAAAAAAAAAAAAAAACATGGATCAGGGGTCATGGACAATTTTCTCAGTGAGAAACGGGCCCAGTGTTCTGGCACTAGTGAGAAGGTGTTGCTTTGTTTCTGGGGTCCCAGCCTGTAGTGAGAGTTACTCCTGAATATTCGAGTTCACTGGACAAGAGGCAGCTGAGTTATTGCACATTTACACAGCTCCAGCAATACCTCCAAATAACACCAGAAGGAACTGAAGCAAATACTTTGAAAACATCGTATTTAAAATCTGAAACACAAGGAAAGATCTCAAGTTAATAACTGGTTGTATGGTTCCAAAAACAATGTGGGGTGCTATACATTCAAATCCAGTAACAAGATCCTTTTTTGCCTGTAATTCCACAGTAGGGTAAGTTGGTTGTAAGGTAGATTACTTAGCCACTTGATTGGTTTTTTTAATTTGTGATATGTAGCCCAGAGTATTCTACTCTAAAATTCACTGCAGCATTTGGAGCAAACAAGTAAAAAAACCCAAATCATAATGTATTTTCCTTTGCTTATATTATCAGTTTGTGAAAACAAGGATCTGATGAACAAACTGTTTTAAACAAACAGGGGTTTATGAGTGTGCAGTACAGCAAATTGTGGTTATTTCTCACATAACTTTGTTACATGCCAAGCACTGATTTCCTTTTTGTATAAATGAAAGCCTATAAACCGATGCAATTACCCTCCACACATACATTAGTCTAAATGCTGGGGTGTTACAAACCCCATTTATCTTTCGTGCTTTCTGTTAGGCTGCGAGTCAGCTCTGAGGTTTAAATTTTGTTTAAAAGTTCTTGGCTAATTGATCACTTTAGAGATGCTTTAAACACAGGTAAAACACCGACAAAGACGTTAAAAGTAAGCTTTCTTAATGGATGAATTGCAGCTATCCATCATCCTGCAGCTACTTCCCCACCACCCTCCCATTAAAGCTAATAAGTTCTATTAGAGCTGTTAACATGTGGCATCTGTTAATGGAAAGTGTATAATGCACAAGGCGTGAGGGGACCCGAGGGCTCCGAGAGTAAAGTTTGGAACAGAAAAACAAATGCTGACTATTCCCAAAGTTAATGTAAAGCCAGGTCAGTGTTCCAGGCCTTTCTCAGAGGCCATTCCCATTTAAAGCCCTGCTGGAGCAAAGGCAGCGAGGCCTCGCTCGCTGGCACAGTGCACGTGTTATATTTCAAATACAACAGCAGGCAAAACGTAGAAGTTGAGGGAAAAAGAGGAAATATATTTATTTTTGGCTTGAGGAAACAGTGTGACACATGACAAGCCTGGATCTCTTTTGGAGAGGCTGTGCTCTGCATTACTGAGATTAAGGCTGATCATTGCTGAAGGATCACAGAAAGCCCCCAACCTGGATGGCAGGGCTGAAATAGTCACTGCTAATGTCTGCTGCTAGCTGGTTCCTGACATCTTGAAGGCATTGCTGGGGCAGGGCTCCCCGAGCCTCTGCCATGTGGATGCTCTGGCAGAGGGAGAGCACGGATCTGGGGAGAGGCTGCCTGGGAGCTTCAAGGACCAGCGTGCAATCAAAGGCTTTGAACTGCTCCTAGCCTGTGAGACCACTTTCCTCCTTACTAGGGGGACTATCAGAACATATTATAATGACCAAAGCCAGTCCATGTAGTAACAGCTGTGAGTGTAATCCAAAAATTAGATCATTAATTCACAGGAAAGGATTTTCTACTCGTCTTTCATCACAAAAAACGTGTCTGCTTGTTAGCGAAACCTAGAGCTTTAACTGGAATCTTTAAAACATTAGCAATGCACATGTGCTTTTCTATGCCTTAGTGGGAGATTTATTGAGTTTATTCTCTAATCTCTGTTTACAAGCAGAAATATGATGAACATAAATCATTTGAATAAGATTTCAAGCTACAAATCCCTTTTGCTATTTTCCGACGTCGTCATGTTATTTCAAACCTGCAATTAATTCTTTTCTTTGCTGGCTGGTTTGTTTTTAAAAACAATTTTACTCCACTTGACCTTTGTATTTCTTGGAAAAATGTTCAAAGTTGGAAATAACTCTAGATGTTATCTGTTAGTGCTTATTTACCACGCACAGTGAGCTCAACTTGAGCTGAAGCTTAGGAGCCCCAGAGAGATACAAGATGAAGGGACAAATTCCTACCAGTAGGAATTAGTATCACAGGGATGCTGTGATCACTATTAAGGGCAGTCAGGCTGCTCTTCAAGTGGTGGCTCTTATAAAAACATCAAACATTTAAAAAAGAAAGGCAAAAAATGATGACACAGTGCCAGCTTGAAGAAAACCCCTCTCCAGAGCTGTGCCCTTCAAAGTGCTGGGCATGCTGGCCACAGCCCGAGCAAGCACTGAAACCATCACTGCGTGGGCACAGGTACAGAGCTGGCCCAAGGCCCTGGAACAGCAACAATTGTCATTAGTGCTCATTAATTCCAGTTATTGTCACTGAACAGGACGAGAACGTGCAGTGCTCTAGCTGCATTACAGCAACTCAGTCCCTGTTTCCAGAAGCCCAGAACCCTACAAAGCTGGTAATTGTGATATTAGAGTGATTTTAGCGATTCTGCAAGAGGAACTTTTATCTTTCTAGGAAGTTTTGTCTGTTTCCAATGGGAAATGTGTGGTTTAAAAGGGCTGCTCTGGTTTTGCAACTGCTGCCAGCTGAGGATCTGCTGAAACTCGTGTTTTCAGAAGTGCAGCCCATCTATATTGGATCAACAACAGGGCAACAGCATCAACTGAACTATTACATCAGTGGTATATAGTCCAGATACACAATCTCCATTTTTTATGCTAGAGGGAGTTCAAGTCCTGGGGGGAAAAAAAAAAAAAAAAAAAAAAAAAGAAGTGNAATCAAAGAAAAAAATGGAATACAGAAAGCCAACAATATTTACATTTAACAGATTGTAGCATTTTGGTTTTCAAAAGCCTGAGTCCAAGGCAATTAAAACTTCGGTGGCCTTTCTGTTTTTAAATTGCAAATAAAGGGTAAGAGAAGGGAGCGAGCGAGGTCTCTCTGCAGCACATGTGGCTGTCAGGGTTTGACAGGTGTGTGCTCGGCTGCCCGGCTCCTCGGGAACCTCGGGAAACCCGAGAGTGTTTGTAAACAGTCTGTGCTTTCTCAAAAGTGCCCTCGAGATTTGTTACAGGAAGTCAAATTGCTCAAATCTACCTAATTTGGCACGATACGTTGAAAGCATGCTTGAGTGATCATAATTGCACTGGGACTGACTTCATTTAGCAATCTCTGGGCATACCTTTCCAATAACAACTGCAGGCGATATAAATTCAATCTCTTGTTTGTTTCTGAAAGTGATTAGCCTAAAAAATTTGGAATTTAAACACTCATAATTGCAAAGTGTTATTTATATTCAATTTTGATTTATTAAAGAAAAAAGTCCCCTCAATTTTTCTTCTTTTTTTTTTTTTTTTTTTTTCCTACCCAGGAATGATTTGAGTTGCTTTGGAAAGTGAAAGGGGTAGAAAATAGAAATGAAAGGAAAAAGCCATGTCTCGGTGGTGGTGAATGTCGCTCTCACTATGGGATTTTTTTCTCCTACAACATGCAATTTTGCCAAAAGGCATAAAAGATTCTGATGTTTACCTCAAGCCTGGGCTTTTTGCTGTGAAACATCCATGGCTCACTAGGATTAATGTAATTTTCACACCTATGCAGAAATATGTGCAAAAGTAAGCCAAATCAGCTGTGCTGTACAACTGCAAGAACAGAAAGAGATGTCAGAGTCCCATTCACATTCTGAATATGATAACCAGTGTTATTCAACGTGACAAACAAGGCTGAAAGAAAGGTATTTATTTGGTGCATGCACTCAAGTTTTTAAAACAAATTAATCTAATACATATTTGCACCCTTTTTATATTTGCATTCTCCAGAAACTGTTGGGGTAAACCCCACAATGGGAAAGAATTTTCCCGAGAGTGAATTTTGGGAGAATATCTGCAGAAAGAAAATATTGATTCATAAATGTAGGCAAATATTCATAAAGACTTTTCAGCAGGATGCTAGGCTCAAACAAGTAAAAACATTCCCCCAAAATCCCAAAGCATGTATAAACCCCAAATGTCAGATTTCCAATTAAAGAAAAATGCCATGAACTCTTTAGAAATTTACTTTTAAATTAAGAAATTAAATTCCTGACAATTGTGTTGCAAAAAGCAGTTAAAAATATTCAGAGAAAACCAAAAAATTCATTAGAAAAAACTGTTTCCTGAGAACATCTTGCTTCGCCCTAATCACAAGCAGACCTGTGTGTAGCTCCCCCGCTCTAATTAAAAACAAGAAATGAGAGATGAAGCAAAGCAGCGAGATCTCCATCAGGGCTGACCCTGTGCCCCAGCCTTGCTCTGCCAGGAAGGACTGGGCTCTCCTCGCAGGAAAAACAGGAGCTGGACAGGTCTCTTTGCCACACTGCTTTTTTCCATATCTTCTTTATAACCATCCTCTCCTCCTCCTCCACC
>VWZT01009808.1:82902-99958 GCA_013397055.1 Pachycephala philippinensis
AAGGTAGCAGATCCTGAGCCCACAGATGGGTGAGAGCTCGTGCTCAGCCCAAGGCACAGCCCTGTGCACCCCCGGGAGCCTGCTGAGCCCTCGGACAGGGCAGGAGCAGCAGCAGCACCCCCAGCAGCAGGGTGGCAGTGAGGATGTCACCTTTGTCACACGCTGGCCACCTCCAGGAGCCCGTCTGGAGCCCCACTGCTCCCCACAACCACCTGAGAGGAGTGGGTGAGCAGGGGGATGGATAACAACTGACAAGAAGAAGTGGCCTCAGGTTCTGCCAAGGGACGTTCAGGTTGGATATCAGGGAAAATTCTCCACTGGAAGGGTGAAACAGGGTCCCCAGGGCAGGGGTGAAGTCACCGTCCCTGGAAGTGTTTGGAAGGCTCCAGGATGTGGCATTTGGGAGCACAGTTCAGTGGGGACCATGCCAGGGCCAAGTTTATTGTTGGGCTTGAGCATCTTGGAGGTCTTTTCCACCCGTAACCATTCCAGGATGGCTCTATGACCTCTCCTGGCAGTGCTGCTGCTGGGGGATGCCCACAGCCCCCCTGGACACCTGGCGAGGCAATGCAGCTGAGCACAAGGAGGGAAATTGGCTGCACACACTGAAACTCCAGTGGGACCTTTCAGACATCCCTGAATCCCCCCAGGGCCCCGTGGCATGCCATGGATCCCAGTGTCAGACACCAGCGTGGTGCCAGCAGGTGTATCCAGGGGGAACAGGTCACTCAAGTGGTGCTGGAGCAGAGGAGGAATTCCTCAGACCCATCAAGCTTTATCTAAAGTTTACGTTGTTTTTAAAGTAACAAATTAATCAAATCATCCCTAAAATAAAGCCAAACCTCAGGGTGAATGATTTAAAAAGGGTCTGTGCACAGACTGTCTCAAGTTAGGTGGGACCTTCACCTTCTAAGCAAATAATTTAGTGCTGTAATTATCACATTTCCCTGTCAGCAGTACTACTGCTCACCCAAAACATCTCCATTTGGTTTTAAACCAAACACGTTATTTACTTGATGGGAGGGAAGAGAACAGAAAGAGCAGCACAACCTGAACATTCATCATTGTTGTTTGTGCTCCTTGAAGGACATTGTTGAATTATTGCTCTAAACATTCCACATTTGGCTAAATGTTGTTGATATAAACAACGATTTTTCCTCATTAAGGTAATTTGGTGCAGTTTGAGAAACTGATTTATCAAGAGAATTAATTCAAGGCAGATATGATTTGTGTCTCTTTGTACTTGTAAATGTTTGAGCATAAACATCCCCATTAAAATGAAATTACTGCTAGTCTGATCCTACTAACATATGATTTAGCACACTCTGATTCCTGTGCTCTCACTTTTTGGTTCAAATGCCAGGGTAATCAGTAGTGATCATATCATACCATACTGATTTTCTTACTAGCCAGCAATACAGAATATAAGTTGATAAAGAAATCAAAGTCTTCTAATCTTGGCACAGAAAGAAATCAGGCATGGAAAGGAATGGGGAAGCAGATCAATCTAGCTTAGGTCATGGACATACCTCATGTCTTAACCAACAGCCTCTCAAAGACTGAAGTACTTGTGTTCAAAACACAGCTGAAAATGCCTGGATTTATCTGCAGTCAAAGGGAACAGCATTTGGTGATTGAGGACAAGCCACCTTTCTGTTCCCAATCTCGGTGATCAATCCTGTGGGGATGTTGAACATCTTCAAGCCACTGTTAATTGAGTCTGGTAATTACAGTGCTCAGCCATCCACAAGCCATGGACATCACAGGGGCAGAGAGATCACACATTTACAGAGAGGGCCCTTGGGAAGTCCGGGTTAGTCCCAGGACAACTTGAAAGGAAAGATAAGGAAGCTTAAGGGGACCCTTCCTCTCCTGCAGCAGACGAATGAATCAGCAGAGAAGGCTCCAACTCTGGTCAAAGGAAAGGGATAATGTGGTGATGAAGCAGGTCTTCAATCACTGTGATGTATTTAAATGTCACTCGAAAGAAGATCTAGAGATGGAGGGAGAAAACAAAGTCTCGTCAAAATAATCAGGCAAATTTGAGGGCACCATGGGTTGGTTGCACACTTAGTCTTTCTAGCACAAAATTCCTTTCACTTTTAAAGGGTCTTTCATATATTGTTCATTGAAGTGATAGAACTTTCATTTAATCAAGTTATTGATCCAAGTTTATTGTCTCATTTCTCTCACAGGGGAGTCTCACAGGAAGTGTTTTATTTTCCATGGGCAGAAGGTGTCACAGGGGCAGGGAGGGAGTCGTGCTGCTTGACCAGGGGGCTACAAACAGCTGTGGGGACTCTGGTGGCCCTGCCAAGGGAGCAAAGTCCTTCCCTGGTCTCTGCCACTGGGCAGAGTCTGACATGGGGGCTCCAGCAGCAGAAGGAGCTCCAGTTACAGCAGCAGCACTGGAGTCAGTGCTGGGGCAGCACCCAAAACTCCCGGGTGAGGTGTGGTGAGAACTGAACACCCCAATACCCTCACAAGGGCTGTGTGTGAGAGTCTGAGCTGCTCTGGGGGTGATCAGGCACCTGAATGGCTGAGGGACAGGAAAGGAGCAGTGAAGCTCCTCTGACATCCCTGGTGCCAATGCAGGGGTGAGAGCATCACCTGGGATGTGCCAGGGAGCTCCAGCCCCGTGCCAGGGAGCTCCAGCCCTGTGCCAGGGAGCTCCAGTCCCATGCCAGGGAGCTCCAGCCCCGTGCCAGGGAGCTCCAGTCCCGTGCCAGGGAGCTCCAGCCCCGTGCCAGGGAGCTCCAGTCCCGTGCCAGGGAGCTCCAGTCCTGTGCCAGGGAGCTCCAGTCCCGTGCCAGGGCTGAGCCCTGTCTGCAGAACCCCTCTGGGCCAGGCTCCAGCTCCAGTCACTGAACCAGAGGCAGCAAAGACAATACACTGTGCTCTTCTGTTTGAGGTTTGAATTTCACATCCTCTGACATAAATCACAGCCACAAGGCCCAGGGGAGCACAGAGTAAGAGAAACTCCTTTCTGCATCTGCTTTTTCAGGAGTGAATGCTTACCTCAGGACACACACACACATAGCTGAGGTACTGCTGCACGGAAATGAAACACAACATTTCCCTTATAACTAACTGGTAATTAACTAGCAACTCATTAACATCTTTGTCCTTCGTGGAAATATTTATTTCAAGGAAATATGATGCATATACATCATCTGGGAGGGGAGAGGGGGAATGATGAACTTATCTCCTAGAACTTGAGAAGATGCAGGAGTCTCATCACCCTGTGCTTCCCTGATGGCTGCTGTCAGCAGCTGCAGTAAGTGGCTGCATCCATTACAGGGATGGGAGCTGTCAGCAAAATGGATTAGAGGCTTATTGGGCCAGAGCTGCCTTTTATACCCTCCTGGCAATTCACTTTCTGCCTCACACGCTCATGAAAAGTAGGCTGGGAGAAGAGGGCCCTAGTGCATGAGAACACAAAGTATGTAGATTGTTTTTCATCTTCATAATGGAATCATGTGGGGTTTTACAGCAATTTAAACACACCTCTTTTTTGGTTTTTTCCTTTCCATATATCCCACTACTAAAGAGCAGTTGTCATCCTAAATCTTAACTGAAGATTATTTGGAAAGCATAATTAATGGCTATGAGATAACATCCCATCCACAAAGCCGGGTAATTAATGGGTAATAACTGATGGACTTGTGGCTGCCAACAAATGTGTGTCCACTTTAAACTGAAGAACAGACACAAATCCTGATTCACCTGGAACACCAATAAATGGGCACGGCAAAGCTCAAATATGGATTGATCTGGCCCTTCTGGAGGAAGGACAAAAAGCCAAATAAATGAGATTTTAGTCTGCCCCCACCTCTGCAGTGCTGCTGGTGTTTTTGCTGGCAGCAGTGTTGTACAGTCTGGAGAAATACCCACATCCCAGGGCTCCTTGGAGCAACACTGCCAAGGGCCCTTCCAGGCACTCACCAGCACAAGGAAACCTTGTGGCTGCTCCCAAGAGAGCTGTGCCCCAGTGATGGCAAGCGTGGCTCACACAGGGGCCAGCAAAGGAGGGGAGGCATTGCCAGGGGTCCAGGGGCCCAGGGGTCCATCCCCCTCCCCACTGTTACCTGCCTCCTGTGAGGGACTGACACCAAGGAAACCATCCAAAACTTGTTCTTTGCCAGAAAATTCTCTACTGCCTCATACTGGCTTGAATCCGGCCTCTAAATGCCCAAATACATGGAAATATCACAGGAAAGGTGCTTACTTAGGAGAAATGAATGCATATTTTAATATTTTTGAAGCTTGAATAATGAGTATTTTAGAATGCAGCATAGAAAAAGGTAGTCTTTACATGTGGGCATTTATTTTATGCAGTTACAGAGTCTTCTGGGGTCAAGAAACTGTAGTGCATGTACATTTTGCCAGCAAGAAAGAAGGGTGGGAGGTAGGAGGGGGAAAAGCCTTTTGGATGAGCATTTATCTGTCTATTTTGGTTCCAAAACGCTGCACATCACTGAATATACCAGTAAAACACCACTGCACCCAGCCCTGGGGGGAGAGGCCCGTGCGAGGTGTGCAGGCTCAGGGGACAGGTATTCACCTTCACAGCTCATTGGCAGCGTGCTGCAGGGCTCTGACCCCACCAAGGCACGGCTTTCCTTCCTGGGAAGGTGCAAAGCCATTCATCATTTTCATGAGAGCACAAAACACCCACAGACTTTCCTTAATACAACGATTTGTGTGCTGAAAATGTGAATTCCCTGAGTGGGGAGGGGGCAGCTGGACCATTCTGGCCTCCCCTCCAGAGGGCTGGAGACAAAACTCCAACAAGGCTTGAGTGGAAGTGTCTCGTGCTGTCACAAAAACAAGCCAACCCTGCCCTCCCAGTGTTTCTCACTAACTCAGTCCATCTCCTGGTGCCATTTCTTGCTCAGCAACTTGTGGCTGAGCTCCCTGACACCACCACAGGGAAAACACCCCAGAGCATGGAATTCTTCTCTGTCAGCCCTGGTCCTGCAGCCCTCGTCCCCCTGCTGCCCCTGAGCTCGTGTGCACAACGTGGTGACAGGGGCTCGGTGCTCTGGTGGTGCCACCTCATTTATCAGAGAGCTCAGGGCACCTCTGCAGCACAGTCTGGGGGCTCTGGAGTGTGGCAGAACATACTGAAGCATCACAGCTCTGTTTTAAAGTCTCCAAACCTGCCTGGGGTTCCTGCATGCAGTTGGAATATGAAATTAATTTTGAACTTTGGGTTGCAATGTGAATGCAACCTACTAGTCATTGTGAAAAACAACATGACATGAAAAGCAATAATCCAACACCATTGGTGTAATTCCCAGTCTAAGGAAATGGATACATGTAATGATTGTGTTTTTATCATGCTAACCAGCCCAACACTATCAATTACAGGCTGTATACACGAGGCTGTAAACCCTCAGCACCTCTGGGCTCCTTCCATACAATTCATCCATCCTTCAAAGGCAGAAACTCTAACAAGGAGGTGGACGTGGATAATTCCAAGCAATTCTGTAAATCACAGAATCATCCTAAATTTGTTCATTTGCATTTTTGAAACAACACCCTGGCTCTCCTTCCTTCTGAATTAGCCCCAGGTTCTGTTCTGCCACTGTTCCACTGAGGCACAGACAGAGGTGCCCAGAGCAGCTGTGGCTGCCCCTGGATCCCTGGCAGTGCCCAAGGCCAGGCTGGACAGGGCTTGGAGCAGCCTGGGACAGTGGAAGGTGAAATAAGATGACCTCTAAGGTCCCTTCTAACCCAAACAATTCTGGGATGCTCTGCAGTAATTTTGCCTTCGTCTCTCCTGATCCAGCAGTAACAGCCCTTTGGATCAGGCATTTGTATTTGGGCTCAGTCACTGCAAATACAGGCATGAGCTGCTCTGTTTGGACTTGGAGTTGTTTCCCCCAAACCGAAGCCTCAGTAGGGAGAAAGGGGAGGTGTGGGGTTTGCAGGTCACCTCTCAATGCAGATGAGTTTATTGCAATGCAGTGAAAAGCTGCTGTTGTGCAGCAGGCGATTTCCAGGTGTTAACCAAGGAGCCAGCTTTGCCAAGCAACACCCCGACTCCCAGGGCTGCCATAAATGCTCCAGCATCCTGCCAAATTTCAGTGTGAACAATAAAGCACTTTCTGTTATCAGAGCACAAACCCCACTCTCAGCTACTGTGAGCTGCCCCTTAACTTTAATTCCAGGCACCCCAAAATCATTATCCCTGGCAGCAGGGCTGGCTGGAGCAGCAGCAGCTGAGCCTGGCCCAGAGAGCTGGAGGCCTGACATTAATAAGGTGCTCTATGCCTGAAAGACCATAAAGGGAAAACCTTAACTAGGTGTTATAACAAGGGGATATGAAGTGTCACAAAGTGTGTAAATGTCACAAGCTCTCTATGAAGCCTCTCTGTTAAAATCCTGCCTCATCTCAGCTCCTCTGGGTAAAATATTTCCCTTCTGCTGCTGCTCTTTGTAAAATATTTTGATAACAAGAATGAAAATGATGATTTCAGTGGTGTGTGTGCTGGCATTGTGTGGGAATGGCAGCACAGATGACAGCACTGGGGTGGAACAGGGAGTACACAGCCTGATAACAAAACCCAAACGCGTATTGCCATTAAAAGCTGTTTACAGAGTGCTGCAAGTATTTCAGATACAGCATAAACCCTGCTTCCTGCCACCAGCATTCACACCCTCACAGCCAGGCATGTTTGTGACTTCATGCACTTGGTAAATCCGTGGGAAGGTTTAAAAAAAGTCACCATTACTCTCCTAGGACCAAATATTCCTTATTAGTTTTTAGGGACTGCTTTAGTGCCTAATTCCTGGTACGACCAGAAACCTTGGAATAACAGAATGGTTTGAGTAGGAAGATCATTCACTTCAGTTGTTAATGAGAAGAGAGCTGAAGTGCTGTGCAGAGCACCTTCCTTGGACACAGCCATGCCAGCCTGTGATGAATTAGGGCTGTGCTTGAACCTAAAGGCCAGCAAATTAACGGTTAATTAGGAGATGATAAATAGCAGAGTCCCGCAGCCCCTCTGATTCAGGCTGCTTTCAGCTGCTGCCCTCTCCCCTGTCTGGACACAGCAAGTGTTTATGTGCAGGACAAGTGCCTGAGTGGGTGCTGTGCCTGGCCTTCGTCAGGGAGGGCTCTCCTTGACACAGCAGCTCTATCAGCATTTATCCCCCGATAAAGGGAGGTGACAGGGCTCTCAGGGAGAAGCTGGGCATGTGGTGGGAGGGAAGGGAGTGTTTCCCAGTCCACCCCCTGGTAGAGCCTGGCTCACTCCCGTGGAGGCACTCCTGGGCCAGGAGTCTCCTATCACCAGGAATAATATCTCATCTGACCACTTGAGACAAGGGCTTGGCTCTGAAGAGGGTGTCAGACCAAACCAGGGGGACTGCAATTCATCCCTCCTCCACACAAGGACAGTTTCCTCAGCTCCTGCAGAATTCACTGGAAGAAATTCTCCATTCCAGTGGGAGCAGCTTTGCTCCATCCAGCTCAGGCAGAGCAGAAACCCTTCAGGGAGGTCTCTGTAAAGCTGGAGCCCAACAGCCTCTGTCATGTCCTGGCACTGCTGGTGGTTGCACAGCACCAGGGGAGGTGCCAGGAAAGGCACAGGGTGCCCAGAGCAGCTGGGGCTGCCCCTGGATCCCTGGCAGTGCCCAAGGCCAGGCTGGATGGGGCTGGGAGCAGCCTGGGACAGTGGGAGGTGTCCCTGCCATGGCAGGGGTGGGACAGGATGAGGTTTAAGGTTGCTCCAACCCAAACCATTCCATGATTCTGTGATGAAATCAAACTAACAGATAAAATAACTGAATTTTGTTAAACCTGCATAGGACTGGAAGAGCTGGATACTGCAGGACCACCCCCAGAGCCCAATAACCACGCTGAGTGTGGGTGCAGGTGAGGGGGTTGGTGTCCCCACGCACACTCAGCTCTCCTTCCTCTGCTCCAGAGCTCCTCTAAGTGATGAGGCTGGAATAACACCTTGAACTGCACACCTGGTTTGGGCAGGACCAAGATCTGATTCCAAAATGTAAGATAAGAATGTAATAAGGTTTTGGGGTTTTTTCCTTATGAAGAGGAAGCTGCAGTGTATGTACAGAGTAAAGTCATAGAATCACTTAGGCTGGCAAAGACCTTTGAGATAATGAAGTATAACTTCCTTAGACAAACATCACATTATGAAATATTCCCCTTTACTGCACCTCCTCTTTTTCATTTATCACATTTTTCCCTAATGGTGGTTTTCTAACTCTGTGGGGTATGGGGCTTCCAGCAGTTCATATAGGCTGTATGGCCTATTCCAGAAATTCCTAGGTTTGGCTAAAACCCACGAGAATAGACCCAAAATACTACTCTTAATTTGAAGGGGCTGTATATTCATGAAAAAGGATTTAAAAGTATCCTGGTTAATAAATACATATATCAACAAAATCCCTTAAGTGCGTTAAAGGTGATTAAACACACACTCAGATTAAATTAAATTCACTGTAGCTTTTGCACATTTCTTTAAGTGACTTGAATAGGTTTGTTTTCTCTTGGAAATAAATAGAACAACTGTGTGACATTCATATAAGAGCATTGCTTCTCTCAATAAAGGCACATTCAATCAAATCCAGAAACCAACATTTAAATAACGTTACAGCTGGGCTTAAACCAACAAGCAGAACAGGGTACAGTGGTACCACCTTCCTCCCAGGCCTAGTTTATAAAAAGAAGGGCACCACTGTGAAGGAGAAGCGATTTCCAAATTTCTTTGGGAGCCTCTGTGCCTTTGCATCTCAAACACTTGGCTCCAAGATCCATGCAATTGTTTATTGTATTCAACTGCTGTGCTTGGAGATGTGAAACAAGATGGAAACTTGGTTTGGAAGGTATTTATCAGTTATCAGTCTCTGTAAATATGAATATTCATTCTAATTCATGGCAGGCAGTGCACATGGAATATCAGCTATCCCATTCCCACCCATCCTCACTCCCCGTGCAGCAGCACAGAGGAACTGGGACAATTCAAATGAATGCCTCTGTAGTTGCAGGCTTCTTTTGCTATCAGAAATGTAAGATCTAAGAACCTGAAATAAAATGCAGGCTACTGAAAGAGACAGTAGGAATTGCTTCTGTAAGAAGCAAATGGACTTTGGACCAAAGCCTCAAGAACTGACCAAGGAATTCTTGGTTTTCATCTCTTCCCTGTTCAGCAGCATCCTGTACTGCTTTTCCTCAGCTTTTATTATTCCCTACAGAGCATATTAGTGAATCCTTCTTCATTTTTTTCAAATAAGAAGTGGAGTTCTTAGTACTAACAGGCAGAAAGTAAAGGGTTTAATCTGGCTGTATGTAAATATTTAACTATATTTCTATATCCCTGAGCGTGCACATAATTTTAAGCAACAGGTTTAAACTTATCTTTATCTGTCCTTAGCATTCCACACCATTCCTTCGATTGCTCTCTGAGATTTTCCCGAGCTGCCTCCAGGAGGATGTGATCATTCAAGGTCTGAGCTCACAGTAGCAATCCTAGCCCACTGTTACCTTATTAATTGTGTGTTCTGGCAGGATTAACGCAGTTCTGCAGCGCAGACCCCGGGTGTGTGCGGGAACAACCAGTGGTTATATTTAACCGTGCAATTTGGGCTCCCTGTTTAAGTAAAGGAAACAATAATGGTGCCCTTAATTGCAGAAATTACCAGCGACTCGGGCTCTGACATGTGCTTAATGACGGGCGGTGGAGCGCCAGAGCTAATGCCGCTTGGCAGCAATTGGAACTGATAACCACCTCTCCCAGAGCTATTGCTGGCAATCTGCTGTGCTCAGATCTGCCTAATTCCGAGCAGAAGGGTTGGGCAGCTTCGGGCCACAGCCCCCAGCGGCAGACAGGAACGGAGAATATTCACAATCACTGCAAACCAACACAAGTCCTCTAAGGACAAACAGTGAAGTACCTGAAGTATCAAAAGACGATGTTGTTTCCATCACTCACGCTTTTTACAGCGTTACTTTCCAGGAATAATGCCCTGCACCTTATCATCTGCCCTGTACCACTGCCTTGTGCCATCCTGTGTATGGTATTCCAGGAATATTTGTGCTGCAGTCCCAGAGAACCCTTCCCCAAGCTGGGATGAACTGTGCTGACACAGCTCAGAATTAAAACTGGATCTCTCTTCCCCAGCAGGAAAGAACCTGCCTTTGGTGGAAGAAAAGCTTTCAAAGGGGTAATTGCAGGGCAGATCCTGAACAGATCAGCATCCGTGGATATTCCAGGTGAATTTTCTGATGTGCAGGCCTGCAGGAGGGCTGCCCGAGTCTGTCTTGTTTCTTTGCTTTCTGTCTCCCCAACAGCTTGGCCAGTACTGTTCTTTTTTACTCCTAAAAAGTATTTCAACAGAATTTGCAGCTATCTTACATATTATGTGCTTTGTACAGACAGCCTTGGCCCATCCCAACCAAATTATTAACTGGATCTGCACTGAACATTTTGTAACCTAAACAAAGCCATAGCAGAGTGTGACAGGTCTGAGGAAATGTGTAATCACTGGTATCACTTTTCCTCATCTATTCTCTAAGAGAGCTCTGATTTTCCTGCACTGGTATAGATTAGAAATAAAGAGATTGGTTAATAAGAAATATTTATATGTCTGTCCAGTCTACTATCCATCACTTAGTACAACCAACTTTCCCTAACGTGTAGGGGAAAATGAACATTAAAAGCATGCCCAGAAGGGGGCCAGAGGAAAATCTGTATTTTCCGTCACAAATTTTGGATAGAAGTGAATGGTGGAATATAATGTGAGTATAAAAGAAAGAAAAGTTTAAAAAGGCTCAACACGATTAAATAAAATCAAATTTGTTTGTTTGGAGTTTTTAATAGACTGGATATCTACCTAATCACAACAGGAGGATATTCAAATATGTTTTAAAGGCCAGTAAAGAAAGGTATAATTTATACAAATCCATTTAATAAAGAGCTTTTAGGAAAAGTAAAAGACAATGATAAGGAAGAAAACAAGCAGCTCTACTCCTTCAACCTCTCCCACAAGCTTCCTGCATCATGAACAAAAATGAGAGTTTTCATCCCAAAGGAGTTGCATGTTTGAAGAAAGATGAAGCATGAGAAAATGAAAGATAGTAGTGAAAATCCAAATATAACCTTCCCTGAACTTCAGCCTTTTGGCAAACGACAGTGATGCAGAGTGATTCTGGAGATAGCAGGAGAGCTGCTAATAGAATCTGAAATCAGGTTCTCAGTAGGAAAGAAGTAGTTTTTATAGCTAAAAATACTTTCCATGTAGGAAAAAAAAGCAAGTCCTGACTCACTTTATAATTTAGTGACATACCTCAGATGATATTTATTTCTTGCCCAACAGATGCATGACCAACATCTCTTCTGGACAAGCAATGATATTTTCGTGACCAACCCAAGAGGAGATCTCACTCACTGGAAATGCACTGAACTACAAAGATGTCACAAGAAGGACTTGCAACTAATGATTTAATCTGGATTTTAAAACACTATTCTATGTTTTGGTGCTTTTCTGGTGCATATATTCCATACCAACGGGGTGTAATCACAACCAGGTTTCACATATTTGTTTCACATATATATATTTCACAAATTCTCCGCTTTTTTAGTGGTTTTTATTGGTGCTTTTAAGGATGAGCACTGCCTTTAACTGCATTCCTGGCTGTGACATGAGTAAGATACGCAGAGTGGAAGTTTGCCACAAACAGAAGGAGCTGAGAATTTGCTGTGCAAGGTGGGAGAGAGCTCAATTATCAAACATGAGAAGTCATTCCCCTCCCTGATTCCGGGCAGGAGCCAAAGTCCACCTTGTGCCCGAGGTGCAGGCAGTGGGATCCGTGTGCTGGAGCCCTGCTGGTGTCACAGCAGCCCCCCTGAGCAGGGCACTGCATAAACACGCAGCAAATTCCTCGTTTCCCTTCAAAGCACCCAATTCCAAACAATCTAACATGAAAAAAATCAAAAAACAGGCCAGCAGCAATAGATATTATCTGCAAATATCATCAGGAAATTCAACACAGCACAGCTCTAGCTTTGATCTCACCAGCTTCTAGGAATTTAAACATTTTTCCACATACACTGTTTCCCAAAGACTCAATAAACCTCAGACTTCCAGAACATGGAGATTTGTTTTGTTTTATTCCTCTACACGAGATTCAAGGCTAAACATTGCTGTAGGTCAGAGATTCTCTGGCCAGAACTACAGGCTCATGAGCTGGACCACAAACTGGTGCTCCAAAACAGGACCTAGCATTTAATCTGCTGCTTTCCATAAACGATATAAATTCAGAATACAATACTCTACAACACGGAGGCTGTGCAGGAATAACACCCCACTGAAGCACAATTCCACAGCACAGCCTTTGTGCTTGCTCTGTCTATTTAGGACAAGTTCTAACCCTGATGCCCAGCTGACAAGCCAAGCCTAAGAGGCAGCTTAAATTAGAAACACAATTTGTAGGCATCAGTTAACGACAAATATTGAACGTGGCTTTATGATACACAGAACGAAATCTTCACTTTTGATGATGCACACGTCATCCATGCCTAAATCAGGGAGTGTGTGTAGCCACAAATCACAGTAATTGGTCACCTCTTGCAGAAGATCTCATTGCTGTGGAATTTCTGCATTAGGATCACAGGACTGCTGAGGCTGCCCGTCCCCTCTGGAGATCACCCAGCCCAACTCCTGGGGCAGATTGCTCACGGGTGTGTCCAGGTTTTGCTTACCTGCAAGGCTGGGACTCCGTGACCCCTCTGCCAGCCTGCTCCAGTGTCTGAGCACCTGTCTGTAAACCTCCAGCACTTCCCCCTCTGCCTCTCACCCTGTCACTGAAGCCTCTGGCTCCCTCTGTTTCTCCTTGCCCCTGCAGCTGTTTCACACACTGCTCAGTTTCCCTTCTGCCTTCCCGTCTCAAGACTTACAATGTAGAAACTGAATTGTCCTGTTAATTAATTAATAACGGATTTATTAATGAATACAGACGGGTTGGAGGTCCCATGACTACCTCACAGCTTCCCAAAGCTTTCACTGGCTCTGGAGTGAGAGGCAAGTCCCAAGTGGGACACTTGCTCTCAAGTCTGACTCTGAAGTTGACGTCAGTACTTCCACTGTGAAGCAATGCCCTAGAGCACAGGTAATTGCATTTCGACAACAGTTGATGGAATCACACGTGTAAAACCTCCAAAAACTTTCTGGGAGCTGTCTGGGTCTTGTCAATACACTCCATTTGCTCTCATTAGAAAATAAATCACAAAGCAGCATCAGTCACCAGCAGAAAAGCCACGTGCTGCCAAGTGACTTCAAAGGCAGCCCCGTGTGTGCTGCGTGTGTGCTGCTGCCTTTGATTTACAATGGCACCAATTACTTAAGCTCAACACCAGTGCTTCAAATCCATGACTAAATCCTAAAATAATGAAGCAAAACATTTTTGATGGGATTATTTTCCTTGCCTTCTGATTTATGATCCATAAGGCTTCCAATATTTAGGCAATCTCGCATGCATTGGGCCTACAGTTTGTTTTGAAGTAAGAGATGATTCACAGAATTATTTGCCTGCAGAGTCTGGATCGTTAGGCAAAAGTGAAATATTAGGAAAATGATCATAAATTTCAAGTGTTAACCACACTGCCACCCTACACATCAGAGCAAGGCTTTGTTTTATTCCTCTGCACGAGATTCAAGGCTAAACATTGTTTTATGTCAGGGATTCTCTGGTCAGAGCAACAGGACAATGAACTGGACCCCAAAACTGGTACTGGAAAAGGCACCACGTTCAAATGGTGACAGCTCGTTTCCCAGCTGTGGGATGACTGCCAGCTTGAACTCCAATTGAACGGCCAGCACCAAAAGCTCAGATAAGTTCTGCACTGAGATAAGTTTAAAATACCTCCCTTTGACCAAACACGTCCAAACTGCACAACTTTTACATATGTATATATAATGTATTAAAGCAAAACTTAAAATTCATCTCCTTAGGAACATTATCCTTGAAAGCAGCCATGGATAATGCTGGTGTGAGATGAGAAAAAAAAAAGTTCACGGATTACATTCTTCACCTTTTTATTATACACAGAATTCTAGTATCTATAATGTTTTAAAGTACTTATATACACTATAGTCTAATATGATTTATTTGGTTATTGCAATAACATTTTAGTGCCATTTTATCTGAGAGTTCATGGAATGTTTTAAAATCCAAGCCTAATGGAAGCCAATCAATCATCACATTTTCAAAGAACAAATTATTTAAGTTTTTGTACTACACGGAGCTAATCACTGCACAGAGATATCCGATTGTTTTGACTGATGTCATTCATTTCTCTTTAGGCTGACCTGATTGATAGTCTAAGTGCTGAAGTTAACCAGACAAATGGATATGTACTTCTGGGGTATTTCCAGCCCAGCTGCCTTTTTAGCACTAAAAACTTCATATGCCTGATAGCAGCTCGCAGCTGCTCCTGCTCAGGCAATTGAAATTAAAGCTGGACCCGAACGTGACAGCCGACACTTTTTCCTCTTACATTAAGGATTTTGTCCATGATGCCTCCAAGCAATCACCAGTAATAAATGAGCTGTATTAAATCCACATCTATATTTGAGTATGTGGTGGCCTGCTTTCCAAGTTCCCACTTTCACATCTTCAAACACTTATTAATAGCATTGCTGAGACACCCAAGTGTGATTGCATCCAACTCTTCCTCTCCTCTCTGAACTGGGATCCAGTGCTGTGTCACATTTAGGCTGTTGCTTTTGATAACTAGAAAAGTCCTTCATGTGCCAAAACCTGGCCACACTCCATGGGGGGAGCTGCCTGACTGCAGCCTGCAGGATGATTACCTGATTAAGACAAGAAAAATTTGGCTTATCACATGCAAAATCAGTAATAGCAACACAAGCTTCCCCAGATTCTGTGAGATCTAAGACAGGCCAGCTCCAGCCCAAAGTACTGACTGGATTCTTTTACTTTAATGTATTACATTACTGCTTTATTGGCTGACATGTGCTATAAAGGAATTGAGGAAAACTTTGCGTGAGGAATTAAAGGAAAAACTTGCATAGCCATGATTTTTCATTGATGTGGTCACTGAACCAAATATATCACTGGTTCCAAGGAGCCACATTCAAAGCCATTAAAGCACAGATATATTTGACCTTTATGCTATGACAGAAGACATAAGCAAGTTATAGAAGTTTTGATCGTTTAATCTAAATTTACATTTTAAAGTCTCTCCCAGCCTTCACTATGAAGAAAGTATCAGCATTGTTCTTTGTTTTGCTGCTAATGGGAAGAGTTTTCAGACTCTGAAAAAGCAAAAGCACATCTGAGCCGTTGCTTAGATGTGGATTTTGATACAAACACAAGCTGCACAGAACTACAGTGGGGATAAGACGGCAGAGCTGGAAATGGGAGAGTGGTTCAGCACCTCACCAAATGCAAGAATCTCTTTGTCAGGATGCATTTTTACATGAGCATGTGAGGTTCCTGAAATCTGTTTCCTGCAGACTGACTCTTTAAGCAGGTATGCAAAGATATGTGGACATGTGTATGCAGGTATAGGATCATAAATAAAATATCAAATCATGTTTTTCTTATCACAGAATCCCGGAATGGTTTGGGTTGGAGGGACCTTAAATCCCACCCAGTGCCACCCCTGCCATGGGCAGGGACACCTCCCACTGTCCCAGGCTGCTCCCAGCCCCAGTGTCCAGCCTGGCCTTGGGCACTGCCAGGGATCCAGGGGCAGCCACAGCTGCTCTGGGCACCCTGTGCCAGGGCCTCACACCCTCCCAGGGAACAATTCCTTCCCAAAATCCCATCTAAACCTACCCTCCTGCAGCTTAAGGCCGTATCTCCCAGAATCACCCCTCAGCCCCGGGGAATGAACAGACTCCTGAGAGAGTTTCTGCCTGTCCCAGCACTCTCCATGGTTTCCTAGGGAATGAAATGCACTTTCACAATGGACACTTTTGCCTTACACCCAGGAAGCTGAAAATTCAGATATTCCCTTCTGTGCTGACATCTCTTTCCCAGGCAGAGCTCAGAGATCTCCAGTTGCCCCCAGGAGCTGTGTTTACAGTACAGCAATCACTGATACTGTATAATGTGGCTTTTGCAAATGCAATTTTAACCGTGTGACACCTGACAGAAGCACTCATAGAAGGTTTAAACTCTAATTATGTTATTCTAGTAAAAAAATCTGCCCTGTCAGCTGCCACTTAAAGGTCACTGTTGCTGTGGAACAAAAGAAACAGCAAAGCAAAAGGCAAGTCCAGAGAGTTACAGGAAGCAATGGCAGGTATTAGTCCCAGTAAAAATAGCACAGAGAGAAGAAACAACGGTTCAGCACTGAATATTACCAAAGTCCAGAATGAAAAAAACACATCCTTCCATAAATCAGCCTGTCATGAATTAAACAAAATTTTGGTAGAAAATACCTCCACTGGAACAAAGCACTTCCAGTTTCTGCGTGTCCAAGTCAAGTGTTGTTCTCACCAACCATAAAAACATCAGGAAGATTATAAATCAAGGCAACATGAAGAGGTTATCTTCAAAATGTGTTTGTTGAAAGGCTAAATATATTTGCAAGGGTAAAATCTTGCTCCTTTTCAAAATAATTAGATACCTCACTGCTAAGCCCAGGCTTCTGAGGTCCAAAGAGCTAAATAAAAAGTAAATAGAAAATAAATATTTTCACAACCATTCTTGTAACTAAAACCCTCATCCCGTGGTTTTCTTAACTCATATTTTGCAAAATACAAAATTTTGAATTTTTACAAAAGAAATATATTCAAGTAGCAGGTAGCTATTGACATGGAAAATGAATTCAGCCCAAACTTGGGTTGATTCCATGAACATTCAGTTGCCACTGGACATGGAGCTGCTGAAGGCTCTACACTGTCACCTCATTATTTGGCAAACTGGAATACACTGGACTAAGAGTCACATTTCATCCAGAATTTCAAGGAGAATCACCTGTTCCCATTTAAGAAGCAGAAAATGGAAGATTCTAAGCTAGGACAGTGTGTGTGTATATATACATATATATAT
>VWZT01009808.1:104481-123045 GCA_013397055.1 Pachycephala philippinensis
CCCTGGTCATTCCCAGCTGGTACCAATGGTCACTCCCGGCTGATGCCAATGGTCACTCCCGGCCGATGCCCCTGGTCGTTCCCAGCTGGTACCAATGGTCACTCCCAGCCGATGCCCTGGTCATTCCCAGCTGGTACCAATGGTCACTCCCGGCTGATGCCAATGGTCACTCCCGGCCGATGCCCCTGGTCGTTCCCAGCTGGTACCAATGGTCACTCCCAGCCGATGCCCTGGTCATTCCCAGCTGGTACCAATGGTCACTCCCGGCTGATGCCAATGGTCACTCCCGGCCGATGCCCCTGGTCGTTCCCAGCTGGTACCAATGGTCACTCCCAGCCGATGCCCTGGTCATTCCCAGCTGGTACCAATGGTCACTCCCGGCTGATGCCAATGGTCACTCCCGGCCGATGCCCCTGGTCGTTCCCAGCTGGTACCAATGGTCACTCCCAGCCGATGCCCTGGTCATTCCCAGCTGGTACCAATGGTCACTCCCGGCTGATGCCAATGGTCACTCCCGGCCGATGCCCCTGGTCGTTCCCAGCTGGTACCAATGGTCACTCCCAGCCGATGCCCTGGTCATTCCCAGCTGGTACCAATGGTCACTCCCGGCTGATGCCAATGGTCACTCCCGGCCGATGCCCCTGGTCGTTCCCAGCTGGTACCAATGGTCACTCCCAGCCGATGCCCTGGTCATTCCCAGCTGGTACCAATGGTCACTCCCGGCTGATGCCAATGGTCACTCCCGGCCGATGCCCCTGGTCGTTCCCAGCTGGTACCAATGGTCACTCCCAGCCGATGCCCTGGTCATTCCCAGCTGGTACCAATGGTCACTCCCGGCTGATGCCAATGGTCACTCCCGGCCGATGCCCCTGGTCGTTCCCAGCTGGTACCAATGGTCACTCCCAGCCGATGCCCTGGTCATTCCCAGCTGGTACCAATGGTCACTCCCGGCTGATGCCAATGGTCACTCCCGGCCGATGCCCCTGGTCGTTCCCAGCTGGTACCAATGGTCACTCCCAGCCGATGCCCTGGTCATTCCCAGCTGGTACCAATGGTCACTCCCGGCTGATGCCAATGGTCATTCCCAGCCGCTGCGGCACTCGGGCCAGGGGCCGCTAGATGGCAATGCATAGCGGGGAAGGAATAATGTGAATTTTCCACACCCAGCACGGGGTGGGTGAGCGGGAACAGCACCGGAGCTCTCCTTCTGCAGGGCTGCAGGCACCTCCAGAGCAGGAATTACAAACTCTGCTCCACGACACGGGAAGGATTTATTGTAATTTGGGAACTGAAGAAATTACTTAAGTGCAAGTATCCAGGGAGAAGGAGCAGTAAAACACTCACAGCAGAATCTGCTAGTGATTTGGCAGCTTTTGTCTTCATGGAGCAGTTTAAAATAAATCATTCTTTGATTTCTGTGCAGTTCTGTTATTATTATTGGACGCCCTGGTATCATCTGCAAACCACAAGAACAGGGCTTAAGTAGTGAAGCACATGTTTCACATTTATCAAAATTCCTAAATTTTTATTTTTTATCATTTCAGTCTGCACTGAACAACCAATTAATTTAAATACATTTTTGAGAGGAAAGGCTAATAAAATGCTCACACTGGATTATACAATTAGCCCTTAGAAGTTTTCTATTTTACAGTTACAGTCAGGTTTTATCTAATTATTTTTTATTACTGCTGAAAATTTTTTTGGGATTACAGCTACACATGCAAATGTATCAAAAATAACATATTTTAAACTACACCCACAATTCAAAAACCATTCAAGGGAATAAAGCAGCATGCCACATTCACATTTCCCTACAGGGGATGTTTTTAGAATCAGCTGTATTTGAAATACCTTTTATTCTTTATAATTTTTTTTTCAGGTAGTGGCAGGAATCTCTTCCTGGGGGAGTTCTTCAATATATCTAAAAAGTTGCAGAGTATTTCTATATCTCTAAAAATATTGGCAACAAAAATCCGTATTTTTCAAGTGTCAATCCTTATAAGGTACACTTTTTTTTTGTGTTGCTCTGCAGTAGAACCTGCTCCTGTAAAATTGAGACAAATCTGTTTATTTTCATGAAGAGCAAAAGGCTGCAGGGAGTGGGCAGAATAAACCTCTCAGGACTTAAAATCTAGTACAATTTTTGGAGGAAAACGGACTCCCAGAGAGACATGCTCACCTTACCCATACTCTCCTAAAAGATACGGAAATATTTATTTATTTCTTTTTTTGTTTGATTGGTTTTTTTTGTTTTGTTTTTTTTGTTTTGTTTTGTTTTTTGTTTTCCAGGGGGTTGGTCATAAATGGTAATAAAACACTACTTTAGGTAACTGCTTTGGGATCTGTCTTCCAAGAATTAACACTTTTCTTCACAATTAGCCTAAAGAACTGATTTTTGTACCAGGTAGTCCCAGCTCTAGTTACTAAGAATTTTTGCTTTTAAAAATTAATCGGTAGATATTCCAAGTGCTGGCTTGGGATTTGCACAACATTCATCCCAAAGTTAATGGAAAGCACATGGTGAAAACGCCACCAATCTGCTGTAAAATGCATCCTAAGAAGCAAGTGAATAGCTGCTGAGGGACGGACTCTCTCTGCTTCCACGTGGGGAAATCCACGGGTATTAAGGGCACTGTTAATCCTGAGGAAGGATAATAAAATCTGCTTCGTCTTCCATCGAGTGTGAGAACTTTGAGAACTTTCACAGCAATTTTTCATTCTCTGAAATTGTTCCCAACGTGTTATTAGAAGTCTGCAGAAACATTCAGGGCTGGATAAGCCTTCCCAGTGTGTTCAGAGTCGTACTGGATGCAGTATAAGAAGCGGTTTGGCCTTTTAAGAAAACCATCATTTCAAAGTATTTTCAGCATAATCCAGGACACTAAATCACCAGCTAAACAGAAACATTTACTGACAGCTCGAGTACAAATGTTTTATTGTGAAGAGCAGTGAATGTAATGACCAGAGCTGTAGCCTCCTGGTCTGGCTAAACAAGGTGGTGGCGTTGGTGGGTACATGTGATTAAAATGTCACTGCCAGGGCCAAGCTGGCAGCCAAAAAGGAAACAGGAAGAGTCCCCACCAGGCCTAGGAAAGCTTTGGAAGGGCTTTAATAACCTCTGTCCATATGGGTCTAGCTGAGATACACTTATTTACCCTTGAAAGGGCAAAGAGATCCATCACAGTCAACGATGCTGCTCCGAAGCTCGGTCCCTGTATGGGCCACTCACTGAGGCTGGACGTGGTGATCCTTGTGGGTCCCTTCCAGCTCAGGGTATCTGAGGTTCTGTGAAACTTTAATGAGATGTAAGACTATCACCAGCTGCTCCCAAATCGATGAGCCATCTCAAAACTGGCTGAACAAACCAGCCTTAACAGCGCAGATTTGCATGGCCACACAAAACAACCCGTGTTGGCTTTAATCCAGTCCAGAGCAGCTTTAACTCCACTGGGTCCAGTGTCCATGAGGTGTCAGTGCAGCAGAACTCAGGGTCCCCCAGGGACCCTCCTGGCTGGGACCTTCCCCTCCAGAGCTCGTGCTCCTGCACTGACACTGCTCTTGGCACCCAAGTACCCAGGGCGGGGCAGAGGACTGGAATTACTTTATAGATATTATTTTTATACATATATTTATAATAATCCAACTCCAGATTCTCTGGCTGCACCTGTGGAGCAGATCCAAATCTGAGTTATTGTCCTGTTAAACAAATTGCAAATATTTTCATTAGTTAGTGTTCTAGTCTAAAAAAGATTAGAAAACTTATTCTAGTTCAATGCCTTTATTTTTCCTCTGCCAGACTCTTTTCATGCTGCAAGCTTCTGCTTGCTCATAACTGCTCTTCCACAATAATCTCGTTAAGGTTGGGCCTCACTGCAGTACTTCTTACCAACTATCAAAGCTGACCAGGAAGAAAACCCAAAGCCAAACCACAATCACATCCCAAACCTTGCAGAATTGTTTCACTACTCTGTAGCTCAGTGTCAGGGACAGCAGGCTGCAGAAACATGATAAAATCATTTTCTATATTAATAATTACATATAATATTGTATGTTTTGTACAGGACATCCTTACATATAACACACCACACCAGGATGCTTGCACTACCCCTCTTCAATACTGTTAAACTGTATTTCATTTCACTGCCATTAACAAACAATGAATGAGTCTGCCCTGCTATCAAATGCTTCATTACCTGATTTTCCAGGAACCAGAGTTGAGAAAAGGTGCAGCAGGGTAGGGCAGGTTTTATTCGATTATCCCTGTGTGCTGTGTGATGAGGGAGTTGCCATGATCAGTTCAGCTTTCTGCTGAAAAAGTCAATTAGCAGCACGGAGGTGTGCACGGACCTGTCAGCTCTTACAGCAAGGATGCCTCAGGGCAGCCTTCTCCTGCATTCTTCCCTCCCAGGCACAACTTCTTCTTAATCCACATAGTTGGAGCATTGAAGCATAACCCGCTTCTTCCTTAATTGATTCTAAGGTATATTGTTAAAAAAAAAATACCCAATACCTTTAAGAGTGCTTTAAATCTAGGGTTAGATTATGTTTAAGTCGATGTGATTTAGGCAGATGTGCTAAGCAAAGCACATGTTCCAGGTTTTAATGAATGGAGACTGCAAACCAAATCACCCCAGTGAAAAGGGACAAGGATGGAAACCCCACCACAAATGCTGTTTTCTCTCCCAGCTCCAGACTTGCTTTTAAAAATTTTTTATCAGCTACAAAGTGTGACCAGATATTAATTTATTTGTCTGAGTAAAAGGCCATTAGTAGTTAAAAAGGAAATGTGCTCCAAGATAAAACATCTTAGATTTTTCAATATGCCTTACAAGTGATTTAAGTGAGCACAAAAAAATAATGGCTCAGTTTCCAGATGGTGTGGTGCCAACTGGCTCTGCTTAATGCAAGAGATCTACAACTTTTTAGTAGGAAATAAAATTCAGAGGCATCCCTTTAGGATATCATCGAAACAACAAGCCTCAGCACCTTATATCACATCACTGTAATTAAAAGGGTGTTTTTAGACCAATGACTCAGTTTGGATAGGTCTGGGATCTGCCTACACATATTCCCCAAAAGACAGTCTGGGTCTGGCGCAAGGTGACCCTACCCATGGCAGGGGGTTGGAACTGAATGATCTTTAAGAGCCTTTCCAACCCAATCCACCCTGTGATTCTCCAAGTCTATGAAATTTTGGAAGCATTTAGTCAGGTCCATTGACAGAAAATCCATTCTGAACAACAACAACACTTGTGCTTCTGTTTGCAAGGACAGACCTGTGAGCAGTGGCAGGTGAAATTTCAGAACTGAGAGGTAAACCCTTCTTGAAGTTCACATGAGGGGAAACAAAACACGGGAAAAAGCCAAACTGAATATAAAGGACTGGATTCCACAACTTTTGGGTGCAAAGATGGGTGCCTGGTGCAAGACTCATTTGCAAAGCCGAAAGCTTGCCATGGCACAGCCAGTGTATTTCTACTAATTCAGGATTACAACACCATTTATTAACTAAAATAATTCAAGAAAAGCACAGGTATGGCAATTCCATATCAGAACAAACGTCTGCAGCAATCACCACTGGATCCCTGTTGCTGTCTGCAGCAACTTTCTCCTGCCCATCCTTCTGCCTGCCCCCGTGGGTTTCTGCCCACCTCCCCTGCTCCAGCTACATCATCCACGTTCTCCGTGGGCTGCAGGTGCCAGGGGCAGCTTTTACTCAGTCTTCTTTCAGCACTTCTCTTTGGACCTTTTTTCCAACCTGGAAACTTGCACATGCTTTAGTCTAGACATGAATACGCTGTCTGTTTTTGCTCCTCAGACAGCATCTTTTCACAGTAACTTCTCTCTTTATAGCTCAAAGTAGAACCTTGATATTTACCATTGGGGAAATGGAGGGAAAAACACCACCACTGAGGCGGTCCCAAGCCTCTGCTTCCCCAGGTATCCATCCCTTGCCCAAATGCTGGTGGTGGACGGCGCCACTGAGGAATGCCACTGCAGGAACAGGGTGCCACAGTGCTGCAGCACAGCCCCACGACTGCCCCGGCCATCCCTCACTGACCCCAGCCCCGAGGGGAATGGAGTGTGCTCCTGGGGGACCCCAGCCCCGAGGAGAATGGAGTGTGCTGCTGGGGGACCCCAACCCCGAGGGGAATGGAGTGTGCTCCTGCGGGACCCCAGCCCCGAGGGGAATGGAGTGTGCTCCTCACTGACCCCAGCCCCGAGGGGAATGGAGTGTGCTCCTGAGGGACCCCAGCCCCGAGGAGAATGGAGTGTGCTCCTGAGGGACCCCAGCCCCGAGGGGAATGGAGTGTGCTGCTGGGGGACCCCAGCCCCGAGGGGAATGGAGTGTGCTCCTCACTGACCCCAGCCCCGAGGGGAATGGAGTGTGCTCCTGGGGGACCCCAGCCCCATAGAGGCTGCAGTGTGCTCCTGGGGGACAGCTGTGTCCAGCTGGGAGCTGCAGCAGCACAGTGAAATCAGGAGTCTGAGGCAAACTCGGAGCCCTGGTGCCACCTCCACGCCCTGCCCACACGCCCACCCTGGTCCTGAGGCTGCTGGGACACAAGGTCATCTTATTCCTGCCCTCCTCCTCGGTGTCCCGGCTCCCCACTGAAACAGAGCAGCTGCCAGCCAAGGTCTTAGTGTACCTGAAAGAAGTTAAAAACCATTACTAATGATGCTCAATTTTTTCCTCTGGCTGATTTCTAGGATGTCAGGGTAAGTACATTCCATCCCAAATGTAGCGTCTCCAAAGGCTGCTGAATTCCTCCTTGAAGCCGTGCTCTGTTCATCACTCAGTACCCAGCTTGTGCCTCCAGCCCAGGCCACATTACTGCTCACGGCTCATGAGCGCTAATACAGATTTTGTTTGAAAAGCCACACGTTAGCAAACCACAGTTATTTGCAAGCCTGGCCCAGGGCTAGTGTCAGACATCAACACATAGGCAGCACAGATATTTTATTTAATTAAGTCATGCCATCTGGGCCAACAATGAAGGCACTCATATACTTTGCTTTTGCTTTCAGACTGCATAGTGCTCTGATCCCCCAAAATTGTTCTAAAAGTCAAATCTCCATGGAATTTAAAGAACACTTTCAGCTGTTACTTGCATTAGACCGAATTTCTGCTGCAACATACTCGGGATTTTTCCTATCCTAATAAAGCGAGCCAGATTTATGTGCCTTAGTTTCATCCCAGTGCTGCATCCACCGTGCAGGAAATTACTAATGAGCAGCTAAAAGGCCTGTGCTATATATAGCAGGTGTGTGCACCACCACACAGCCACCAGCGTTATCCTGCCAAAGGTTATTTGCTGTGAAAAACAAAGGCAGCGCCAAGCAGCCGGGCACTGGGCACGGGGAGCTGCTCCTCGTGCAGGCTGGGCAGAGCTGCAGGGCTGCTGCCCACGCCCACACACCCTCCTGACAAAAATTGTACTTTCTTCCAAACCAGAGGTTTCCTAATGCGCCCACAATGAACAGGAACCAAGCAAAAAAAAGGGTTTGTGGCAAATATGAACTCAGGTCTTCAGAAAGGAGAAAAGCTTAAAGGGTGTTGAGTTGCCTGACTCAGTTTTGGGGCTCAAAGAAATTATAGAACCATGGAATCACAGAATGGGTTGGAAGGGACCTTAAAGGTCATCCCATCCCCCCCCCTGCCATGGCAGGGACACCTTCCACTGTCCCAGGCTGCTCCAAGCCCCGTCCAGCCTGGCCTTGGGCACTGCCAGGGATCCAGGGGCAGCCACAGCTGCTCTGGGCACCCTGTGCCAGGGCCTCACACCCTCACAGCCAGGAATTTCCTCCTAATACCTAATCCAAACCTTTCCTCCTTCAGTGTAAAGCCTTGTCCTATCACTGTGTGTCCTTCTGCAAAGTCCCTCTGCAGCATCTTTGCAAACTCAATTCAGGAAAAAATCCAAATTCAGGAAAAAAATTCTGTTCATGGTCTGAACCCAAACGTGGCACACAGCCACCCACCTCTGCCACGTTCAGCGTGCTGGGCAGAGTCACTGTCACCCTAAAAAGCTGTAGATACCCACACGGCTGGAGAACACTCGTGGTGTCAAACAGGGTTAAAACCCCACAACACACAGAAAAAATGCAGAAACTGAGCACGTGCACACTGCTCAAGTTATTCTTAATTGCCCTTTATCCCGACTGTGGCATTTCCACCTTGTTTATGGGAAATTCGCTGGTCCTTCTCGGTGACAGGGGGTGTGGGTAACTCCAGACCACCACACTTACCCAGAGTCATGGCACACGATTACAGTGTGACTCATAAATGTTTAAAATTAATTAAACTGTTTCAATAACCTGACTGAAATATTTTAGCAGAGTTTAGCAACTTTAGCTGAGATGCAGAGTTGAGCCGGATGTAATTGAGTCACCGTGCACCCCCTGATAAGTGCTACCCTTACTCATTCCTTGATAGAGGGAAGATTTTATCGTGCAAATCAAATTAAATAGGAACTGAAGTGTTTTGCTGAACTGAGGCCTAAGCCCATGGAAATATGATTTTTGCTCACTGTATTAAACAGCATAAGGTATTATTTAGTGTACCTATAATATTCAGCTTTTCAAAGTTCCAGAAGGACGTGTTCACCAAACTTTTGTGAGGTAAGGAGACAGAGAACACGAGCTATGATCAAAGCACCATTATGTCACTCTCTAATTGCTGGATCTCCGGGAAGCTACCCAAGTCTTTGCACTTCCCAGCCACAATTTACATCTGACTACATTAAACAATTGATTCTAACACACGTATTTCAGCACCAAAAAACCCCTGTCTCCATGTTATTAAAAACAAAAATCAACCCATATATCCTGGGAAATGGCATCACTGAACATTTTCAAGGGAAAGAGTATTTTTACATCCCTATTTTCCAAGTGTCTGTATTTAGCAGTGCTGGGCAGAAAGTCAAACATTTCCTTTTTGCTCCAGCAGATGCGAACTGCTGAAACTTCTCACGCTCTTGCTACCATCTCACATTAAGAGAGCAAGAGTAAGTGCTCCTAAGTACTGCAAAAATATCTGCACTGGAGACAGGAACAGCAGATGGATGCTCCAGTCAAGCACTACTTAGTGCCACCAGCAACAAGCACTCAGGAATCAAGGACACCTGCAAATTAATTTCTTTAGCATCAGGCATACTCTGAGCTACCACGAGCTGCCTATTATTCTATTATTATGGCTCTTGCTATTTAAAACAGTTTTAATGGATCCAAAAGGAGTGTAACAGCAGAGGTCATTATGAAGTATTTCGCTGATGTACTTGATGCTGTTTTTCTGGGCTTCCAAAAATACAATCAAACTGTTTTAACATAGCTGGTTTATGTAGTAATGAGCTTAGAAATATCAAGCAGTAATGAAGATACTGCACAGAACAGCAAAACATGCTGGGGAAATTAAAGAATTGGAATGTGCTTCAGTGTGTCAGCTGATAAATCAAACAGAAAGGCCAGCATTGTTATTAGTGATTGGTTAAAGAAAAGAATGGAATTGCTTAACGCCAAGCATTCAGAAAGTGTTCAAAATAAGGCAATTCAAGAATGGCATCCAAATATTTCAGAAAATGTTTAAGAGGATATGAATATTCTTACAAAGCATAAAAATAATTTAGGTTTTTTAAGGAATGAAAAATTGACTTCTGACTTATCTAGTCTAATTTAATGCAGAAGGATTAGCCAGTGAGTTTCGTGTAGAAGTTAAGTACAGATTTTTAAAAAAAATAAAATTTGGACTGCTAAGTTAGCACAGGGTTGGGGGAAAAAATTGAAGCTGGCAATATTAGGAAGCATATTTGGGTAAATAGGAACTCTCCATATTTACACATGACCTGACTGGGAATGAAACCAAAGCAGTCCCTCTCTTGCATGTGTCACAAAGAACTCATGTATGTGATAGATAAAGCAAGTATTGCAAAGGGCAGTCATTGGATGTGCAAGGCCATTTACAGCTTTGTCTCCCAAGCTGGAGAAACTTTTGGAAGACTGGACACAAAGAACAAGTTTCATGATAGTGAGACAGGAGGGGTTCAATTTTCCCAATTTAAAATAATTCTGGAGACCTGAAATGCGCCTTGAAGGAGCCGGAGGTGCCTGTCCCAGAGCTGCAGGAGCCGTCCCCTTTCCTCTGCGGCCTCAGGACTCAGGAGCTCTCAGCTGGAAGGTTCTCTGTCGGGGACACAGAAGATGAAGCAGACAAGCAGCAAGGGCCAGAAACCAGAAGGAAATTTTTGGCAGCATTTTAGGAAAACATTTTGAGAAAGGACGAGTGGACAGTGAACAGACAGGCAGGGAAAGGGCTGTTATGGCAGCAACGCGTGGGTAAGGCACGGAAACATCCTTGGTGACACTGGAAAACATTGGGAAAAGAAACATTGGGAAAGGTCCTGCTGAGGGATCGGGGCAGCACCGGGATATTGCACATCTCCTGTGGGGTTTGTGCACTCGTGCTTTAGACAGTGCAGCTGTGGTGTATAGACCATCTCATTTGTGAAGCACAGGGTGCAAAGATTACCAGGATTTTGTTCAGTTTATAAAGAATTTGAAAAGCAGGAGGAATTACGGACATGAGAATGGCAATTTCTACACAAATTCTGGTGAGTTGTGTGAGCCATCCAAAACAGAGAATGTGTAAGCATGCAGAAACTGCAGATAAGGATCAGAGAACACTGAGCTGAAAATCAGAGTGGACATAGGCACAGCCTGAAGCCCACCCTCTTTGACTTGACCACGTTGAATCCAGTGGGATTTTAAAATCTGTATTAGTTGCTTTGCTGACTGGGATTAATATATTTTACAAAAGGAACAGCTTCACAGTGACAGAGGTTCAGTCCTTCTGTCTCTCTTAGACCTTTCAAGGCACCTGGGACTGCATTCCTTGGACTGTGTAATGATATTTACACACATTCTGAACTTTCCCTCATATTTACACACATTCCCTCACATATTTACACACAACTTCCCCGCATTCTTTGGTTTTGTCTATTTCAGTAGCAGCACAGATCTAAGGAATAAATTTACATGTGAGTATGGAACATTAAGTCCAGTCCACAAGTAACAAGATTTCAACCAAACATGAAAACCAGTCATTTTCTCACTGCTTAGAAGCCCTTGCTGAGGGTGCTTCAATTCTACAGCCCTTGTAAAACAGTGCCAAAATTTGTAGTTTCTACATTTGCTGCTCAGAGGGCCATTTCTAGGCTTTATCTTTCAGAAACAAAGGAACAATGAAAAGCAAGGGAATGCTATGAAGGAAAAGTTACTCAGTTCTACACATTCATGCAAAATATTATGCACAAAAATTTGTTGAAGTCAAGCTGAAAGTTCAACATCATTTCTTCACCCTCTAGGGCCCATATTAAAGCATGTCACTTCATACCATTTCAAGACTGTGATAGCTCACAGACCTACTGAAGATCAATTTATTTTTTCTTTCTGGTCTATAAATTCTCCAGTGCTTAACAATTGCTACGATGAAGAGCATCTCTCTCTTACATAAACTTTTATAAAGGAAATAAAATGATCCTGTTCTAATCCCAAATTTGGTTTTCATGTTTGTGTGGATTGTGAAGTGGTATCTGCTGTTGGGTGAAGTCTTAATCTAATTGCCCACAAATTTCAGAGAGTTATGTGAAGTGGCTGAGCACAGGAGTTTGCATGAGCGAGCACACGAACACACACACATCTCTGTGTGCATTTATGTGCTCTGAGTATCTGAATTTCTGTGAGTGCACACAAGGCTCTGTGTGTGCGTGGACATGGACATTTTCACACTGAGCCCCTTCACTCCCTTGGAAACACAGCAAAACCCCACTGACATGAACTGATCAATATTTCTGCCCAACAGATTTTAGGCTGGGACTTCCAAGCAGGTGTCAGTATTGCAGAAATGCCCTGAACTGTTTTATGACCCAAAATCCTAAATACAGGGTTAAAAAATGCCTGAGGTTGAGACTTGTCATTTAATGTTATTTATTTCCAGCAAAATTATGTCCGCTTGCCATTAAAATAGGCTTTTCCTAAATTTTCCTCCTGCTGTTTCACCTGATTGGATTAATCTATTTTCCACTCAATGGAATGAACTAGCTGTGTGACAAAGTGGCAAAGAAATCCCAAACAGAATATAAAATTAAATATAAATTACTTGAAAGCATGTTACAACAAAGGATAAAAATACATAATTCTATCAACGAAAAGAGTTGACTGTCAAAAATTCAACACACAAAGTATATATGAAATATACAATCTGGTTTTTTTCATGTTTGAAAAATTACATTAATCCTTTTAGTGAATTTTTTTAACGTGTGGAGTACATTAGTCTGGATTAACGGATGGTGTTTATCATACTTTGTATTGTGGTTTCAGGAAATAGTCTGGCAATGCTAGGTTTCTACAAATGGATTTAAAATTAATCAACATCTATTTATGAGAAAGTTTAAACCATTATTAATACACTGTAAATACAGATCTCCTTAGAGCTGACCCCAAGTGTCTACCATCTGCTCAACTGTTGTAATCACATTTTTAAAGAGCATGGTCATACATAATGATTCTTCTCAGGAAAGAGCATCCTTAAGTACATCAGCAACATTTTAAATTCCACTTGTGTAATGCAATAATTTCCTACTGCCCTTTGCTAAGGAAAAAAGCATATGGTGGTGACTAAAAGCCAATCAAGCAACCCTCGATTTGTTTTCAGGGCTGCAAGGATGATGCTTTTTATTTATTTTTAGAAGAAACAACCAACAAATTTAACTCATATAACTTTTTTTTAATAAAATGTGAGTATTCTCACCAGCTTAACTAAAGCGGTCTCGATGTTAATATAGGCATAGATAATATTAACTCCAAATACAAACGTTGTGGTAACTTGGGATATATTATATGCCTGAATTAAAGCACACTTTTAGCAAAGGCAGCTGAACCAAACAATTTAATTTGGAGAAGTCCAGAAAATCCCCTCTAATCCCCACAACATGGTTCCAAGTTAATAAACAAGCCCCGAGGCACTGGTTTGCAGCTGATCTACTGACACAGGGCAGCACATCCCACACTCCCGTTATCCACACTCCCGGGACGGGCCACGAGCTCCCTTTGGGACACTGCTTTTATGGGATGAGTGGGACAGCGAGCAGAAGGAAGAAGGTGCTCCACACCTCCAGCTTCCATGGCCCTGTGGGACACAGCTCAGGAACTCTTCCTCAAATCAGCGTGGCTCAAAACTGGAAAAATAAGCAAGCAATTAGAGGTTCCTGGGCGATGTTTTTGGGTGACCAACACAAGTGACACAATGAGTGCCAATTCAACTGGATGCTTTCCACTTCTTTTTGAGATGGCTGGCAACTCTCACCTGCCTCCTTCCCTACTAAATATTTACTTCTCCAAATATTTGGACATTAACTCCGAAAAGCTTGCAAGAAAGTGAGGCTTTCAGCCGGGATGTGCTTGAGGAGCTGCATCAGGAGCTGCTGTTTATTTCCAGCGAGGGGAACACGAGGAGTTAGATATTAACTGAAGAGCGTGTAAGACTGCCTGCAAAATCTAATGAGACTTGAAAGTGTTCAGGAATATATAAAGCAATAAGAAAATCTCTGTCATTTCCCAGTGAGAGACTTGGATGCTGTCTAGTTCTACATGCTATAATTTTTGGGAAAATATTTTTTTGCAAATGATGGGAAGTCAGTAGTTACATTACTGCTTACTGTTGACATTAGGTGACTGTTCGTATGCCCAGAATACCACCTACCTCAGCTAAATGGTATCTTTATGAAATTAACAGAATGCGGTTACAACATGGTTATAAGAAAAAATATTAACATCAAATTTTGGATTATAATTGGAAAACTGACCTTTGGAAAATATGTTACCACTGCAGTCCTGAACTGTACTGTAAAATGACAACTTTAAGAAGTGAAAGAATGAGCGTATTATGCAGTTTAGAAAACGCAGCAAAATACAAATAATTATACTCTTTATGCTTCGCTGGAATTCTAAATTAAAAAAACCTTGAGGCTTTCTATGGCCTTCCTCTCGTGAAACCATTCACATTATTTTCAGTCTTCCAACTTCTTGGAAGTGTCTGTCAAACACTTTCAAGTACTTTGAGTACACGAGATTTGTCTGTCATTACACGGGCAATCTCCGTGGGCAATTGTGACAGCTAATATAAATAAAGCTTTTCCTAGAAACATCTCACTGCAAGATTAGTTAACAGCATATAAATGTTTCTTTTTTGTTGTTGTTGTTAAACATCTAGATTTGATTGAAAACCTTGACATCAAAGTCCCAAAATGCATTGCAGCAGAAAATTTTGAGGGGCTTCTACAAGATCCACTTTGATATCTCCTGGTTTCTCTTGGTTCTGTTACTCTTTAGACTTCTGCCATTCTTACATCTTTGTCAGCAGCACCGACAATTATCATTGCTTTTGGTCCATTGCTGTCCTCCCTAGGTCAGTATTTATTAATGTGTCTTGCTGTATGCATCTGTACCTTTATTTGGATTTCTTACCCATCAGGCCAGTCTTGTATCATTAAACTGAATAGCATTTTCCAATAAAACCTCAAAGACGGATAGAAAAAAGTTATCCTGTAGGTATTTTTTGTTTTGGATTTATCACAAATATTCAATATCTGATGGCTTTTTCTGATGTGAATGCTCAGTTGTAATTTTGCTTCTCACTGGATACATGAAAATTCCTTTTCCAGAGAAAACTTTTGATTGGTAGGTTAATAAATAGACTTCTACAGAGATAAGCATAGTGCAGTTGTGTTTAATCCAGCTGTGCTGAACTATCACCTGATGGAGAATGTAGAACTCAAAGCATTTAGCCAAGTATTTATTTCTAAGGCATTTGGTTCATTCTCAGTATAGGAAAAGGTAGAGAATTAGAAATGCTGCATCTTCCTCAGTTTATCAGTGACTGACAGTTGAAAATTAAATCCCAGAGGATGGAGAGAATCACACAAATCAAGAGTGTTGGTAAAATATAATTTAAAGAATACCAACACCAATATGGAACATCTTAATGGGGGAATATCCTCTTGGTTGTGTGACTGAAGCTGGCAAAACCCTTCCAAAATTTAAGCCAGATACAAGGATTACCAAAGTTAGGCAAGAATTTGTGCCAAAACTAAAACTAAAAGCCTCCACAATTCTGTGGAGAAGAAAACCCCATTTTTGTTCAAATACTATTTGTGTTTCAATGTAATGTTTTAAGACTGGGCTTATTTAATTACAAATTAAATGCAAACTAAAAATAATCAGATTAAGTGTGTTATTTTTTGAACTAAGCATTTTGAATTGGTTTGTTTCCAGTTTTTTTGGCTTAGTTTTTCATTTTGCTGGGAAAACAAAATAGGTCTCATTACACAGTGACTCAAAATGATCCAACTCAGCCCAAAATTTTTGGGGTTGGCCAGAGAAATGAGAAGAATGAAGTATTCACACATCTGTATTTTAGATACTGCTGGTGTAAACTGAAAGTCCGAGTCAAGGCTCACTTGCAGAACGATGAGTGAGAATCTTCTGGACAATCCTACAGCATTTATTTCACCTTCTTTTTGGCAGCCATGTACTAAAGCATGGAAATCAGTGCTCCTTGATGCACGGCAGCCATTCAGGGCTGAGCCTCTGGGGTTTGCTGCACGCAGTGAAGGCAATCCTCTGCAAAAACATTGCTCGTGGCCCGGGAGGAAATGATACAATGACAAAACTGGTTATTTCTCACAGTTTTATGTTGACCATTACTGTTCAATTCAGAATCCATCCTTGCTCTATCATCCAGCCCATTCCCTCAGGGGATGCATTTTGCTACAAAACCACCTCCTCTCTGCTCACCTGCACAACAACCTCCCTTGGATTCCTGTCTTAGCAGAGCAGCTATTTTTCTCTCCTCCTTTTAATTAAAATCTCCACGTCAGTAGCATGTATTAAATCAAGTTCCATTACAAGCCCAACTTTCAAGAGTGCATTTTTTTAAGCAGCTCATATTTTGTCAAGCCTAATTGCTTTAGTTCTAGGCAATATTAGTTGCAGAACAGCCAGTAATAACCTTTAGTCCTGGCAAATTTTCTCTCTACCAGAACTCAATCACATAACATAAACAGCTATAAAAGGAGGCTTTTTAAAGCTTTATTCATAATGTGTAGCACATGCATGTGGCAATGTATATCAGAGCACAACACTGAAGGAAATATGAGATTTATCCATGAGGTAAGTTATGCCAACATACAGTAAGTTGAGAGCATTAATTTGAATTTAGCTACATTAGAAAAGAGAGGGGGGAAAATGACATGCTGCTTTATTAGTGAGGCTTTCCCAATTTAATATTAAAACCCATTTCTTGCTTTGTGAGTGCAGTTGCTCATGGCACCGTGCTTGATGATGCAACTCAGTGTAGGCAAAGCACAGCAGGCTGTGCACAGAGAGAATCAAGGTGGTCCTTGTGAAGGAATGGACTCTCAGGATTCGTGGGGAAGAAGAGAGAGTTTAGCTTTTTGGTATGGTGGCAAAAAGAAGGCTGTAAGGACTGAAAACTCGGAATAAAACGTGGAATGGCCCCAGAGCAGCAGATGCCCAGGGGCTGCTGGAGCCCCAGCCTCAGACACATACCTGGGAGCATTCCCAAGGTGCAGAGGCAATGGAAAAGCCATATTTTGGCCATCCCTGGCTGGCTGGGTGTCCCACGGCACCGTCTGGGTTATTCTCAAAAGCCCAGGGTAATTTATGGGGTGTATTTACAAAACGTCTCTGCCTTAAGCCACTGAATTTGTTAATCCCCAGAGATGAGGATACAGTCTTCATCTGGCAAACACTGCGAGGATTTAATACCAATTTATTTAACACTTAATCTAGTATATTTTAAGCCAGCCTATTAGAGGAATATGCCTTGCAGGCAGTTTTCAGCCTGACTGGTGGTCAGTGAGAAAGACAGTCCTCTCAAACCCTCCACCACCACACTGTCCTCTCCTAAAAGATGCCACAGTAACAGAGAGGGAATTTATTCCATTCTGTTATTTCACTGGTTTTGGTTTTATTCACGTAATGAGTTACAAAAAAGAGAGGTCCAGAGTGAAATAATCTGAAATGTCTCAGTGCACAGGGATATCGCTTTGAGAGCAGTAAGGTAAATATGAAACAATCACTGAGCCTTTAAAGCAGAGAAAAGGCTGACACTGAGTTATATTTGTAGTTCCATGTAGTCCAACTCACCTAAGAGCACTATATAATAAAGAATCTGAAAGGCGGTGATAGAACTTTTCTTGTGATTTATAAACTCCTCTAAATCAAAAATATACCATTAATTCCACAAGGACTGGCTGCAGAGAGGCACCAAAGTGAAAAACTGCAGCACTGGTTTGAGTACAAAAAGGCCAAGATTCTCCAGAAACAGAATCTTCTGTAGGACCCTTATGTATTTCACCAATAGGTTTGCACAGTTCAAGCTGAGTTTTTCCAAAAGGTAATACAATCCTTTTTCAAAGGATCCATTGCCAAGTGCAATTATTTGTGAGCATTTGAGGAGTTCATAGAAACATTATGCATACAAATTCAATTTGAGGAGTTTTAGGAAGTCCAAATTCATTAGGGAAGGCTGATCACAACTGAAAAGCAATTTGTGACTCTGTCCAGCCAATTTAGGAATGTTTTGCAAACCTCTAAGGGAAACACTTTCTTTAGTAGTTACAAGAATTGGTCAGTGCCTGGTGTCTTGGGGTTTGTAAAAATACCCTACAATTATTTACATATAAGAAAAATATTACTACATAACTGAAAAAACGTTAACTATCCAGGTTATTTTCAAATGAAATATGGTTTTGTCATTCTTAATGTAAAATTTTTCTCCTTGAAACGCGTTGCAGTACCTCATATTGTTCCTATCCTATGAAGATTTAGGAATTGGATGTGTGAAGAAAGCACTTCTTAAAAAACTTCGAGCATGTTACAATCTTAAAAGTAAGAATTTTTATAAATCTCTGCTGCATGATGAAATTAATTCTGTTAAAAATAGTTAATATCAAAGTGTTCAGGTAAAGCACTTTTTTCTTCCAAACTGGTTCAAATCCACAAAGCCTCCTAACCTGAACTTGAGCTGCTTCAATGGGTTTCTCCTGCACCGTCCCAGCCTGTCTCCACAGCAGAGGTGTCCAGCCCTTGCAGCACGCTCTTGTCCCTCTCTGGACCCCCTCCCAGCAGCTCCAGGTCCTTCTGGATTTGGGGTCACAGTGTTGGACCCCCTCCCAGCTGCTCCAGGTCCTTCTGGAGTTGGGGTCACAGCTCTGGACCCCCTCCCAGCAGCTCCAGGTCCTTCTGGAGTTGGGGTCACAGCTCTGGACCCCCTCCCAGCTGCTCCAGGTCCTTCTGGATTTGGGGTCACAGCTCTGGACCCCCTCCCAGCAGCTCCAGGTCCTTCTGGATTTGGGGTCACAGCTCTGGACCCCCTCCCAGCAGCTCCAGGTCCTTCTGGTGCTGGGGTCACAGTGTTGGACCCCCTCCCAGCTGTTCCAGGTCCTTCTGGATTTGGGGTCACAGTGTTGGACCCCCTCCCAGCTG
>VWZT01009808.1:136328-179222 GCA_013397055.1 Pachycephala philippinensis
AAAAAAAAAAAAAAAGGAAGGAAAGAGAAAGAAAAGAAAAGGAGTCAAGTGACACATCAGAAGCACTGCATTGTTGCTAAGCACTTACAGCAGGTTCCTCTGACAGTCTGTCACAACATAATGGGATGTTCTGTCACAGATGAATCACCTCACACCCTTCTCACAAAGGAGAAGCACTGAATTCGGAGTAACATGACAAGCCATGATTTGCCTCAATCCTCCCAAACATGCTGAGGTGGAATGCAGAGGAGAAAGCCAAGAAGGAAGAGATGAAAGTTTAAGGCAACAACGCAGTGTTTCAAGACAGCACGTGTTTTTCTCCACTGTGCTTGATGGACATGGCATGACTAAATGGCTAAATATGAGGTTAATTAAAAACAAACAGTTCGTTTTTTAAAAGTGTGTTATTGACCAAAAATATTATTTTCTCAGGAGCTTGTTACACGAGCATTATTGACTTGATTGAGCATTATTAGCATGTCAATCACTTCCAGGCTATTTTTATAACCTTGTGCATGTTGTTTTATTGCAACATATACAGATAGAAAAGTAGATACACGCCATAAAGAGCACTGGAATTCATAATCTCTACCAACAATATCTGTTTTGTAGTGTCTGGGGCCATGAGCAGGCTATGGGAGGGCTTTTTCCGCTGGAGCAGACACAGGAATTGGATAATCACCTCATTTAGCATCGTTGGTTTGCTCCCTTGGCCTGCCACAGCCAGGGCTGCTCAGTGCCCAGCCCAGAGCTGTGCCCACTGCCTCACCTGCCCTGTGCAGGGTTACCTGTGGGCACAGAGACCCCAGGGCTGCTCAGTGCCCAGCCCAGAGCTGTGCCCACTGCCTCACCTGCCCTGTGCAGGGTTACCTGTGGGCACAGAGAGCCCAGGGCTGCTCAGTGCCCAGCCCAGAGCTGTGCCCATCCCCTCACCTGCCCTGCCCAGGGTTACCTGTGGGCACAGAGAGCCCAGGGCTGCTCAGTGCCCAGCCCAGAGCTGTGCCCATCACCTCACCTGCCCTGTGAAGGGTTACCTGTGGGCACAGAGCCCCCTGATCCACACCCTGACCCACAGGGAAGGAAAGCCAAGTGCCCAGAGCTGTGCCCATTGCCTCACCTGCCCTGCCCGGGGTTACCTGTGGGCACAGGGACCCCAGGGCTGCTCAGTGCCCGAGCCCAGAGCTGTGCCCACTGCCTCACCTGCCCTGCCCGGGGTTACCTGTGGGCACAGGGACCCCAGGGCTGCTCAGTGCCCGAGCCCAGAGCTGTGCCCACTGCCTCACCTGCCCTGCCCGGGGTTACCTGTGGGCACAGGGACCCCAGGGCTGCTCAGTGCCCGAGCCCAGAGCTGTGCCCACTGCCTCACCTGCCCTGCCCGGGGTTACCTGTGGGCACAGGGACCCCAGGGCTGCTCAGTGCCCGAGCCCAGAGCTGTGCCCACTGCCTCACCTGCCCTGCCCGGGGTTACCTGTGGGCACAGGGACCCCAGGGCTGCTCAGTGCCCGAGCCCAGAGCTGTGCCCACTGCCTCACCTGCCCTGCCCGGGGTTACCTGTGGGCAGAGCACAGAGAGCCCTGACCCACAGGGAAGGGAAGCCAAGCCAAGTGCCCAGGGCTGCAGCAGCCAAGGTGCCCGCAGTGCCAGGGCAGGAGTCTCCAGAGGCACCCACAGGGAGCTCCTGGAAGAGCTCCTGGACCTTCTCTGTCCCAGGAGATGAAGGGCTGGGTGCCGCCAGGAGCAGGCTGAAAGGGTGTGTGTGAAGGAATATTAGGGACTCCAGCTGTTCCCATTCCTTACCTGGGCAAGATACAAAGAGTATAAATACCCCAAACCAGCCTGTTTCCTGTGGACAGAGCAAATGAATGCTGAGAATGGTGACTGCACGAAACATGTATTTTCATTGTTTATTATTTGGAAGACAAGAAAGCAGCAAATGTCTGTGCTGCAGGACGAGTCCTGGGTCAGTTTCCAGGGCTGCCTGAGCGTTTTTCCCATTCAAAAGACCTCAGCAGTTTTGTTCCTTTTCACTTTTACTGAAGGAAATTAACCGTATTTTGTTCTTTACTTGAGACAGTCAGAAAATCACGGTCAGATTCAAAGTACTGTGAAGAGCTGAGACCCTGAAAAGCACAATTCAAGCAAAGGCCTTTCTGTAAAGTGACACCCACCCATCACAGTGCCCGCTGGGCATTCACTGGCTCCAGCAGAAAAACCAGGGAGATGCAAGCAACATGGCTGTTTTCAATTTCAGCATTGCTTTGTCTTTTGTCTGTCGTGAAAAGGAATAAACCACAGCAAGCTGACAGTTCTTTGAAACTCAGCATCACGTGGGACAGTAAATAAAGAAATAAGACAAATTATTTCCTTTTATGAAAACATCTAGCCAAGAGATTTGTCAAGGCACCACCATGGTCACGAAGCTCTTGTTTCCCTTTGGCCCTGCGTGAAGTTCAAACATCCCGTGCAGTTCCAATATTTATTTGTGTCATGAAGCAAAACTTAAATATTCCTTTTATTTTAACTCTTTTTTCAGAGCTCGGTCCAAACAAGGTTGGAACTGTTCTTAAAAACAAAACTGAAGGAGAAATATGAGGATCCTGAAAAAAATCCTAAAAGGTACCACTCTGTAACAAAAAAAACAGAATTGTTACCTGAAACGGTTACTTCAGCAGGTTTGTAGCAGAAAGTCCTCACAGAACCTTTCAAGTGAATTGGCTGGATTAGTCAAAACACATGCAATCCAATTAATTTGTGGAGTACTTTAAATTTGAGGAACTTTCTATAAGTCATTTCCTGGGCTGCTTCCATCATAACCCCAGTAAGTCTCATGCTATAAATACGTCTGAACCACAGGGTTTAGGGACTGTTCTTACATTAAAAAAGGGGAAAAGCCCAAACTACAGCTGAAAACACCAACAGATGACCTGATGCAAGACAAGCACTGCACAATCTTGTCTTTGGACATGCCTAGAGAAATAAAAACACAAAAAATTCTCATGACTTTCACTCAAAACAAAACACGTTTGATTTTATGTGAGGGCAACGTTTCCAGTTTTATTCTTTGCAGCTCTGCCTCTGTATCAGAGCTAAGGTCCCAAAACACTGTCTGTAGGTAAAAGCTGTGCTGTCACCACAAACAACTGCTGGCTACGGGGGCTGAAAAGGCCTAAACCCAGTGGCTCAAGGTTTTCTGTTGTCACCAACATCCTGTAAAGTCACATCCCCTCATCCTGGTCTTAAAACTGTATTTCTGCATCGAAGAGAAAATACAGGACGGGGGAAAAACCCTCATGCCATTTAAGAGTAAATACCTTTGAAATGGCATTTGTGACACCCATCAGGGTAGGGCACATATGCAAAAGAGACAGAAATAGTATTCAGAGGAAATACATTGGCCTGCATCCATTCGTGCATGTATTTTCCTGCTGGGTTTATACAATTGCTGTAACGGAATGAAATTAATTTGAGGATCAAAACTCTGCTGTATTTTAAAAAAATAATAATAATAAACTGCAACTCATATTTCTGCAGCCATTTCTAAGGTATCACTTTTTCATCGTAAGCTTTTCAACAGCTGTGACTCATAAACCATAAACAGTACCAAGAAATTCTCAATGACATTTGATTTATGATGTGTTTGTATCTCTCTGTATAAAAACATTCTTCCTTTACATATAAGCTCAATGAGTTGGATGCAGCAAGCACGAGCCTTGTATGAAAGGAAGTCAGTGATGCAACTGAGACACCTGGCCATGAACTCCAGCTGAACTGGCAGGTCCTCATTAGAGTCCTAATTAATTATTTAATGTGGAACTTGAATGATACTGAACTGCCTGCATTGTCTCAAGGACAAGGGCTTTGATTTAAACAGTGTACATTCACTTTTTTGTGATACTGAGACACAATATTCTGAGTTTGTGCTATGTGTCTGATCATATTACATTCCAGAACTGTTTTCTTAATGGAATATTTTTAAACTGCAGCACGTACATTGGCTGCTGACAGCATCCCACATTTCCCCACAAAAGCAAAAAACAGAGCAAAGCTGTTTTAACAATTTGCATCAGAGCTCCTTGGACAACTTCAGATTATTGTTCCCTGTCATCACTGCATGATAGGAGCAAATCCTGATGGAGTAATGGGTGCAAACTGAAAGAGTGGAGATTTAATTAGATATTGGCAAGGAATTGTTCTCTGTGAGGGTGGGGAGGCCCTGGCACAGGGTGCCCAGAGCAGCCGTGGCTGCCCCTGGATCCCTGGCAGTGCCCAAGGCCAGGCTGGACAGGGCTGGGAGCAGCCTGGGACAGTGGGAGGTGTCCCTGCCATGGCAGGGGTGGCACTGGATGGGCTTTGGGGTCCCTCCATCCCAAACCAGTCTGGGACTCTGTGATTCTGTAATTGCCATTCAGGTTCTGGTTTGATTCAGATCTGCTTGTGGGTTTTTTCTCTTGTTGTGTTTTCTCTTATTGTGATATATCCCCCTCCACCATTCACAGCTTGTGAAGGAGTTAAACTTCTTTTTATTCTTTTCCCAAAAAGTTTAGTTCCCAAAAAGCTGTTAATTTGGGGCATCTGCGGGCTTCACTTCACTGTAATATAAACAAGCACTAAATATAATGTGCATTTCACAGGCAAATGGTCGTGTGGGAGTACAAACATTTTTTTTAAAGGCTTTTATGTATTGAATAATTTGCTGTATTTGAAGCATGCTCAAAGAAATGATACAGTACAGAATATCATATGAAATTTAAATATGTATTCTTTTGGGTACTTAAATGTTGGCCTAAAACACCTGCGAATAAGTGCCTGTGAAAGTCCCCAGATTCCAGCTTTGTTTGCAATAAGAAAATCTCAGTTCTGTTTTGTGCAATTTGTTATATGCTGCAATGTTTCTCTACAATGGAAGGAAATTTTAAAAAGAAACCACGAAACAATTGGCTGCTGACATGTCTTGTTCCTTGAGTCACAATAGGATATTCCTTTTTCCCAATTCAAGAGTAAATCCAGCCAAAAAGGGGAAGTGCTTCCTGTGACAACTTGGGCACCCATTCAACAGTCAAGTGCACACTTAAATAAACTGAAATTGCCATGCAATGTAGGTGAATATATAATATAGGTAATATAGGCTGATAGAAGAACTTTCATTTATAATATCCATAGGAACAAATTGAGGCAGATGCATGGTTTTCATGTTGCTCTCTGGTAGGTGTTGCTCTAACAACAGAAACTCTTTTCCAGCACCACCTAACTGTGAGAGTAAAGCCTGAAGAAGCAAATCCTTGACTTCATCCTTCTGATTTAGAAGCCAGGAAGCCAGATAACCTTATTCTCATTTTTAAAATTAATTTTGAAAGGAAAATCATTGCTACAGTATGGAACAGCACTTTAAAAAAAGCACAAAACCCCTTACACTAAGGGAGGAAAAAGGTAATTTGAAATATTAAAAAATCCTCTTTGCCTATTATTCTGAATGGCTTTTCAGTTTCCAAAACATGATGGAAACAGTCGTTGGCTTTGATTCGTGGCAGAGTCCAGGGAATGAGGTGGTGCAGCCCGAGATCCTGGAGACTGCAATGGAAGCAGAGAACTCGGGGTTTCTCTCTGCTGTCACTCAGGGTAACGATGCTGAGCACAAAGCTCAGCGCTTCAGGGCAAAGAGAACTCCATCAGGTGGGGGAAAAACCCCAGCAGCCTCACAAAAAGGGGAGGAGAACCAAACCATTCTCAGAGCAGGCTGCAGGAACAGCAACGAATGCCATGGTTTTAAGTTTGGTTGGTTTTTTACATTGGCTGTAACACCAGATATTCAGTGAATAGCATTGTGTTATTAGCTTTAGCATATTCCTCATTCCAAAACAAGTTATTGAAATAAATGGAAAGCAGAATAAAATGCAACATAAAGAAAAGCTCATCATCATAAAGGCTTGAGACAAAATACAGCAGATCCCTATGTTTTATAGTAACTGTAAGCATACTGCAAGAAGTGGGAGAGACTTGGCAAATTGTGACACAGAGTAGTAAACCACTGTTCCCTACCTCCTGTACAAGGGAAAAATTTGGAACAGCAAATGAAATTAGTGAGAAACAGGTTTAAGACAAGCAGAAAGCAGCAGGTCTTTGTGTACCAAGCTGCAGAAGAGCTGCTTCTGTGCTGCTGAGTGCCAGGAGCTTGCCTGGATTCAAAAGTGACTGCCCAAATTCTCGGAGCAAAATATTCATCAAGGGCTGTTAAGCAACAAGAAACCACCTCTGGCTCAGGAAGTCTCCAAACTGCAGCCTGCTGCATCCGAGGAGCAAAATTCCATGGCTGAGAAGTTCCTGTGCCTTCCCTGAGGCTCTGCTGTTGGGCACTTCAGAAACAGCCCCGGGGCTGAAGGGGTCACCCTGGCAGGAGGCTCTGCTGTGCCCCCAGCCCAGAGCAGCTCATGGGGAGGGAGCTGGGAGCTCCTGGGGAACCATTGTCAGCTCCTTTGCCCAGAGAATTAACAGCTCTGGTCCCTCCAATCCACTTCCAGAGCATTCACATCCGAGGCAAAAGCTGAGGAAGACAAGTGTAAGCTGTAGCACAATGATGTAAAGAGCACATGGATAAAATTGGTGATAATACATTTGTTTTAAAATATAGAAAAATATTTATAAAACCCTCGAGCGATGACTGGAATAAGCTTTCAGTGGAAACAGTGGAACAAAAACCTATTTTTAAGGTTGGGGTGGATCATAAAAGAGGCCATGTGCACAGTTCCCTGTAAAAGCAGCAGATTGGACACAAGGTAAAACAGCCTTTGAAGACTTACACTGCTAATTTGGCTTATTTGTCTGGAGCTAATCTGTCATCTCCTTTGATTTAGAAGGAGGACAAATATTACCTTGTGCTCTGTGGTCATGCACAGGCCAAGGGCCAAGGAGAAGTAATTGCTGTGGCACAGAAATTAGGGCAGAGACACTGTGGCTTTCCATTCTGAACACACTTGTTGTAAAATACTTAGAAAAGGTACAACCATGACACTTATTTTCTGTACTTCTGCATCCCTCTTGCATTTGGAACACAAATACAGCTGCACAAGTACAATTCTAGCTTGCAAACAAGCAACTGTACAGATTAGAGCATTAGTTATAAATAAGTATATCTTTCTTTGGTCTTAAAACTCGAATTCTTTCCAGGGGAAGACTGTAATTAGTATGACATGGGGGCTTTTAGCAGATGTGAAACCGGATAGATTGAGCTCTCCTATGAATAGCCTGAAACGAGGCCTGCCTTGCATGGTTTGTAGTAATGGAGAGGAAATTGAGCATTAAATACAAATCAACAATCGTTCATTTGGCTGTGGAGGGGCAGCAGAGCCAGTGAAGTCACTCTTTTCAGCACCTTGCATCCTGCTGGACTTTATTTACAGCACTGCAGCTCCCATCCTCGGGAACGGCCACCTACGGGCAGCTCAAACAAAGAATGATGAAGAGAGAAAGCGATTTAAGGGCCCATTTTTATACACAAACATCAGAGAAGTGACGGTTTCTTTGCTTGCAATTTATGATTGGTCTTTAGATATATTCATTAAGCTATCACTCTCCCAGCCTGAGCAAGGTCAGCGTGGCCAGCGCCGTGAGCCGGGGTAACAGCAGATATTAGCTGGATCCTTGCACAATAACTGAAGTCACAAGATTTATTAGTCTTCTAATCCACAGACTGACCTGACTCTCCATTTAAAAGTTGAATAGGAAGTTGAAAATCCCCCCTAATGTTTCTGAGAGGTGTGAGGAGATGAGGAAAGCACCTGCAATGCATCACTCTGTTTAGATTGCAGCATGAAACGCTGGAGTTGTTGGCTGCAGTGGGCTCTCAGTAGAGGGAACAGACAACAACAATCAAGGAGTTCACTGCTCATTATGTGTGAAGAGAAAAATGGAATGCTATCCCCTGGAACACCAGGATGCTCTCGAGGTCAACAACTCTAAAAAACTGCTGTAAAAAAAATATCGGATTTAAGCTCTGAACAGTTCAAGTTCATGCTAATGTTTGGATACAATTCTCTGCACAATTTTTAAAAAGCTATTATTTGGCTATTTAGCTGGCATCCGTGATGTACACAGAGCAGCTATAAGGCCCATGCCTTAACTGCATGCACTGTAATGACTCTGCACAGCGTTTTTGGGAAAGGACAGTGCCAAAACGAGGTTGGTTGCTTGACAAATTTCATTCCCTCTGTCAAAAGTTACACCATTACCAAGGCCATCACAACAATTCCGTCAATATTCAATGCACCATCAGTTTGGTTCTTGAGCTGTCCCGGGAGTCTGTAATGGCAGTGGGATAACACCTGTCTATTCCTCCTCCCTTCCCTCCAGACAGCCTGCTCCCCAGCCCAGCCCTCCAGGGCTTGTCACCCCCTGTCCCCCTGCCAAGGGCTCTGCAGCTGCCCCTCTTGTGCAGGAGACACAGCAGAAGGGATTTCAGCTAAACCACGGCCTGAAACTCATCCTGGGAAGAGGATGAGCCAACTCACCTCCTACTTAGCTAAATAATGCAGGAGAGGAAGGAAGGTCAAGGTTTTCCTGACGTGATTTCCAGTGAACTCTGAGCTGACAAAGGCTCTGAAACCCAAACCACTGCACTGTACGTGGTATTTTAGGAAAGTGAGGTTGCTGAACCAGTGAATGAAACATTTATCATTATCACTCAGAAAGAATGTGGATCTATATTCAGTTACAGGGGATGCACTGAAAAAAATCTGCATCATCCCCTGCAGTTAAGAAAGACTCTCATACATTGTTTCAATGCTATGGACATCTGAAATTTAGTCTTATCCCATATTTTTAAACCACTAAAAGAGACATTCTTTATGAAGGAGGAAACTGAATAAGTCATCAAGACACATGATTAATAGGTTTCAACTTAGAAATTCCCTGAGCTGTCAGAAGTACAGCGAGTCTGCAAAGACGTTCCTCAGCATCAAACACAGGGGCAGTGATCCTGCTCTGCAAAAACATTACTTGGGAGCCAAGAATCACTTGCACTTCTCCACTCTTGCGGCTGTTGAGTTCTGATGATAATTGAATAAATGACAGCTGGGCATTGTTGAGACCCCGGGCAGCCTCTGCCATGGACCCTCCTGGCAGCACAGGATGGGGCTGGGAGGGGAGGTGGGAGAGCTGGGGGTGTGAAATGTGCTCAGGAGGATCCACATCAGCTGAACATCAGCAAAAGATGCCATTGCACGGGGGTAAAAGCCAAATGCTTCAGTCTTCTTGCAGCTTTAACATCCCTGGAGGAACACCCAGCTTGGAGGATTTCTAAAATGCTGGGGATTTCTAAAGCATTGAGGATTTCTACCAAGACAAAACACCACCATGGGCTGACTTTTCCCTGGAAAACCATTCATGTTCCTGACACTGATGGCTCAGGATATTCCGTGCAAATACTGACAGCATCAAAGGCAGGCTTAACGGAGCACTGATAAAAGATTGCCAAAGCAAAACTCAGCTCTCCTGCCCTCCTGTTCTGAGCCTTTCTGGTTTTGGGGACTGCACATCTCAGAAAATCAGTGTGAGGAGGAGCTCTCATACCCTCAGACTTGGTAGTAACAGCAAGTGCTGTATAAGTTGAATCAAAATTATAAATTTATGAGAGATGCTGGGTGTTCAGAATGATAATGCTTAACAGGGTCTAAAATCCGAAAGGCTTCCCACACTGGAAATCATCAGAGTTAATAGAATTGGATGATTTCGAGAAAAAATTGAAGTCAATTTTTCGAATGTCTTTCTGCCAGGTGCTCCCATTTTTTTCTTGCAGTGCTGTTGTGTTTCTGCTGACAGAGCACTGCTGAACCCCAGTTCTAGATCAGGCAGCTCACACACACAAGTCCAGGTGTCTCTGTTAGCACTGGTGTAAATCCCAGTCCCCAGGGGCAACTCCCAGCAATAAAGAAATGCAAGAAGGAGAAACGTTTCTGACTTCTGCAAGCTGATCAAGACTACACAGTTTCTTGCAGTCATCAGGAGAAATTAACAGGAAGAGCCCTCAGCCAGCTCCGGGCACTGCTCCTCACCGTGGTCTGACCATGCCCAATAAAAGGAAAATCAAAAGTCATGGAATCAGCCGGGTTCTCAGACACGTGAGAGCCAACAGGAACTGCTTCTGCTTGTGCTCAGGGTGTCTCTGAGTCCATCCATGTGCTCCACTATGACCAGATGAGACTCCCACTGCTCCACGGGGAGCTGCTGCCAGAGGTGTGAGCATCTCTCAGCCTTGGACCTCGCTGGAGCTCACGGCATCGCTGCTGCTGCTGGGGCTGGACCCCCACAAACACCTCCTGTAGCAGCAGACCTGGTGCCTGCTTCGGGGCTTTTGTGTCTGGCACACAAATCCCACTGGGGAAAAACATTTTTGATTCTCCTTTTCTAGACAGATTTAGGAAAAAAATTAAAAGCGCTGCTCGTTTTGGAATGTGAGCACTAGCGCTCATTACCCTCAGCACTGACACCTTGTATAATTTGAAAAATGATGTGACTTTTGGGTAAACATGAACATGCCATAAAGAAGGTGTTCTTACATTAATTAAAAAAATCAAATCTACAGGCTGGGTAATGAGCCAGAAAAAGGCCTGATTTTTAAAACATGCATTACAAGGCATGAATTATGTCTGTAACTATTTGAAGGTATTTATTGCCTGTATTTTTTCAAGCCTGTAGAATCAGAGGCTATCCTTAGAAAGCAAGAAAACATGGAATAGATATGTTTTATATATTTTAAAATGCCATTCGTAAACCATCAAATTGAACCACAAAAGAGCATTCCAAATGTCCCTTGCATACAGAGTGAATGATCACTGACGGGCACGAGGAGCTTTAGCAATCAGGAGAAGTTCTCTGTGGATGTCCATGAGCCACAAATCCGAGCAGAGCTGATGGGAGGTCTGCTGAGTAAGAACTCAGTGGGAATCCGAGGGCTTGTCCCTGATACAGGTGCACAGCACAGCTCAGAAACAGTTTGCACTGGAGCCCTCAACCAAGGCCTCAGAATTTGGTCAAATAGACAGAAATAACATCGGTTAAAAATTCCCTAGAAATACCGTGAAATTGGACACCACACATTACCATACTCCAAACGCTGAGAGCCTATTTGTTTAATTTGGATGAGTTTTCAAATAACTCAGAACTAAAGTAATCTATGGTGGGCACAACAGCGTGGAGGAAATACTGAAGCTGGTCTGTCATGCACCCTTCCCCGTAGCTGTTGAAACAGGACTCATAAATGCATCCGAGGGGCCTGTGCCAGACCTGCCAAGGCAAGTTCTCTTAGCAAATGTTACTCAAAGTTTGTGAAAAACCAATAAAGATGGAAGTGACAATTGAAAAAAAAAATTAGACTCGAATTAATTTTAGTATGAAGGGAGAAAACAAGGAAAAGCCCAGCAGAGCACAGGTACTTCACAAAGAGCAGCAGCTCTCCAACAAGGCTCTAGGGGCACTGGATCCTCTGGCTGATTTTAATTTAGTTTCACTGTGAACGTCTCAGCACAGGCAAATGAGCTGTAACAGCAGGAGCTTTTGGGAACACCCAGGGCACTCCGACAGCAGGGAGCTGGACAGCCCCTCCCAAAGCACAGGTCACCTCTCTCCTGTTCATGGCCACGAGAATGCCTCTACTAATCTTTTAATCATGTTTTTGACACAGTAACAGGTATGCCACTGTTTTCACCTCCACTCTGTTCACTTCTTTTTTCCTGTACCAACACCACCTCACTGATTTCTCCATGCCATGGGGTGGCTGTCCATGAGTTTCTAACCCATCAAGGAGCTCCATCTAAATGCAAATTCTAGGGACACACCAATCTGGAAAGCATTAGGATTACAGACTCTCTTTTAGAGCCACCAAAACCACCAAATGGGTTTGTATTTAGCCCTGATATACACAAACATCTCAGAACAGATCCTGGGCTCAGCTCTGGACGTGGCAGGCAGCACCTGCAGCATCTGTGCTCTGCAGCACCAGTGCACGCCAGCAGCAGCCTCTCAGTATCCAAATCTCCTCAATTCCAAACCTCCTCGTTTCCAACTGTCCTCGTTTCCAAATCTCTGATCCACAATACAATGACCAGCATGTAAAATGTGCAGCTTGGGAGGTACAGCTCCAGCCAGCTGGAATACCCTTACCTGGGGGCCCAGGAGGGCAGTTCTGAGTGAGAATGAGCTGGGATGGAGATCACCAAGGTACCAGCAGCAAGGAGAATGAGTTGGGATGGAGATCACCAAGGTACCAGCAGCAAGGAGAATGAGCTGGGATGGAGATCACCAAGGTGCCAGCAGCAAGGAGAATGAGCTGGGATGGAGATCACCAAGGTGCCAGCAGCAAGGAGAAGGTGCCTGTGAGCCCTGGCTGCACCCTGTGGGGGAGGGAGCAGTCCCACAGCAGGCTCTGCAGCCCTGCCAGTGCCCCCCTCGGGAGCAGGGCTCACGCTGCCTTCCCTTCACTCGCAGAGAACTGCTCCAGAGCAGCCTAACCTCTGCCCAAACCACCTCAGCTGATCCTCGGGGTTAGGAATAAACAGGATAAAAGGCAACCAAGCGTAACAAGGCAAGGCCACCATGCTAAAGAAGAGCCAGCTCGTCCCGTTCTTTGAGAGAGAGGCTCAGCTAAAACACATGATCTGCAAATTTTCCATTTCATCAAATCCTGCTAATAGAATTCTACAATCTGGTAGTTTAAGCTGCATGTTAGAAAAAGCCAGAGAAACATTTGCTTTGGCACTGACAGGTTCTCAGATTTTTCCAGTTGGAACAATGATAAATGACTTAACCCTGATCATTTTTCTGAAACCTGATTTTTTTTGTTTGACATTTATTTACAGTTTCTATAAACACTAACACCTATAAAACATGGTTTACTGTTTGATTGCTTGGCGGACAAGCAAGCCTTAAATACATAAATTATGAGCACCTAGTTAATGAGTGACATGACGGACATGAAGTTTTATTTACTATTGGCATGAGCCTTCATATAAAATTAGTGGCATAAGAAAGCCAGGTTTTGTGAATGCACATAGTCATGCCTATTCATGGCCTGGCTCTTTTTTTTTTCTTCTTCTTCTTTTTTTTTTTTGTTTTTTTTAAAGACTTGACATAAGACTGTGGCCTATGTGTAATTTCATTGCCTGGAGCAAGGTTAGGGGAAAGCCGCTCCATCTGGCAATTTCCCTTTGACTGGCACATAGTTAAACAATGATGCAGTTTGACAAATTTCAAACCCTGCTTATGAAAAAATAACATAAACACAATAGTCACTCTGAGTAGATTGTCCACCTGTGCAAGCGGGCATGAAGTGTTAAGTAAAGGCTGCTGGTAATGAATAAAGATGCAGTGCATAGTTGGATTAGGTCGTTCCAAATGTAAATCACTGTCAGATAAAGCACTTGTGTTTACATGTAGCATTAATATTTTGATCAGTATGTTTAAGAGAATTAGCTTCTTAATGCAGATGTTCTCATTTGGACCTTCACACCCTTAGCTTCAGCCAACTCCTTTACCATCAGTTATGTCAACATGTCATAAATCTTCGCTGCTTTAACTTCTATTTTAAACAAAGCTTTGTTGTAAAATTTGGAGGCGTGTTTCCTTCGGGCTTTATTTTTGGCAAATTTCTTGTTATTTTGTTGAAAACCTGACACATTAATGTCCAATTAACCATCTTTGAGTATTTTACTGACAAGGATCCCAGCAGCAATCAAATGCCTTTTCATTGTGAGGAGCTCCCTGCCCCCCACCCAACCAGCTGTATCCATTATGTGAACAAGAAGTCTTTATGTCTTGATGCACAAACAATAAAGGCATTACACTTGGTGGAAGCAGGACATGTGTCCCAACAGCTCCACAGCCTGTGCCCTTCTGGACAGCTCGTTGGAAAGGTAAGTGCTCACTAAATGCTCACTAAATGGGATACAGTGAAATTCCAACACAGAATTCACAGACAGTCAGTGTTTTCTTTTTTAAACAAGGAAGATCTTTTAACCTCTCCGAGTTATTTTAACATCCATGTCCTTCTCGTGGGAGGTTGGTGAGACATGTGGGACATGACACCTGTGGTAAAACAGCCTGTACATGAAACTGCAAATTCTCTGTCAGGTCATTACGGCTGTGGAGATGGTGTCACTTTGTAAACTTCACAGGGTCACCTTTCATGAGATGAATATTACCCCTTTTTGATTAGAGATTTTACATTCTCCCAAATGTCACTTTTTTTCTTTTCCCTAGGAACTTTTAAATGTTAAATAAAGAAGATAATTTAGTCTTAAATCAGTCATTTTTTGAAAGGAAAATTAATTAATTTTTGCTTTGTGTAGCAAAGGGATGTCCCACAAATTCAGATTTTTTTTTTCAGAAATTCTGAACAAAATAATGAAAAAGAGAAATATTTGCATTCTGGAGTATCTGCATTTCATAAACCCCACTTTGCATACCTCTGACAACCATGGAGTTCTAAGCTTCGGTGAATTGTTACTATTCACTGTGGTTTCCTAACTTCAGTCTAAAAAACTGTCCATCAACAATGTTTCAACCCACTACAAGTCTGTAAATGCTTGACACTCTCCCCTCAACCTTCCCTGCCACCACGGGACTGTCTGGGAGCCCACCTTACCTCCCCAGAGCTTCTGTTGGCATCGCAGCCAAGGGATTGGGTTCAGTTTTTAAACAATTCCCTCCTTTTCTGGTTTAGCAGCTATTTTCAATGTCTTTAACCAAACCTGGGGGGAATGAGCAGATTCTGTTCAGCACCTAAAGCTGATGAGGGACCCCAATCCTGGCTGCCTGAGCCGGGCAGAGGTTGTTCTCCAGTGACAAAACTGGAGGTGAGGAGCCCTTTCTGTGCACAGCTCTTACAGCACAGTCCCTCAGCCTCCCTGGACCTGTGGGGTGAAGGAAAACACTGCCACAGAGGGATTTAAACTTAGAATTACAGCACCAAAACCATTCTGTGTTGGAAGGGACCCCCAAGGACCCCCAAGCCCAACAGCTGGCCCTGCACAGACCCCCCCAGCTCGGGCACCAAGCCCTGCCCAGAGCCAGAGCCTGTTTGCACAGGGGAGCTGTCAAAGCCTGGTGGCAGGGAAGGGACCCACAGCCCAGAGCCTGGCTCTGCTTCCCCCATGGAAACCTTCAAAGAAAGAAAAGCAGAAGGATGTTTTGACGAGTGGAATGTTTTCATTTAACTTCGGAAAGTCATTCATTAAAAATGAATGAAGAGCTGGCTGGTCTGCTCGGAGACCCTAACAATTAAGGTGGCATCAAAATCCAACTCCTGAAACATTCAGGAAAGGAAATCAAATCACAAAACTGGTGGGATTTGCCAGAAAGCCACACAGTACTCTTCATTCTCTTATTTTAATTCCAAGGATTTTCTAATGAAAGGCCCTAAAAAAACCCATTTTGACTTCCAAAACTGTCCCAGCAAACTGCAAGGCAAAGCTGAATGATGCCTCACTGCTCCTCCCAGCCATCTGTGTGCATCTTCCTTCGGATGCTCCCCCAGAGCCCCTCTCATCCATTCTTCTCCCCCAGCTTTAGGACACCCATGGAAAGGGCCTGAGGAAAAGGCTGGTCCCTGCTGCAGCTGCACTGCTACTGAGGAGCAGCAAGGAAAATCCTCACTCTGAAACCTGCACTGATGCTCTTGTGAGTGTGATATCAAATATTATACATTTGATATCAAATATTATACATTTGATAGTCAGGCTTCAACTTTCTGACCTTTCATCTGCTCCATGGTCTCCCTCTCTCGTTGTAGGAATGACACCACGACAAATCTTTCTCATTTTCTTCATTTGCTCTTTTAAGTTCTACCACTTTGAAATCTGGTTTGAGATCTCAAGTGTATGTACGAAAGACTGGACCCACTTTTACTCCTTGTCTGATCTTGATGTTTTCTAATGGTTAACTGCTTTTCCTCCATTTCTATTCTAATTTAGTAACGGTAAACCAATGAAAGGTCCTTCTTAAAAACACCAGGATATACTCTTTTATAAAGGCACACAAAAATGTTTAATAACGAACAAAACCCAAAACCATGCCTCAAGAACTCATACTCCAAAGGTTTCCAAATTAAAAATCAAATTGATATAAACATAATAAATACGTCCATATCTAGACAATATTATTAAAAGTGTTTTTGGAAGAAATGAGGTCTTCTGCTGATTAAGGCTCAAAATACTGGCTCCTAAATATTCTTATTGCCTGGAATGAAATCAAGTCCTTCAACACTTGTTGTTGGTTATGCTAATCCTTTAATATTACTATTTATTCCAGCTGAGAAAAAAGGGCTAAGCCAGCTGTTCCAAACATCAGCATTTTAATGTTCTCAGTGTGAGCGTAATATTTTATCACCTGTTCTTTATGTTCTGTGTCTCAATTCATACATTAAATTATATGTCAGAGTTACTTATGGGGGCAGCAATCGGTTTATACTGATTTAAGGCTGCAATAAAAATTGCACAACAGTGTGCAAAGATATAAAATGCCAGTGACGTAGCTGTGCTTCCTTACACCTCTGCATTGCCCTGGGAAGAGCTGCAGAATCCAGTCCCCAGAAGTTTCTGGGACCAAACCTGAGCCCCGAAAGCTGCAGCGTTGTAGGAAAAGTTCTGCTTCAAGTATCACTTGTCCATCTTAAAATTCTAAACTGTATTCTTGCTGTCTTCCAGGGCTGGGGGGCTCTGTCCCAGCTGGGACCCTGAGGCACTCGTGCTATACAAGGGTTGCTAACAACACTAAAGCAGTACTTTGATCGCACTGAATTTTGAGAATTCAGCAGAGCAATGGCTCAAAAATGAGTGGTGACCTGCCAGATCCTTATTTGTCATCATTCAGCCACAATCTGCCAGAGCAGTGCAAAGCATTAAATTCCTCTCTGCTGAAACACTACCTGCTTAAATGGGGGTACTAGGAAGAGTGAATGCAGAGCTCTGGGTAGAAAGATGCTCAGGATTCATTTGTAAGAACAGAAACAAAACAAAACAAAACAAAAAAAAAAAAAAAAAAAAGTCAGGATTGATTTTTAAAAAAAAAAAAAAAAAAAAAAAAAAAAAAAAAAAAAAAAAAAAAAGAAAAAAATTCTCATTAAGGTATAAATAAATAGTTGGCTCTATAAATGTTTAACAATAAATTGATTGTACATGCAGAACATAGACTGGCTTTTTTCCAGCTCTGCAGAATCCTAATTAGTGGTGTTGGAACTGTGTATTTGTGTAAGTGATTAGACTGTTACAGTGATCCACACAGAGCTAGGAAACAGTGCAGATGATTACTGATTATGGAAATGTTTACAGGATCTAAATGAAGTGACCCACAGAGTTCCCTGGTATCCCCTTACCCCAGAGCACTGCCAAACGTCCCCACACGGCAGCCAACGTCACCTCTTGGCTGCCCCAGGAAACTGCTGCTATTTCCATCTGCTTCTAAAGCATTTCTAAAGTTTCTTTGAGGTCCTTTTTAGGATTTACTGTAATATCAAATTTTCTTACAATCATGACCGCTTCTATAAACACATTTTCCCGTTCCCGGAGCATTTTGTCTTGAATTTAAACTTCAGAGATGAGCGAGGCAGAGGGTCCACAGCAGCACTGAGAGCTGTGGGTGGGCACAGCAGGGCTTTGTGCTCTCCAGTTCCACCTCTCCAGCTTAAATCGGGACTGGGGACAGAACCCAGCACTAATTACTAATCATTACTAATCCAGCACTCTCCTTAATTTGTGGTGTAAACTGAGGCTGATCCATGGGACAAGCCTTACTTCTGAAATGCACAGGTTAAATCTTCCCAGAGTGTGAGGGATTTTGGCAGGAAGCTGTTACGCTGCTCAGGGTTCCCTGACACTCAGACCTACCCCTTGTTTCCTGTGTTAAAGAAAGCACACTGTGGTTGTTCCTATTTCTGCTGATTTATGACACTTTTTTTGCAGAGTTCCACAGAACTCAAGAAACACGGTAAGACCCAACCCAGCTTGTTCACAGCTCCTGAGCAGCAACTGCCACATTCTTTATTGATGTGACTGAATACAACAAAAACAAGACTGAAGAGGAATCTGGAGTCTGACTCAAACCACCATCTAAATGCAGCCTCCATCAAACTTTCAGGTCCAGGGGTTTTCAGTTCCTGAGTTTTGGTTCTGGCCCATTTCCAGCAAGACCATAGGTCTGGCAAAGATTTTCAAAATTAGCATAGCTAAGAACCCAGTTATTCGTCTTTCAAACTATCAAATAACATCCAACCCCCACAAACAGACTGCAAGAGGAAAAAAAAGTAAAAGTATCACATACTGACCTTCTTCAAAATTATTCTCATAACATCTGACAAATATGTGTTCTTCTAAATAAAATATTTTTGCTTCAGAGAGAGATATAACTGTAAAAATGAACATCGCACTTTCTTTCCTCTTTCTGCCTTGGAAGGAAAGTGTACTTGATGGATATAAATAACTTATCCAAAACCCAAATCAATTAAAATTTAACCAGCGTATCTGCTCTGAGCAAGGAATTGAACTGCAAGCTGCTGTATTGTGACTCTGGAAGAGGATCCACATCTCGCAGCCACAGAAAGTCAGGTGATGACCAGGGAATTCAGCAGAATCCCTTCCATCGCCTGCAACAAACTCCCGTTGTAAAATCACAGTACTAGAAATTTTCTGTTTTGCAGGGTGGTTAAAAAAAATTGAGAGAACATCAGCATAATTTTTTAGGGCTCACTTAAGCAGACTCAGAATGTGGAGGGCTTTCCCTCCGCCCTCCTCCAGTAATTGCTATTTAAAGATCATTTGAATGACCTTCTAGTACATCTTAGCCATCTTTTTATTTACTTGTCTGGTAAAACCCAATCCTTCATCAGGCCAAATAGTCAAAGAGATGGAAAATTTAAACCTTTCCAGCTCCTGAAGGAAAGTTTCTCCCAACAGCTGTCTTGCTTTATGAAAGCATGAAGTCAGTACATCCAATCTCATGCTATCAATCACGGCGGCTGACATTTCCTGCAAACTGTGTCCACAAGACAAACGGGGAAAGAGAACCTAAAAGGAACAACAAATTGCCAAAAAGCAGATGGAATTATGTGCTCTTGTTTATAGTTGGCTGTTCAAATGAGCCCGGTCTAAATGCCTTCCCCTCAGAATTACAGCACTAAGCAGTCATTTGCATCACTGCTGAAAACACCTGACACTCGTATTAAGAAATATTGGGTTTAATTGCAGTCCATTAAAATGTGGAAATGTCTTCAGCGTAGGATTAATGATTTAAGTGAACTGTCGGCTTTCAGAGTATTTTTAGGCCCTCCTCCTGCAGATGCAAACATCCTCTTGCTCCCCTCCCGCCCTGAACTTTTGCAAAAAAGGTCTGCCACATGTTTCTCATCTCCTGGCTTTAGGTAAGTAGCATTTAAAATGACTCTGAACATCTAGCATCTATGATTTGTGACTTTCAGAAGAGTGTTTGTGTACACAAAGGGATGTTAAATTGTTGTTTTGACTTTAATCTAAATAATTTTCATTTCCTCTTACGGTGAATATTTTCTACACATACCAAAACAGGATTTTGGTTTTGTCAGTTCCTATGTATGCACGCGCATGAAGTTACAGGCTGGGTGGAAGGCACTGGCTGCTGGTACTCCCTTCTGAATTTCCTTTCCATCCACAGATAACTTTGGTCCCAGACAGAAGCTGCAGTTGGATTTTGGTTGCTCTGGTGTGTAGGTCTGCAGGCATGTGCACAGGGCAAGAGCTGTTGGTGCTGACCATTCTGAAGTTACAGGAAAAAAATATTTATAGTCTTGGATTCAGTGCTTTGGATACTGTAAATGTAAATATAAATGTTTTCATTATCTGGGAACAAAAGATCTGCCTCTTGGGTGAAATCACCAGGACTAAACAACTGTGTGACATCCAAGGATACAACCACAGAGCTCCCACGTCCAAGGAGGGAGGGGTGGATTAAAACTAACAGCATTTGAACTGAAAATCTGCTCTGGAATTCACCCTAGCAAGGATCAGCAGCCCCACTGCTTCTCTGAGCTGGGCCCACACTGACCACTGCAGTCCTGCTGGACCCAGTGTCCATGGAACAATGCTGCTCCCTGTCCCAGCCCAGGAGCATCCAACAAAGGTTTGCAAGTCTCTGGCTCCCAGCTTACAACCCACTAGAGGTGTACCACGATGAGCTGTGGCAGCTGAAGGCAGCCCAACAACCCAAGGGTGGGAATGGGTCCTCTCCTGAGCAGCATCCTCTGTCTCCAGTCTGGGAAGCACCTCCTGCTGCTGTGCCCCGTACCCTGGGCTTCCAGATCCTCTGTTTATTTATCATTGCCCTCTCTTTCCTCTCACAGCCTAAGAACCAGGAAATTCAGAATCACTCAGACATATAAATCTGGCTGGGTCAGCTCTGGAGCTCGTACATGGGAGTGTGGACAGTGTGTAAATACAGGTGCCATGGCAGTGGCTTCTCAGATCTGTCAAAACCAAAGCAAAATCCACCCTAAAAGCTGAAATTGTATTTACCAAGGAAATGAAAGAAAAATTAGACATAACATTCAAGCTCAGAAAAAAAATCCAAAACCTTCAGTTTCACTGTGCAGCAAATTGGTCACGATTCTCTGTCATCTGTGACTGTGAGGGAAATTACAAGAAAGTCAGATGATGTCTGCAGTGTCGAAGGCCAGAAAAGTACAAATACTGTACATGAAGCTTGAGGTTTTGAGACGCTAAAGCTGTGCCTTAAAAAATGCAGACAATACAGTATGCAGTTAGTATCTGTGGAAAAGAAACTGCAGAAAAAGTTCCAAAAGTGGATGTCACTGCCAGATGAACATCCAACAGGTCCAGGGGAAGAGCAATGAAAAGACAGAACCAGTGCCAGGGAGTTAAGACTTTCTGCTAACTACAGGAACCAGAGTGTAAGGTACTTAGAAAGGGAGTATTTTTGACAGGAATATTGGGGCTAATTAATGACATACTGTAATCAAACACCTTTTACAATCTGTGGACTTAATTCAGCAAGACTGAGCTTCTCTGACCAAAACTATTTTTATAAAACTGATTTAAATTTTGTTAGTCTCTGAAGCCCAAGGCTGCACACAGACTGCACTCAGAGTACATTCTAAGAACAGAAAAATCATGAAGGTAGAAATTTCATGGAGAAATAAAGGTGTTCACAGCCCTTGCTGTAGGAAAAGCGTGCTCTACTCCAAAGACTGAAACTATTCCTACCAGAAAAAAAAATTGATATCCTGAAACCTTCCTTTTCAGGAAGCTCACTTATATCTCAATATTCCAGGTTTCAATAAAAGGGAGCTTTGACTGGTGTTTTAATAATTTAGTTAAGAACCTACAGACTAGGCTGCACCATGAAGAACGCCAATGCATAAACGTCCTTTATGCAATAAAATGTTTGCAACATGAAGTGTGGAGAGAGTATTACACATAAACCCAGGCCTTGCATAATATAGGAAGTAATTTTTAAGAGAAAAAAAATCATTTGGCAATTCTGTTTGAAACCTACTGGTCACAGGAAAGAATTGCTGTCACTGAGTCCTGCCCATCCCCTGCAGCTCCCACCTCTGCCCTGAGGGTCTGGATTTGGGATAGGCATTTACAGCTCCGTTCTGCAAAACTCCTGCCGCCTTTTCCCCCAAGGAATCGAAGGAAGGAGTCAAAAGGAGATGCCAATATATCCAGCAAAACCACTGCAGTTCCTTGGGAGAGTCCCTGTGTGTGAAATGGGCCCAGAAGCAGCAGCTGGAAGGGGAACCCCCGCTCAGTGAGGGCTTGCACAAACACAGCTGCTTCAGCAGGGGGTGTTCCGTGGCCTGGGGAAGGGACCGAGACCTCAGCCATGCAAACCCTCTCCAATCAGCTCCTATCAGCTGCCCTCTGTGTGACTAGGACCGCCTTTTCTTTCTTTCGACTTAAACCCAAGGTTAGCTCTGGATCCCCTTTGTCTCCCTGAGGTGCAAACACATTTCACACCAACCACACCAGGAACGTGTTCCAGGTTATCGCCTCAGTATCTGAGTGCCACAGCTTTCACAGCCCCTGGGCTTTTGTGCATTAACAAACTACCAGGATTATTAGGCAGCATTAAAAGGTAATTGCTTTCACTTCATGGACTACAATTCTTCAAGCAATTATGCAAGCATAGGAAGCAATTGCTGATAACTTATTTTTACAGAAATAAGAGCCCAGATTCTCAGAAACAGCTTCCAGTGTAATTGCTGTGAAACCTGAAGAGCAAAACCAGCCACTCTGTAAATACACAGATTTTACAATTTAAATAAATGGTTATTTTTTCCTTATAAAATAAAGTGTTACCTGATGCCTGAGCGTTTCAGATGGCATGAAAATTAGGCTTCAATTGCACAGAGAAAGTAACTGCTTTGTACTGGTAATGGCTAAACACAGTAATGATTTGTAAATTAAACTGTGCTGTAATTGCTGTGCAGAGCTCTACAGTAAGTGAGAGCATGGCAACATCAGGCTTATAAAATCAGGTGACACGTATTGCATCGGGCTACTTAGGAACCTGCAGCTGCTCTGAAATGATCTCCAACCAGTCACCCCCAGCCTGCACCAGCACAAAGACGTGGAGAAAGTGGTAGCCAGGCTTCTGGCAATGGCTTTGATCTCTGTGGGGGGAGCTGCTCCCACCTTCTGTCCTGGGACAAAAGGGGAGGTTCAGACTCCCTGGGGAGTCCCTCTGTTCGGAAGCCTGGGGGTCAGTAGGAATATTTCTGTCCTCTTGAACTGCCCAGTATAGACCCTGAGTCATACAAGGTGTTCTCGTGCCACATACACATTAATTAACGATTTTGTTGTGGCACTATAAACTCTTTACAGAAGGAACCGTGTCATCACAGTTCCTCTGGTTTGCCTTGGTAATTTCTCCTGGTTGGGTTTATCACAGAGACTTGTCCAACATTCCCATCCCCTTTTGTTTTCTCTCCCTTTTCCCAGGTCAGTGCCTCACACAATCACCCTCTTTGCCTGGGTCACCTTTGCTCCTCTCTTTCTAAAGCCTCCCATGTTCCAATCCTGACACTGCAAAACTGAGCGCTGCAGGTTCTCCGGAGTTTGCTTTGCTCACACTCCCCCAGCTTCATCTGCCCATTGTTGCTTTCTTGACTGTGTTAACTTTATGCAATTGAGCACATTTCTAAGCAAATCCAAGCACTGCTATTATAAACACAGCAGTGCTAACTATATTCTACTTTATTTTGAGCGTGCTGAACAACTGGAAGCAAAGAGTAAAAGGATATTAAATCTAAATTACATAACGAACCAAGCATTTTAAGAATAAAAATAGCTAGCTAGTAAATTATTACCTGGACATGGTCTAGAAAACACTGCTACTATTTTGCAAAATTACAGAGTCAGAAGCTCTAATTTACCTAAAGGAATATTTTTATGTAGCTTTACTTTATTAGAATAAGAACCTCATCCTTGCCTTCATTTTGTTCATGAAGCCATTCCAACAGAGCTTAGGTTTGGATTGTCTGGCCTAATCAATGATAAAGTCTGTAATGAGATCAGAATGCTGTCATTCAAACACACTTAATTTGGAATATATTGTAGATTTAAAAGCGTAAACAATGACAAGGAAATAGCGAGCCTAATACAGCAATTAGAGAAAGGGTTTCATTAAGGGTCACCCCGGCATATGGATTCCATTTCACACAAAATACCTGCCACAGCCACGCAGAAGCCACAAGGGCTATTGTGTTACCAGGAACGGAGAGGATCTGAGATCCCAGCATGGCAGGAGGGGGACTGGGAGTCAATCCTGGCTCTGGGAGTCAGTCCTGGCTCTGGGAGTCAATCCTGGCTCTCTGGTGCCAGGGAAGAGCTGCCCACTGAAGCCACCACACACCGGAGTGAGGGGAGAGGCATTTCAGGGTGTGACACTGCAGCAGAAGTGGCAGCCAGTTCCCCCTGGCTGTGGGAGCAGTACTGAGCTCCATCTGTCACCTGCCTGCCCCCGCAGCACCACCAAGATGGGCCATTTTTACAGTTTTTATGATTTTTCCTTCCCTTCTGTTATTGAAAAACAACACACAGTGTCCTCAAGCTGCATCACACTCTGTGCAATGGCAGAACTTTGGTTTGTCTGCTGTTAGAAGGGACCTCAGGATGGCACCTACCTGTAATTTCATCACATTCAGTGTAAAAATCCAGCAAGAAAATGAAAATTGGATTTAGGTTACACCCGACTGCAATGGTTCCCTTATGGACTTAAGAAATTTTCCAAATTCCCCTTTTGAAAGATTGCCCATGTCTGCAGGCACAACTTTTAGCTTTTTTACTATTTAAATAAGAAAAAGGAATATGGAAGCTATAAAATGTTGTAACATGCATGGCTTCTTTATAAATCAACTAATACCTCTTTAAAAAAGGATACAGACCCCCCAAATCAGCTTCTCTACACTGAAGCTACAACCTCTCCCAGACTTTAAAGCTACAACCTCTTCAGAATTTGCCTTGCTATGGTTTACAAACACCGCTTTCTCCTGTTCCAACACAGGAGAATCCATAAAAAATATATGTATTTTTAAAAATTGCATATCCATACAAAGCAGTTCTAAACCTGCTGCTTTATGCATTGCAAGGTTTGTGAAACTCCCCTCCAAGACCAAGCTTCCCACCCCAGAAGAGCCCGCTCCTGACTCCAACCCAGCCCCAGATGTTGGCTTGACAAGGGTCATTCTTATTGAGGAGACCCAGAAAAGCAGAATCTGGGGTGGCATTTGACACGATGTGATGTCCTTGTCTCTTTTCCTTGAAAAGGACCCTTTTCTCAAGATTTCTAGACCAAGGTTCAGCAATTCATCAGAAATAAAAACCCCAAGGCTGCGTCCCCCTGGGCTCAGCACCAGCTCTGAGCCTGGCCCTGCTCCTGATGAACCCTCTCTGCAGGAATGGGATTTACCCAGCACCCAGCAAACAGGGCTCTGTGCCCTGCCCCACGGGGAGCCCCCAAAACCCTCCCCACAGCCATTCCCCTGGGCCTGGGACCCCCCAGCTCCCACACACGAGGAGCCCGACAGCTGAATTGCCCCTGAGCAGCACTAACATTGGTTTGGAACAGCGCTGGAAATGCAGAGACACTGGTGGATTAGAGGCTATGTTTCCAGGATGTTTTGGGATTAGCAGCAAAGAAAAAGTCTCAGCAACAAGCTGGAGCAACTGCTGTGTATTAGAGCAGGATGGAAAAAGTTATTCTATTGATGCCAGCTATGTTAGTCCACTAGCTAAATGATTAATGTTGATAATTCCTCTCCAGCAGACTCATTAAACCTGAACTTATTTTTCTTACAGGCCTTTGACATTTCCTACTTTCTTAATATCAGAGGTAATGACAGTGGCGTGATTATATACTTATTCCTTTCCACCTTCAAGCAGTTTTCTTTGGCAGGAGTTACTTTTTCAGCAGAAAACCTGCACACGAGGATTCATTCTTTCCCAAAAACTGTTACAGCTCCATTAGCAACACTAAATGGCAGTGCCTTAGAGGAATGCACAACAACCCTTCTAAAAATTAAATAGTCAAGGCATTCAGAACAGCACCATGAGAGATGTTTTCTACAGAACTGCCATTTATAATGGTAGGGGGGTCCTGCGCCCTCCCCTCACATTTCCTTTAGATCCTGTTGTCAAAAAATGTCCAAGTTAAACAAAGAAGAAATTACAGAATGAATCTGGAGCTTAGCCTTGAAGAATTAGGTTTCACTCTAATTGAGATCATACGCTGCATGTGCAGTTTTGGCACATAAGCCATATTAATCAGAAAGTCTTTAATCGTGGATAATTTCTCCTGTGTGTGCCAGATTGGGCATTATGCTGCTGGCCCAGCTTCTAAGTCTGTTTAAGAGTCCACCTTTGACTCCATAAACACCCGCTTACAAAATTGGGGTCAACTTCCTCCTATGAAGGTATGCTGCACTGGCGCTAAGAAAACCCCCTTAATGATTAAATTGCATCTCATATGGAAATAAAAATGTGCAGATTCCAAAGGAGTGACTGTTTCGAGCGATTACAATGTGTGCTGGAAGCAGCCCTCCCTGCAGCCCGTCTCTGGGAAGCACACAGCAGATGAAAACCTGGGGAGATGATCCAACAGCCACAGGATGAAACCCGAGGAGTGACCGAGCATCCTTTAATCTGCTGTTACTGTACTACTGCCGAGATCCCAGCCCAGAAACAGCAAAGAGGACATGAAAGTGCTTCCTGTACTCAGGACTGAGCAGGGAGGGTGAGGAACAAATGGCTTGTCAGAACCCAGGGGATATCCATCCCTCTGTGGTGGGGATGAAGCTGGAAGGGCTGAGCACACAGGGGATGCTCCACACACACAGGTGAAACCCTGCTCCTGCCAGGCTGGAGCACCCATGTCAGGTGAAACCCTGCTCCTGCCAGGCTGGAGCACCCATGTCAGGTGAAACCCTGCTCCTGCCAGGCTGGAGCACCCATGTCAGGTGAAACCCTGCTCCTGCCACGCTGGAGCACCCATGCCAGGTGAAACCCTGCTCCTGCCACGCTGGAGCACCCATGTCAGGTGAAACCCTGCTCCTGCCAGGCTGGAGCACCCATGTCAGGTGAAACCCTGCTCCTGCCACGCTGGAGCACAAATTCTGGGGCACCACGGCTCCAGTGGAGCCCACATCCTTCCAAAAGCTGGGCTACGACTGCAGCAGATCAAAATGAGCAGCACTCCTGCTGCTGAGAGCAGTTATCACTCACATCGTTCATGCCTTTCGTTACATTATTCATACACCAAGAACTTTCATGTTTTAAACTTTAATATCCACAGTGCACACGCAAAACTGTAAAACCTAGCTTAGATTTGTCATAATGCATAAGCAGCCTCTTATAATAAATGGATCTTTCTGTAAATTGCTGCACCTGTAGGTTCAAAAGGAGCTTTTGTCCCCAGTGCTCCATTTGATATTTAAGCTAGTCAGCAGCACGACACCTATGAAAGATAAAATTACCACTACAGAATTACCCTTGTTTGAGTTTTGAAATATTGAAGCAAAATCAACTGCAGCATAATATATAAACCTCTAAAAAAAGAAAAGAAAAAATACTCAGAAGGGAACCCTCTTTACTTGAGCATTCCACTTCCATGAAACATCTCACATGCTGCTCTCATGTCCATAATTTATTTTAGCGGTGACTGCTGCACTTTCCATTATAAAATTTCCAGCTTCAGACATCTCTCCTTGTTTCTACAACTTCTCATTAAACAGCTCCAGCCTGCACCACTCTCCCTGTCTCTCCCTACTCCCCCACTTCTCAAAAGCAAAATTTTGCCTCCTTTTTCTCTCTTTACGCATTATTATCCACTTCCCATGTTTCATGTGAGAAGGCCATTCTAAATATTATCTCCTCACCCAATTAACTCAAGGAATTTGTCTAATCTGGCTAAGTTAATACTTCCCTCCCTTGCCCATGGATGCTGCAGTGTGGCCCCTTCCCCTCTCAAACTGGGTTTATTGCAGCTGGGTTCTGCTTCTGAAGGAGGACCTGAAGTTCTGCACATTGAAAAGCCAGGAGCTGGAAGCTGCTCACACTGGGGCAGAAGAACTGAGAAAATCAAGAGCTTTACCTCCCGTGAAGGCTGTTTGGGGGTTTTGGATGCCTTTCAGGGAAGGGATGATTCTCTGACTCTTGTGTTTTGGAGAGGTATCACTTACTAGATATTAATAAATAATATTTAATAAATATTTAATTATTAGGTATATTTATATTATTTTAGATTTATTTATTAGATCTCATTTCCCTAATGATACCTTATTTATTAGGTATCATTATTCATTAAAAGTGTATTTTTTTCCAAATGTATTAAAAAAAAAAGTCCTTAATTTTTTTCTTATCTAGGAAATATGAAAAAGGTTCTTCTTGCATTGCATCAGCTAATGAAAGAATAAGATTCTACAGACTGATGGTTAACAAAACAGATAAATATTAAAAAATAAAAATAACCAACCTTTCTATTTTTGAACTGGGTAAATTGGAACCACGGGGGAGGAAATTAAGGGCCACCTCACTAGTTACAATCCACGGAAAATTGTTTCTCGTGTCTTCTTTCCAAGCTAGCACTGCTTTTCCTTATCTGGGCACCCAAGTCTCACAGGAGGAGTGTGTAACAGGCTGATTCATGGTGAAACTGGCGCTGGGTTAGCAGCAGCTATCTCTGCTCCTGGTGGCAACACTCAGCACGGGGGAGAATGGAACCCTGCAGGGCAGAGACTGGAACCCTGCAAAGAAGAGAGGGTATAGAACCCTGCAAAGCACAGAATGGAACCCTGCGAGGCACAGAATGGAACCCTGCGAGGCACAGAATGGAACCCTGCGAGGCACAGAGAGACAGCGGAACCCTGCGAGGCACAGAGAGACAGCGGAACCCTGCGAGGCACAGAGAGAGACACTGCAACCCTGCGAGGCACAGAGAGAGACAGCGGAACCCTGCGAGGCACAGAGAGAGACAGCGGAACCCTGCGAGGCACAGAGAGACACCGCAACCCTGCGAGGCACAGAGAGAGACACTGCAACCCTGCGAGGCACAGAGAGAGACAGCGGAACCCTGCGAGGCACAGAGAGANCAGAGAGAGCGCGGAACCCTGCGAGGCACAGAGAGAGCGCGGAACCCTGCGAGGCACAGAGAGAGCGCGGAACCCTGCGAGGCACAGAGAGAGCGCGGAACCCTGCGAGGCACAGAGAGAGCGCGGAACCCTGCGAGGCACAGAGAGAGCGCGGAACCCTGCGAGGCACAGAGAGAGCGCGGAACCCTGCGAGGCACAGAGAGAGCGCGGAACCCTGCGAGGCACAGAGAGAGCGCGGAACCCTGCGAGGCACAGAGAGAGCGCGGAACCCTGCGAGGCACAGAGAGAGCGCGGAACCCTGCGAGGCACAGAGAGAGCGCGGAACCCTGCGAGGCACAGAGAGAGCGCGGAACCCTGCGAGGCACAGAGAGAGCGCGGAACCCTGCGAGGCACAGAGAGAGCGCGGAACCCTGCGAGGCACAGAGAGAGCGCGGAACCCTGCGAGGCACAGAGAGAGCGCGGAACCCTGCGAGGCACAGAGAGAGCGCGGAACCCTGCGAGGCACAGAGAGAGCACGGAACCCTGCGAGGCACAGAGAGAGAGAGGAACCCTGCGAGGCACAGAGAGAATAGAACCCTGTGAGGCACAGAATGGAACCCTGCGAGGCAGAGCAGCACGCAGAGCATCAGCCTCCACGGCAGAGTCTCAGGGCTCGGTGTCCCAGGGCTCCTTCTGCTGATTCAGAGGCAGCTGAGCCCCTCAGGAGTTCACACCCAGGGAGATAACGGGAGAAATCTCTGGCTCTCTGAAGTCAATGGAAGCTTTGCCCCCGATCCCAGCAGGGCCGAGGTATCAGTGACGGAATTAGGGCAGCCCTGGGCAATAGATACAGCAGAAACATCTCTGAAAGAATGCTCATTTCCCAGTGAGATAATGGCACCATCCACCAGCACCAATGACATGTTTAATCTGATGGATCGAGCATCCTTTAATCCTTCCAGCTATCCATTAAACTGTTTATTCTCAATGTAAATTGTTCCAGCCATAAATTTACACCAGTTAAACTGCCCATCATTCTGCTCCGTGCTCAGCCACAACCACAGTTTCTGTATTTTCTGACACACATCTATAGATTTTCAAAGCTTGTATTGTCTAAACTCAAAATCCTGAAGCAGGCCAACTGAAGGCTGCATTCTCCAACAAGAGTATTCCAACATTTAGGAAATATAATCTCTATGTTAAAGTCACGCTTCTTAGATTGCAACCCAAATGCTTGTGTTCTATAGTCTCCAAATTGCAGGAACTTCGCCAAAAAAATCTCTTTATAAATGTTTTGCATCTCTCTGGGCCCCAAGCACAGTTTGCTAGAGTGATCCCTGCCCAAATTACCTGGACAGGCTTTGCAATGCAGCCACCTTAATACCAGCATCCATTACAAGGTGAGAGAAAAAGCAAATGTGTTTCCTTAGTACAAACTGCTGGACAGTTTTCTGGACTGGGAATAGTTTTCTTGGCCTCCTCCACCCAGCCTTCCTCAGCCCACAGTTAACCTTTCCCTTTCTGGAGTACAGGGATTTTTGTAGGCCCTACAGAACGCACACATTCAGTGTGGGATGTGGGGTCCAGGGCAAAGACAAGCTCCACACAAACCTGCAGAGCCTCCAGTCTGGGGTAGCTGCAGAGAAAGCAGGGAGCAATGATGGACCTGGTTCTGCTCCCAAATCTGGCACCACTGTGAGCAGAGGGGGAAACAGCGATACTTCAGCAACTCCTAGTAAAGCATGGATTCATCGGTAATTTGACTTCCAATTAGTGGACGTCAACTATATCCTGAATTATCAATTCTGATTCTTGTATCTCTGCCAAGGATACAATTATTCAGAAAGGTAGGACAAAGAAATTGAGGCTTTTACCGGTTAAAACCCACACTTTTCCCTTTTTCTTCCTAAATTCTGATTATTGAGTCCCTTAAAAGGAAGTAATTTATTATGAAATTACGTGTGAGAGGTTATCCAAAGGGAGGTGGCAGTAAAGAGGCCACATTTGCTGTGGTTCTACAGATGCAGAAGTGCAGCAAATTTGCAGAAGCTGTAGTTGAATGCAAAATTCCCATGACAAGCTAGGCATTGGAAAGTAAGTTTAAGTGTACCCATAATGTAAATCCCTTAATCCTCAGGTAAACTAACAAGGAGGATTTGCATAGAGTAAGGATAAAAGGTTAAAAAAACCCAGCATTGAGACAGCAGCTCAGAGCATCCTGGTTTTCCAGGAAACTCATGTGAGTACAATTCAGTTGCTTACAAAAACATATCATGGAATCATAGAGCAGTGGAATATCCCGAGCTGGAAGGGATCCCCAAGGATCATCCCCTCCAGCCCCTGGCCCTGCACAGACACCCCAACATCCCACCCTGGGCATCCCTGGCAGCGCTGCCCAAACGCTCCTGGAGCTCTGGCAGCCTCGGGGCCGTGCCCATTCCCTGGGGAGCCTGGGCAGTGCCCAGCACCCTCTGGGGAGGAATCTTTTCCTGCTCTCCACCCTGACCCTCCCCTGGCCCAGCTCCGGCCGTTCCCTCGTGTCCTGTCCCTGCCACAGGGAGCAGAGATCGGAGCTTTCCCTGCGCTGCCCCTCGGGAGGAGCTGCAGCCCCCGGGGAGCTCTGACCTCAGTCTTACCTTCTCCAGCTGAGCAAACCAAATGCCCTCAGCCACTCCTCGTGTGGCCCCTCCAGACCCTTCCCCATCCTCGTGTTTCGCCTTTGGATGAATGCTTCTTGCATTGTGGTGTCCAAAGGACCCAGTGCAGAGCAAAGGGGACAATCACGAATATCATATACAGTAAACACTGCCAGTATATAAGTTTTGTGTATCTCTCCCTCTTAAAATTTGCATTTTTAGTATTATTTTTAATAGATCCATGGATCATTTGCCTGGTCCCCAAAGGCAGCAGTGCTGAGCTGCCTCCCAGGCACCCTCCTGCCACAGGAGAGGGCCACGGCTCGGAGCTGCTTGGCTGGAATACAAACAGGGGAAGGGAATGAAAGGCTCTGTGCATGTGTGGGGAACATAAAGTGATATTAATTATTAATTTTGACAAGTCTGAATACCTTAATAACGTATTATTTTAAGCTGCAAGCTTTTTGAAAAGCCGTTGAGGCTGAAATGAGCCGACTTTGTGGCTTGGACTCTCATTCCTCAGCACACAGCAAAATGCACTGTGACAACAAAATGTGCTGTGACAGATTTTGGCCAGTGTGGTCTTGTTTTGTATATTTAATAAAGAGCTGATAAATACAATGTTTAAAGTGAAAGGGTTGGGATGTACCAACCAGAAAATGCTATGCATTACCCACCTGTCAAGAGAGAAAAGACAATTTAAATTAAGACCTGCACAAACTGACCCCTGAGCTGGTTCCCTCCTCTTCAGTAACAGGATACAGGTGCAGCTAATATAATTTCTGTGATAAAACCAGATTATTTGTGCAGCCAATTTACTGTGAACTAATCCCACTCTATTCTGCAAACTGCTGAGGGGGGAGCTAAGTCAGATTTCTACTCTGTATTTAGCAGTAACTTCTGGGCTGTTGACAATGAGAATTTCAGAAGCACTCAGGGAAGGCTCTCTTTTGACACCACCTCCAACATCAATACCAAGCACAACTTAAAAACCCACTGTAAACATTTAAAGTGCTTCCCACCTCTGGATCCCAGAACACTTTACACCTGTTAATCAGAGAAAACCTCTCAGCATTCCCACAATTATGCATTTCTGCCTTTATTAGGCGGATTTCAGACGAGAAGAATTCATGAACTTGAACTCAGAAGAATTCTCCCTCTTGGCACGGATAAACTGTGGCTTTATTTGAAAGTGTCAGGGAGTGGAAAGTCAAAAATGAAACAAAACACCAGAGAAACGATGGACATATTTTAAGGGGTTTTTTCCCCCCTATCACCCTGTACAACTACAGAAGGATTTGCATATTTGATTAATCACACTTTTCATATCATAGTTTCTAATGTGACCTCAGATGAAAGAGGGAGTTCTCTCATTCCTCAGGACTGGCACAATATTTCCTGCCATCTTTTACCTTGAATTCCATGGTAATGAGGGTGTGGGGGACTTTTCTTAGTTATGTATAAAATGAACTCGAGGCTTTAAGTTTCTATCCCTCAGTGGCAGAGTGAATAGTAAGAGCACAGAGAAGCTTTAAAAAACACAATTTAAAAATCACAAGCAAAACAATTACAGTCTCATTAAGTTTTGTGATTCTTTTCAAACCAGTTTAATGATACCCAGGGGCTTGACTCCTGATTTTGAGCTGGGATTGACAGTGTTAAAACCAGTGGGAGATAACAACTGGGCACGTTATATCAAGTCATGCCGTTCAGAAATTCAGTCCCTGACACATAAAGAGGTTTTATTGAGAGTGATATCTGACTAGAAATGAACAGACACATTTCAGGTTTGAGGAAACAGGAGGGAAAACAAATTCTCTTTCTTCTTAAATTTACCATACACACACTCGGGTTGGTCAACAATCTAATGAAATCTGGTTTCTTATTTAATTTCCTCAGAAATCAGCAATTTTCCTTGTCAAAACCAGGGATTTTTGTAACAAACTCAAACTTTCACTGAATTGCTTGGTGCCGTGTCCCAAACCCAGGACTAAAAACCTCAAGGACAAGTGCCCTGCACTTCTTTGATTCACTGTTTTCTGAGTGGTGATTCCTAAAATATTAGCAGCAACAAAATACTTTATTAAGAAGATAAAGATTCGTTTCTTCCGCATTAACTTGAAAGAAACATTTAAAATATTAAAAAATATTTAATATTTACGGTATTAAATCTTGGTATTTTACTTACAGGGAGCCACAGTGAACAGGTAACAACCTTTGCATTACAGAAGGCTTGAAAGATAAAGGCCAAAATAATTTACCTGCCAGTATCAGAAGATCCAAATATTTATGCACCCAAAATCCTATTAAAACTCCCAGATTTAGGTAGGAAACAGATCATAGTTTTTAAATGGTGCAAATTATTCATCATTCTCTCCAACTTTGCAAAGGATTTGTTTCAAGGGGAAAATGTGGAGTTGTGAGTGTGATTGCCCCAAGCTGCAGTGAGATGTGCAGGTGGTGATAACACCACATCCACCAACCTGGGAGCACACGTAAATCCCATTTTCTGCACCTCACTTGGAGTCCTACTGAATGAAAATAATACAAATGAAAAGAACAGCTGAAGCTCAAGCTCTTAAGACACGCAAATACCATTTCTTAAAGAAAACGAAAATCCCAGTACTTACAATAAGCATTAACTCTTAAATGATCTGGAACAGTAAGAAAAGCGCCCAGTTCGGGGCAATTACCAGAATCTCCTGTGATGGCACGTCTCATTCAGCCTAAGTCACACATCTTACCCAACTGCTATTTGATAAAGCCCATCCAGCTCTAAATGTCATCCTAAATCCTGTAAAGGCAGAAGGCTCAATCAGCCTCACCGACGGCCCCAATCCTGTAAAAACCTTTCCTAAACTTCTTCCGCCGAGCCCTCAAGCACGTGCAGAACCCCGAGTCCTGCTGACGTCCCCGAACCCGAGACTGAGCTTTTAAAATGGGATTCCTGCCAAAGTAAAGGCTGAGATTTAACAGGAACAAAGCAACCTAAAATTTAAGCAAATGCCTAAAAATAGCTGTTTCTTTTGTGAGGAACAGTATTGTTGGCTTCTTCCTGTGCGTTCAATTAATCAAAAAAAAAATCCTTTTAAGCAGGGATTAAATTGCAGTTACTACCAAGAAACCTTAGCAATATACACTATTTAAATGGATTTGGAGCTAAATAAACTCTTGCCTCAGTTTTCTACGCAAGTATGAACACACGAGGATGTAGTTCCCAGTCCCATCTGAGAGATGCACTGAGAGATGAGTGTGTGTTCCTCTTCCCCTGTGTGATACAGCATTCTTCTGGTGATTTCAGTCGTGCTGGGGAAACTGCTCCCTCCAAGAAGTAAAAGTGCTGGAATATGATATTTGGCTTTACACTCACCACCTCGGCAGGCACCGGCAGCACAACGGGATCCCACCGCGGGAACTCACACAGAACAATTGGGATGGAGTGGAAAATCCCACTGTGGAGCCCTGAAACAAAATCGGCCATTCAGTGTTCGCCCTGCCAGCTCATCCGTGCCCAAGATATATATACTCGTTAATTGGGATAGGTAACACCTGCGTGACAAACGGGGCGGTGTCTGCTATCGTTAAAGAAATAGCACCGTGTGATGCAGTGACTTACTTCTAAAGAAATAGCACCGTGTGATGCAGTGGCTTACTTCTAAAGAAATAGCACCGTGTGATGCAGTGACTTCTAAAGAAATACCACTGTGTGATGCAGTGACTTCTCTCCTGTCTCCACCAGGAGAGGGACTCAGGGGCGCTGATCCCGCTCCTGGGGAGCAGCTCCAGCAGCAGCGATTCCAGGGAAGCCACCAGCCCCTGCTCCTGCTGCTCCAGCATCTGCCGGGGCTCTCCCTGCTGGCAGTGAGAGACTCCGTGCTGCTTCCCAGGGTAATTCTCGCACAGCCCATCCCTCCATCTGTGCAGGAACTGCTGCTGCGTCATCAGTGTCAGGCCATCCCGAAATTCAGGTGTCCCTCCCTGTCCCCAGTTTGTCCTGAGCCATGGCATGACTGGGAATGGTCTCTCCCAGCCACACCGAATGTGTGAACCAGAGGTCATCATCAAACCTCAGCTGACACGCAAAAAGTAGAGTTACAGACAGATAAACTTCTCAATAAATATTCCATAAAGCAGGGTACAGTTCCGTGTTAGACACAAACAATGGCACAGAAATCCGAATGAGCAGCTGAACTGGAAACCTGATAATTATCACCTGACTTGGGCAGAAACACCACGTGAAAGTGCTGAGTAATAACCACAGCAAAAAGAGTAATAACCACACACAAAAGACTAATAACCAGACAAAAAGGAAAGCTCGGTCTAAGGTTTGATATTACCCTTGGGAACAAGGACAGCAGTGAGCGTCCAGGTAAGAAATAACTTCTTCAACTGCACCGTGGAACAAGTCTCTGCTCTATCTCCAGAGAACTTTCCAAATGCAGGTTTCCAGAGCCGCCCTGCTCAGTGCCCTTCCAGCTGGGCAGTGAGAGAGGAGAGAGCAGCTCACAGGGCACCAGAACAAAGGGGTGAAGCACTCTGGCCAGACCCTTGAGGAAGCTGGAGCCCCCACAGCCTTGATCCCCTTGTTCTGCAGCCATGCAGACAAATTGTCCCTCCAAGGCTGCAAATCCCGTAGCTTTCTTAGGCACTGGATTCAATTAAAAACCAAAATTTAACTATTAAAAGGCAGTTTCAGTTAAATGCTAACTGCTTGCATCACCACTCCTAAGAGCTCGCTGTGGCTCCTGCTGCCAGAACTTCCAAATAAACTAAGCAAACTTGCTTATAATAGCAGGAAGAAATCAGATCTTTCCAAGCACTGAGGCTCAGCCAAATGCATCCCAGAGTCCTGTGTTGCCATGAACCATCCAACCACCATTTGAACTGAGGCTGGAGCTGGTTTCCACATTGCTTTGTTTATATTGACTGCATTTATGATGCCTCAGAAGTTGCCAGTAAAATATTTATTTAGCAGTTAAAACGTTCTGCAAATGATTTTGCTGTCCCGAAAGATAAATATTTCTCGGCATTCTGAAATGATACATTGATGTTTTTGTTAAGGAAATTGCATGTTGATAAAATTTTCTCAGATTACACTTTGTCGTTCCTTTGTATTTGAAGTGGCCACATTAATTTTTCGTGATATTTATTGTAATTGTAAATTGCACCGAGATTAGAAACATTAAACTTACCATAAAATGAAACACATTTCAAGTATTTCCGAGTCATCTGTTTAAGGGCTTGAGGACACTTTTGATCCTTCAGGTTACCGGAGTGCTCTGAGCTTCCAGGACAAGGATCCAACACAACCCAGAATCCCACTCTAAACTCTTGGGGAGCCTTTTTCTTCCTTTTTTCTTTCCCCCGCCTCTCTCTTTCCTTCTTTTCTTGTACACTAAAATCCAGCTCCACTTTGGGGTGTCCCTGCACTGCAAAATTTCACTCTGAATTATGTTTGCAGCTGATTTGAAACTTATGCAGGCTATTAAATAAAAATAAATGCAGCACTGCCACCTTTACTCACTCCTTGTGCTTCCTTTAACCTCCCAACACCTCTCACAGCCGCGGTTTGAGCTGAGCTCACCCATTTAGACACCACAGGATAGTTTCTCTAGACAAGGCCAGACACTTGCAAACGAATGGAGGCTGTCAGTGCCCAGACCACCAAAACTCCTGTGGAGCACCGTGCTCTTGGAGCCTTCTCCCAGACAGTGGGGTATCTGAAATGAGCTGGATTGCTGTGAAAAATCTCAGTTTTTCAAACACACCCTCAGTGCAGCACCAGGGCTCCTAAACACAGCTCCTGCCTCTGCTCTGCTCTCCAGCAGCCTCAGCACTCTTAAAATGAAAAAAGTCTTCTTCTTCCTTAAACTCAGATCCTCAGTTACATCTTCTGAGAAAAATCAGCCTGAACACAGCATCTGAGTGCAGTCAGAATGTGTTTGTGGAGAGCACAGGACACTGCCAGACCCCCCAGGTTTATTTTTCTCACAACAATGCTGCACTAAGCACTCAACATGAAAAAACTCCAATGGGCTTAAATTTCCCATCTTCCTTCACCAGTCTTTTAGTGCATCATATTACCTAGATTTAAAATAAAAACTAAAAAAAATTTAATTTTTAAAAAAATATTTCAAAATTCAAATCAAATCACAACAACCTACCAACATTTTTCAAACGTTTGGAGGGAATGTTTTTCACATTTACCTATGCAAGAAACTTTTTTCCATATTTTCTCCATTTTGGTTGGTTTTCATGGGGCACTTTGTGTCATTTGACTTCAGAGAACATCTCTGAATTCATTGGGAATCATCAGGGATAGGATGAAGCATTAAACATGTAGGAAAAAGTTCTCATTCTTCTGTTTTCAGTCCAAATTTTTAAACAGTCTACAAACACTTTTCAGTAATGAGCCCTGACATCTCTGAATGCCAACTCTTAACATGTACAGTTAATTAAAAGAAATCAAAACCAGCTTTATAAACGAACAGGGTTGCAACCACAATCTCCGTGGAGGCTTCCACCTTTCCCTCTGCAGCACAGCTCCGCTGCCCCTTCCAGAACCTCGTGGAATAAAACATTCGGGCCTCTTCCCTGGGAATCAAAGCAAAACTCCTCGGGTCATCAGAAACCTGAGAGTGCTCTGAGCAAACCATTAGAGGGCAACCTGGTGACACGAGCTGGCACAGGGGCTGGGATTCACTCCAAATTCTGGTGCAGGGAATTTCAGGCACCATGGATGTGCATCCAGGACTCTGAGCAGCTCTGGATAAAAGATGTGGAGAACAGCAGGCAGAATGGGACGTGCCAGGGGCTGGTTTGGCAGCACTGCATGTGCCTGCAGAGAATCACAGAATCACTGAGCAGCTTGCGTTGGGAGGAACATTAAAGATCACCTCGTTCCAGCCCCTGCCAAGGACAGGGAAATCACTGAACAGCTTGGGTTGGGAGGAACATTAAAGATCACCTCGTTCCAGCCCCTGCCAAGGACAGGGAAGCCACTGGTGCTCTGCAGTCAGAAATTAAACCCAGCACGCTTTAGACCAGAGAGTGGGGTGAACCTCAGCACAGCCCCACGGGTGGCACCTGCAGGCAGGAGAACGCTGAGGGAATGATGGCAGAGCTCCATAAAACAAAGGTTTGCACGGGGAAGAAAGGAAAGAGGCTGTGATCCTTGTGCCTGCACTTAGGGTAAGTGCATCAAGTGAAATTAGCAGGTGGAAATTAGCAAAGCAATGGGAAGTGGCCCTTCACGCATTGCACAGACAACAGAACTTGTTCCCACACAATCTGGCGCCTTGCCAAGGACAACTTGGCTGAAAATGACAAACAAACAAACACAAGAAATGCTGCTAGAGCTTTATATCCGTGTCCACCTGTGCCTCGGGAAACCCTCCAGCAACAGGCGATGGAAAGTAAAGGATTGAAGTGAAGAAAGGGGGGTGGAACCCAGGCTGTAAAATCTCTGGAGTTATCTCATTATTCATCTTCTAACTGTTGGAGTGGTCCTTCATCACAGGTCAGCTCTTGAGGGTTGCAGTGAAGTAGAAACAAGAGGGATCTGAATATAATTAATAAATCTGTGCCAGGCCCAGCTCAAGAACTTGGGCACTGCAGGGAAAAACCCTTATGATTAGAAAAGAACAGGAGGAAACCTGCGTTCTCTAGAGCAGCCCTTATCTCCAACCCTCTTGTCTCTTAATAAAACCAGTTCATAGAAGGACTCAGGATTAAACCTCCAGTTCATTCCTGGGAGGAGAAGTGGCATCTCCCAGGTACACCACTGTGTTTATAAAATCTCTGACCCTGTTGGTTGTGCTTGGCCTTGGAGCTTCCACCTGCCCTGAATGCAGGAACAGAATGTGTACAGAATTCATGGACACTGAGGACACACTGACCACAAATGCCAATGGCAAAAATATCACCAGGAAAAACGCACCCGGAAATTGTGAGATCTGTAAACGTAAGGTCAAAGAAGAGGATTTTTGCAGAGTGCACATTTCCAAGCCTAAGAAAACACAGTGGGATTTTTAATGTTAATAGGGCAGAAAACTCAAATATATACCACAGGCTTTGACCCAGTTTTGGGTGCCCCTAATTCTGGGCTCTCTGGTTATAAAGGCAGTATTTTCTTATCCAACCCAAACACAAATCTTCCAAATTCATGCAGGGATAACATCTCCTCTGGAGTTTGTCTCATCTGGGAGAAGACACTGTGAGGCACTGTAGAGATTCAAAAAATTTAGATACAAAGAAATACCTTTTCGTACTTTTTTTTCTTCCACATCCAGCCGACAGATCACATCTCAATATGGTCACAAAAAGGTCTGTCAGGATGTCAGCTGCCTTTATAAATCCCTTCATGAATGAACCAAGGATGGCAAGACAAGGAACAGAGCACAGGAGGATGGCTGTGCCCCTCTGGCATTGCAGCTCCCGGGAGTGGGGATGCCAGGCTGGGACTGGAGCTCCCAAAACCTTGCCAAGCTTTCCAAAGTGGGGATGCCAGGCTGGGATTGGAGCTCCCAAAACCTTGCCAAGCTTTCCAAAGTGGGGATGCCAGGCTGGGACTGCAGCTCCCAAAGCCTTGCCAAGCTTTCTAAACCTCAGCCAGCTACAGCCCTTTGGAACCAAGCACTCCTTCCTGAGCCCCGATCACGCTGAGCCCATTTTCACGCTGAAAACACAAAAGCTGGCTAAAATGATGTTTTCTGAAAACCGCTGCAAATCCCTTCTCTTCCACCCAGTGAAGGGGCTCTCTGCAGCCTCAGGAAGGGCTCTTGACTTGCAGGACCCACCCCTGAGCAGCGAGCCCTGAGCAGCAGACTCCTCCAGCCTCTGCACACTGCTCCTGCCCCTTGGGAATGAAAGAGTTAAACACACACTGCTCACTTTTCGAGCAGGAGCCAGTGAGAGCTGCAGGCCACTAATGTGTGTGTTTGTCTAAAGCTTCTGATGTTCCCTGTGTTTTCTTGAAGGGGTTTGTTTTAGGATTGTTTTCAAACCAGGCTGTATTTTTCCCTTTGAATTAATAAAGTTAAATCCAGCGGGCTTAGCTGCAGTTTGCACTCTGGTAATTGTGGAGCACTGGCACCTACAGACCTGTCCCCTTGCAGGCATTGCCTGCATCACAGCTCAGCCAAAAAATTGCAAATACCCATTGAAATTCAGCAGCAACTCAGCCGTATTTACAGCTGCTTCACAGACGCTTCCTGCAAATATTTGAACACTTGTACTTTACTAGTGCAAATACTGGTGAATAAGGAATTTTAATTTCAAATAACCACTGAGCTCCACACGCCCTGCTCTGTTTCACACGCGTGCTCTGTCCATGAACACTCGCCCAGTGAGACATGTCAGGAAACAAGCAGCACTCTGTGACTTCTAAAATTAACAGTACGAAATCTGAATATGAAATATTTACACACTCATTAACGTGGCAAGTTCACAGCACACCACAGAATTCACAAAAACCCTACAGGGCCCTTTAAACCTTACCTGTGGCAGCACCAAGCCTCAGAGAGCTGGAATGAGAGGAGGCTCTGAGCATCTGCAGGGACTGGCACAAACATCCAGCATTTTGCACAGTCTGAACAGGCCCTATGAGAATTTCTGTTTAATAAATGGGAATATTCAGCAACCCAGCTCTCACTTTTACAAAAAGGAGAAGAGGACAACACACAGAGATGATTCGTTTCTTTAAACATCTATTAAAAGCTATTTTGACTCAGACAAGATGTTATTCACTTCCATATTTCAGCAAATTATACAGTTAAGAGAGAATATAATTTGAAAATATTTGGGATTTATGTTCCTTGTGTTTAATCTTTACTAAATACTCTAGAAGTGTTTCTAGCAGCAATAACAGTGTGGGATCTCTCTAAGACCTTGTGGAGTAGCAGAGGAGGAAAAAGCCTGTTGGCTCAAAATGAACAGCCAGCTTCTCCCTCGGAGACCTCACTGTGGTGAAAAAAGGTGCTTTTTGGGAGCACCTTCCTTGCCAGCCAAAGTCAGACTTGTGCTTTGCTGACATCTCCTGCCATGTGGAGATTTTTACCCAGAACTCTTCTCTGACAAAATATTCGTTCTTCACAAAGTAAAAGCTTGAGAGCTGGAGAAGGTAATTCATAACAAGTTAATCTAATCCACGTAAAAAGGCTGTAATTTATGTAAAAGGGCCCAGTGTGGTGCTGGAGGCTCTCCCCTCCCCGTCACTGCAGTCCCGTGTCTCCAGACAGATGTCAGAGCTCCCGGGACACGCAGTGCTCTGCTGCACAGCTGCCCGTGCTGCTCGGGGCTGCTTGCCCTGGCTTTGCTGGGTGCAGGATGTCACCGAGGGCTGGGGGTGCTGCGTCAGGGAGCTCTGCGCTGGGCAGTGGTGAAACATCAGGCTGGCAACAATCGCCATAAAATAATTAATAAACTAATTGTGTAATTTCTCCCTGCGGGTCACACCTGAGTGACTGCTGAGTGTGAGTGAGCAGGGACATGGGGCTTTGAGCACATCTGTACTGGAACTCTGCAGGCGAGCTCTTCAGCACAACTCAGGGCTTTCCTCCTCCAGTGGGATCCCTCCTTCGAATAAAATCCTCTGACTGCAGTGTCTTTTCAGAGTGAGTGTGCTCTGCCCAGTGCTTTCTGAACTAAATCTCCGAGGGGAAAATCATTTCAAAAAAGTGGAATCTCCTCATTCCAGCCAATAGTCAAACTTCAGGCACAGATCTGTCCCTCGCTCATTCGCCTCCTGTACCATTTCAGTTTCGGAAAGTTCCCACATTCCCATCCTAAAAGGAAACACGTTCTGAAAACACCACGAGCTTATTCTGTGGTTTGTTAATATAGGTGCAATATAAACAATGGATTTGAGGATCTTGCAGGGGAAGAGCCCACGTTGTACATAATCCTGGTCTAATGGACTCTGTTTGTAAACGGATGAGCCCATACACGGCCGGACTTTTCCATCCACACAGAGCTGCGTGGGTAAGGGGATGTATTTTTAAAGCCTGCCATGAAAACTGCTGCCTGCTGACCCAGTGGTCATCACCAGCCTCATTAAAGGTAACCACCCCTGTCCCCACGCTTTCCTTCTGGCACGTTTCCTGCAGATTTCATGGCAAAGCTCAGCCAAGCAGACATAACAGCACAGAGACTTGTGTTAGCGTGGATAATGCAAACTTGCCCTGAACTTTATTTACACATTGCTGGGCCAAACTTCAGCGAATCAGGAGTTCAGCATTTAGATTTTATCTACTCTACAAGTCAGCTGAAACAACCCAATTTAATGTGTGTGTAGTGACCTCAATCCAACATTTAGGCTGAAGACAAACATCCAATAACAGGACATCTCATGTTAGTTAATGGACTTCAGAGAATTTGACTGAACTCTGTAGGTCATACCAATCCCTTCCTTTGGTCCCTTTTGGACCAAAATGGTGAGGAAAAGTCCCAGGTAGATGTTAACTCTTTCTGCCCAAGTCCAAGAAGGCCTGACCCACCCCAGCCCCAGCTCAGCACTCACACGTGGTGCTAGGTGAGGTGTTATCAGCACCTGGGGTGTGCAGGCTCCAGCATCCCCCTCCCTCTTCTCCATGCCCCAAAACCTCCCTGCACCCCCTCCCTTACAACCCCCCAATATCCCCACAATATCCCACATCCACCCCC